>OX443562.1:52363441-52935941 GCA_949372485.1 Cheilosia soror | reverse complement strand
ATCAAAGAAAAGGTGACGGCATCGAGGTCGCAACTTAATTGCATTTGCACGCTACCATGACGCGGAACAAGCCCCAATCGAGCAACCCCACCTTATCGGGTCTCGGACTTGCCATCCGTCTGGCAGTATTTACCTCATCATTCCAATTCATTTAATTAAAAAATACTTGCTCTACTTGTGTACGTGAATGTAAACAGTTACACTATACGAAAGGGCCTGAATAGGTGGTTGCTTCATTAGCTCCACTTTTTCCTATCTTTACCCCACAACAAAACCACCACAGCCAGAGAGGTTACATGTAAGTATATTTGTATATATACTGTGTAATTTAACCGATAAAAGCGCAATACCATCAGGGCTGCTTTGATAAGGATTTATAGCTCATTTTGTCTAATTAAACTTTGGTCCTTCTTTCGCTACAGTTTATACGGGTTTAAACCCCGATGCGGCGGCGGCGGCGGCGTTGCGAGCAACGAGTACACCCCAAGGACAATTTCCTGGTAGTGTTCTGCTTTATTACATCCGCTGTGATAGTCTCTAAGCGAGCAACGATTTAAATTTAATGAATGGAAATTTAATTGCCTTCCATATGATTAAATTTCCACCACCACCGCAATTGGCGATGCATTATTGCAAAAGTTATTGAAAGGAATCACAAAAAAAAGTTAGTTTCTCCTTTACTGGTCCTTTGCACGAGATGTTCGCCTTGTGTGTCGTGTGTGGCCTTGTGTGCGCAAACCAATACCAAATGGAAAACTGAAAAGTTCCACCAATTTTAGTTTGCCATTGCCCACAGCGGGCAATTCTCTTCAATTGCACGCAAGCTTGTGTGTGACAGCACATAATAGAACTACATTGATTAAAGTAGCCCGACCAATTGGCTTGACTGTGACTGTCCTTTGTGCTATGCTATGCTCCTCTCCGCCGCGCGCCGTGCGACATTATCATGACAATTTCGATGAGATTCCAATCTTTTAATAAGTTTCACTTCTGAATCCATTGACATTTTAGATTCTCCATTCTGGTCTGTTGTACTTGTACTTGTATGAGTATGGGAAGCTTTCCAAGGACCTGCGTTTACGTCGCTTTTTGAAATTACCTACTACGAAGACTGGGAATTATGGGGAAACAATTGCCGGAAATGAAAATTATTCATTATTCTGAACGATGATTGATGAGTACTTTGCATGCGCTTCAACATTGTACACACAGATGAGCTGAAAGGTTGGCATTTGCTTTGTACTTGAAATCGATTTTTTAATGCAATCGGGACAGCGAAATGTGGAAGCCTATCTCATCAGAATTTGACGGTATATACGACGCTCTTGAAAAGATAACGATAACCAATTTGTTGGCTGTACGCATTACATGTCGAGATCGGACAATCTGTCCATGTAAATATTACATAGGGTCTGTGAAGGTGAAGATAAGATCCGGTGCAAAACAAAAACAATATCGTATTGCTATTGGGGATAGGGAGTTTCTTAAGTTCACTTACAAGCCGGTTGATGTACCTTAAAAATGAAATTTGTTTCCTTTGTTGGCGCACGTGGAATTATTGTAGGTTCCGCATTAATAAATAGCATATTTTCCATTAAGCGGGTCGCGTGTGTAGGTTGCTCAAGTGGACGCTCCATAGTTCTCGATTCTCCGCCATCGACTCCAAATCATCAAGGGCAATCCCCATACGGGTACAGGAGAGATTATGGACTTGATCTAACCATCTCATCTTGGGTTTACCTGGAGGACGCCTGCCTAATGGTACGGATTCCATAGCACGTCGTGGGATCCTGATCGGGGACATGCGTTTAACATGACCAAACCACCGAAGCATGGGCCGCTCCGTCCGGAGAAGTATAGCTGCTCCAACATTGAGTTGCTCACGTATTCTGATCTCTACGGGTCACACCAGCAATACTACAGAGGAATCGCATTTCGGCTGCTTGTATTCGCGATCTTATTCTTTCGGTCATTACCCAAACCTCATAAGTCATGACCATATGTAAGAGTTGGAACAAACACTGAATTAAATACTGACAACTTAGTTTTGACACCAACAGAATGACCAAGCTGTCTCAAAATTGATCCAGCTTGACCAATCCTACAAAAAAACTCAGCATTGCTCCTTCGATCATCCGTGAATAAGACCCGGAGTTACTTAAATTTCTCAACCTGTTTCAATGGGACTCCACTAACATGCAGAACAGGCGTTCTGGAGACGACCATCTCTTCAGATTTATTCACAATTATTTTCATCTTAGCTTCAGCACAAACGGCTTACAAACCGATCGAGTGCACGCTGAAGTTCAGTCTGAGAGGACCCAAGGATGACCAAGTCATCAGCGAAGAGCAAATGACTTATCCTCAGATCTCCCAATTCGAAACGTTCTTCGCCAAGACTGCGCTGTAACATCCAGTCCACATAGGTTATGAAAAGGAAAGGAGACAAAACGCACCCCTGGTAAAGTCCAACGCGCACGGTCAAAGGTATTGATTTAACGCCGTTTTAAATATTTTATTAATTTCTTTTAAACTGTCGAGGGATTATGCCTCCGGTGTCTTTCATATATTTTTCAATCTTCATCTGAAATCTTCTTTTCAATCTTCGTTTGAAAACTGGTAGAAGAAAAATATGAACGTAAACGGATACATAGAAAATCTGAAAGTTTAATATTTGGATATGCTCCTGCGAAGCTATGACTGTTTTCAGTGTTATACTATTCATCTGAACACATCGATGGAGTTCCCCTCCATAGGAGTTATGACTTCTGAGATGAGGTATTGGGGGCATTACAATTTGAATCGTCAAAGATAAAAGTGACTGCGGGAGCATTAATTGATTATAATAAAGTCATCTAAGTTGAGTACAGTCTACAGTATTTTATTTTACTTTGTGGATTTGAAGGACTAATAAATAAATCGAGACATTTGTTCTGTTAGTTTGGCACCCCTGATTAAATTTTGACATACCAAACATACGAATTCTATTAAATTTAAAAAAAAATTTGTTTGTCTAAACTAAATCATTCTAAACTAAATCATTTCGTTTAGTTTTTATTTGACAGCGATGATGATGAGCATGGTTTTAGCAGTTCATTAAACAACATTTCAACTACCAGTACTGACTCTTCTTTTGTTGCAGGAGTCCAACATTACCATACAATCGAAGACTTCGAAGGAGTTATAGCTGCATATTATGACTTGGATTTTAAAAAGCACTTCCGACAGCCCGGTCAACTGTTCTGACTCTAATAGGTACCTACACACTTAAGAACGATATATAAGTGTATACCTAAATGTATTTAATACTTATTTATGAACATATCTGTTCTCTATCTAGATCATCACAATTCACAAGTCATCAGAGCGCTTCCTAGAGTCTATTAAACAGGGTCTCCCAAAAACATCGTCAGAAAAGGTACATGCGGTCAACACCAACACCTTTCGGGAGCTGGCAAACTTATTTGGGGTTTCAAAATGAACCGCATGGAACATCATAAGGAGATTTTCGTTGTGGATTATTTCGATAGGCCACGAATTCTTCTATAGCCTCTCTCCACAAGGAGTGGTTCATGCAAACAAAAAATGTATAAATGTATTTTCTGGCGAGCCAGGAAGCCTTCATGACAGCCGAGTTCTGCGCAGATTAGACTTGTATGAAGGTTAAGGGTATGTTCATTTTGCAATTCCGGCCGCGATCCGAATAGTTCCTCCATAAGATCATGGAACGGCGCGTTGCTGGCTGATTCTCCTGTCCTGCTGTTGTTATCTTTGGTTGCCTTAAACCAGAGTATATCCATTACAATGAGTAGGGACACTCTCGACAATTTCCTTATCAGCAAGTATTACTGTGTCACACAGACATGAGAAATAGACGGATATATAAAGTGGGTAGTGAGAGGGAGAGAAAAGAGGAGGAATATTTTTTCGGAAAATGGCACAGGGTGCTCCGTTAAAAAAAGGGAAATTTTTAACTTGTCATACATTTTTATTAAATACAAAATTATAATTACATGTGTGTTACGCTAAGATATTTATACTTGTTGTTGGTTTTTTTTTTTTTGATTATTCTATTACATTTTTTGATAAAGTCATGCTCTCAAACACGTGCCTACATATCATTTTATAAGAAATTATTTGTTTTGATTTTTACAGCCAGTAATCAATCACATTTATTTTTTAATATGAAGGTAATACATTTTCATTTCAAGATTATTTTTTTTTATTTTGCTATAAACTTTCTAATGCATCTAAAAATTCTTTAGGCGAGCGTGTTAAATGCGCACTTTCATCTTCCTTAAAAATCTGTAAATATGGAGGAAACAGAAAACACTATGTTGCTGACTTAGTTGCAACTCACAATTGCGTTTTTGACGTTTTTTTTAATATAGCATACAAAAAATGGCGTATTTTTTTGGGAAGTGAGTATAACAAAAACAAAAGTGAGTAGATATAATAATTTTGTATGTAAAACCAAAAGTGAGTACCTATAACAAATTCAAAAGTGAGTATAAAACTTTTGTATGTAAAAGTAAAAGTGAGCTAGCTATAGATTCTCAAAAAAATACGCCTATAGTAAAACGCATTTTCACTACCGAAATCAGCAGTTTTGTAGTCAGATTCTGTTTTGAAAGCGTTTATTTCAACGCCGGAAAGCTCTAAATTTTCAGTTGGCTATTTTCTCCATGTAGCTACTTTGCTTAAAAAGATCTTTTAAATTCACAAATGAATTGAAATAAAGTCAGCAACTTATTATTTCTTCCTCGGTTGCTTTAAAATGGCAATTAAGTCAATTGAAATACCAATAAGACTATTTATATTCTGTTGCCATCCTTTTAGTTAGGTATATCAGGCGTATTTTTTTGAAAATCTATAGCTAGCTCACTTTTACTTTTACATGCAAAACTTGTATACTCACTTTTGGTTTTGTTATGCTCACTTCCCAAAAAAATACGCCTATTGGAAGACTTATCGAAAAAGGCAATACTTAAAAAATGCATTTCATAAGAAATTGATTTGCTCTTCATTTTCCAAAAATGGTCTTCTGAATTTGTTGGGGTCTTTAAATTTATATGAATTAAAGATTAATATAACTTAGGACACAATTTCGACTACAAGCAATACTATTCATTTTAAAACCAAAAGGCGTATATATGTATTTTACATGTGTTCAAGCAAAACAAAAGCAAAATAAACAGCGCGTAAAAAGATTTTAATGAAAAATTACACCTCCAAAAAAGGAGTCAGAAAAGGGATAGTTTCAGGAGTTATCACTAAAAAACCAATAAAGTTAAACTTAATGACCTCCATTATCGGCACATAAAAATATTTTACAGTTGCATTTTCTTTTTGTTCCCGACCGCGCAGGCTAAACACTTGAAAATATGTTTTCCCATTTTTTATTTAATCCAAAAACAATTGCACTGTAGTTTGTTCGCACCGAAAACTATCACGGGTCACCCTGCATTGTGTTTATTTCACTTCTTTCGCACAACTGATAAGCACTCGAGTTTACCGCCTTTAAAAACGCATTATGAAAAAACCTACCCCATTGTCACTGCAGAACCAGTGTGACCAGTTATTATAAAAACTAGCAATTATGGAATGAAATCATTTGTATTGCTACTGCGCCCAATATCGAATTGCATTATTTTTAGCGAAGTCAGAACAGAGAAGAAAAATTTATTTTCATATTTTAGATTGAAATATTAATGGTAAGAGTTCAGAATTAGTTGTAATTCCTGGAAAAAATAATCATAAAAACGAAGCATGAAACCATTTTCCAAAAGGCAAAGCAGGTCACACTGCATAAAGTGAATAGGTACACACATCGAAATCCGAGTTTACCGCCTTTAAAAATGCATTATGAAAAAACCCACAATCGTTCGTCATACACAGCAAACCGTATGTAGTGGTACAGGTAAAATGTGTTGTTTACCCTTTTCTTCTCAGGCATTCGTCGTATTCAGGTAAAAAGTATTCTTTCGACCTGCTTCCACTTATTGCACGATTTTTTCTGCGTTTTGCTTTGTGGTAGTATGAAATGCATATGTAGAGAGAGTGTCCCTACTCATTAATGGATATACTCTGCCTTAAACGTTCTCAACAATTTTTTTTAATTTAGTAGAAAGCATGCTGTCGGTTGACCGGTTGTTTACTGGCTCTGCGTAGTAAATATGTAAATTTATAAAAATGTTTCGTTAAATTTATTCGTTTTGTAAAAAAGCCAAGCAACTGGCTGCTGGCTACAAAACCGGAACGCAGGCTTTTCGAGACAGCGAAGGAAACTTAGTCACCGAAGCGCAGGGAATAGTAGATGTGTTTAAGCAGCATTTCCAGCAGCTGCTTAATGGGCATCATGTGGAGAGAGTGATACTGCAAGAAGAGAACCCACGTTCAGTCAATGAAGAACTAGTTCCACCATAGTTGAAGAAGTTGGCTTAGCTATAAAAAAGTTTAAGAACAACAAGGCCGCAGGCTCTGATGGTCTACCAGCGGAGCTCTTTAAATACGGTGGTGATGTTTTGGTAGGGAGCATGCACCGAATCATCAACCAAGTATGGGTGGAAGAAAACATGCCCGATGACTGGACTACCAGCTCCATATGCCCCATCTACAAAAAAGGCGATCCTATGTCTTACAAGAACTATCGATATCCCTGCTAAATGTCACATACAAGATCCTATCCAACGTACCTACTGTGTGAACGTCTAAAACCTTTCTGCAATACACTAATCGGCACGTACCAGTGTGGCTTCCGGCCCGGCAGATCGACTATAGACCAAATTTTCACACTGAGGCAAATCTTGGAAAAGACCAACGAATTTCAAGTCGAAACTCATCACCTATTCATCGACTTCAAAGCCGCGTATGATAGCATACATCGTCAGGAGCTCTATATGGCGATGGCCGAATTTGGAATCCCGGCAAAATTGATTCAGCTGTGTCGCGTGACGCTGGAAAACACGCGCTGCAACGTGCAGTTTGGAAGCAGCTCTTCCGAACTTTTTCAAACATGCACCGGATTTCGGCAAGGAGACGCTCTATCATGCGACTTCTTCAATCTCGTACTGGAGCAGATAGTGCGCAGGGCAGGTGTCAACACGGAAGGCACTATCTTCAACAGGTCCATCCAGCTGCATGGCTATGCGGACGATATTGACATCATCGGTCGCTCCCAGCGTGCCGTGATAGAAACGTTCACGGCGATTGAACAACAGGCGAAATCCGTTGGGCTTGAAGTAAATGAGGACAAAACTAAGTACATGCTATCAACAAACAAACAAGCATCTGTCCACCGCCTAGGACAAAACGTCACTATTGATAGCAACAATTTCGAGGTAGTTAAGGAGTTCACCTACCTCGGAGTAAACATAAACTCCACGAATGACACCCTAGTGGAGATCCGTCGAAGAATTACCCTAGGAAACCGTTGCTACTTCGGTTTGGCAAAACAACTGGGTTCAAAACTCCTACTCGAAGGACGAAATGTGTGCTCTACAAGACCCCTTATCCTGCCAGTTCTGCTTTATGGCGCCGAGTGCTGGACGATAAGCAAGAAGGGAGAGCTGATACTGGGCTCTTTCGAAAGAAAAATACTTCGCGGATTTTTGGTCATGTGTACGAGAAGGTCGAATGGAGGAGAAGATACAACCGCGAACTCTATGAGCTGTACCAAGATGTGGATGTAGTCCAAAAAGCCAAAACACGTCGACTACATTGGCTCGGCCACATCGAGCGAATGGACAATAATGCACCAGCTAAGAGGATCTTCGAATCCCAGCCCCCAGGCTCGAGAAGACAAGAAAAACCGAACGTCCGTTTCAAAGACCAAGCCATCGCGGATGCCAGAGCGCTTGGTTTGGACAATTGGAAGCAGCGTGCACAGGATAGTAGAGGATGAAAAGCTGCAGTGTCTCAGGCAGAGACTCTTCACGGGTCGGGAGCCCGATAAGTAAGTAAGTAAGCAATGTGTGGTCTCTATATCGTCGTTTGAAAGTTTAATATTATCTTCATCAGTCAGTAACTTGCTATACCTACTCCCAGTCAAAAAGTAAATGGGGATAGCATTATAGGGATCTTCCCTATGCATCGATATCTTTTATGCCCTTAGTTAGTAGAAGGGACAGAAATTACTAAAAGCAAATACGTCTTAATCAGTTTGAGAAATTGCTTACAGCGCACACATTGTTGTAACACTTTATTTGAAAGCGTGTATGACAATCCTTGGTAAAAGTAATCCAACCCATGAAAGTTACCTCAAATTATAACCATGCCACTTTTGAACAAACTTTATCGATTCACTTGTCCAAAAAGTTTAAACGCAAAGGTAGGCGTACATCATATACTTTAAAATTAGTTTTCTAATATTTCAAGAACCTGCACTCACTTGTTGCAAAAATGGAACAGAAGGAGTGAAAAGGAATTTTGTGAAACTTTTAGGTATGGGTACAACATTTTTTTTATAGGTATGTACTCTCTTCTAAAATAATGTTCAAAGGTAACTCATAATGAGAGGGAAAAAAAAAACTCAATGGCTTCCTGAACTCACGCCTTTATCTTGGTTGATTGTATGTCAGCATTTTAAGGTTAGAGTCAGGTAAAAGTTTCCTTCAGTCAGACTTTTCCTGTTTTCGTCTTTCCTTTTTTTTTGCGTCTCTCTTGAGCGTATAAAGTTTCGCTACTTAGAAAGAAAGTTTCAAATTTCAAAAGTACTATAGCAGCCACTGCTACAGTGCTACATGCTTAATGGAGAAATATCTATACATACATCTATAGCGTACCCAGACCTATGGCATGAAATTTCGTTTGGCAGCACCGAAAGCGAGGTTTTGTTGCTGGCTGGCATTGGGTGTGCTGGGAGCAGTGGAGCTGTACCTTCAGCAGAGGGATTATATTTATTACCATTAAAATTATTTTACCTTCTGTAAGGGATACAAAACGGTAGTAATAAATTTGTTAAAGGAGAGCACTGAAACATGAATGCAGTTTGAAAAATGGTAGTGGGATTGTATTCACCCACGCGAACCCTATTGAAGGATGTGAAGGTGTTGGAACATGGAGCGGCCACACTCTTGTAACATTAATTAGGCGAAGTGAGAAATTTATTCCTCATCCAGTTGCGGACTGTGTGGTAGGTGTCAATACTCATTCGATATAGCAGAAGAGGATGGAATATGTATTATGCTGTCACGTGGCTTGGCATGAAGGTATAGGATCCATCGCTGAAGGTCATTTATTGTGCCATATGCATTCATGGACAAGTGGAATTATTGCGGGAGAATAAGGTGATACCTACCATATTTTGGTTAACATTTCATTTGAATATTTTTTTATGTTTTAGTTTGCTATTCTGTACACATGGGAAACGAAAAAGGTAGAAAGCTACATTTGGTTATATAAAATCGAACTCTTAAGAAAAAGCATTTTCGATAACAGAACGAGCAATATATAGGTAGAGTCGGTAACTAAGGGAACGAAAAGAAAAAACAGGAACAGGACTCAGGACAGGACCATATTGTCTAATACTAAGTACCTATCATCAGAATAGAAAAGTCGTGCAGATTAACTTTGCCCGGACATTTGGAGCAATAAAGGACAATTAGGCAACCGCACACAGAATACCGGACACTTAGAACGAGCTCGTAAATGAGGTTATGAACAAAGAAATAATATTTTATTGATCTGGATTGTATAAGGCAGACGAACCGAATTTAAGCCAGATAGTAGTAAAGTATACCTACTCTAAAACTTTGCTCCAGAACTTGTAGCACCGAGAACAAAATCGCCGAAAAATTGGCAACTACGGTGTATACCCACACTATTCAGAGCTCAGTTCTGAACTAACTAACCTACGAACAAAGTCCCGACTGGAACTACATATAACTCCCACTATAGCCAAAACGAAATAAGTCCCAGAAAATTTGGGATTTAGTTCATATGAACTATAACTCCCATGGTTTTTAGGAACTATAGGTACTCTGTCCAGCAAAAATTGTCAGTACACTCCTTATGGGGGAGTTTTTTTTTTTTTCTAACAATGGTGCCTGTAGATACTCTCACCCTCACGGCACTCAAACACAAGAATTGGCACTGAAATAAAAACCAAACCATTAACATGCCAAGGAATTGTTGTTGTCATTTTCCTTAAACTGGCATTACAGCCCACCACGTCCAGTCTGGAACACACCGCGGGGAGAATGAGCATATAGTGTTACCGATGGGCGACATAAGTCCCCAAATTGCGACTTTTCCACTGTCGGTACGCGTGGCGACCACAATTCGAAATAGGCGTTTGCTAAATATGGGCGACATTGGAACGCATTTTCGAAACTTCAATTCATTTCTCAATAACACTCAAAAACTTTGATATTTGCGTGTGTTTTCTGCTTTTATAATTCTTCGCATGTTTAGTACCTAAATACAGGGTTTTTTAACAAGAGCGCTACAAAAGTTTTTTTAAATAAAATAAAAACGGTTTTGGATATCAATGAAATTCTTTATTCCTGTGAAAGTACGTTCGATACCATTATGTATGGAACTCGATTTCTTTTGCATTGCCACCACGGGCACGCTTGCAGAAATCCAGACGCTGAACCCAATTTTCGACGGTTTTCAAGCATAAATCGGCCGATACTGCTGCAGTTCCACGTTCGATATTCGTACGAAGTTCATCAATCTTCGCTGGCTTGTTGGCATAAACCATAGACTTGACGTAGCCCCACAGGAAATAGTCTAACGGCGTCAAATCGCACGACCGAGGCGGCCAAGCGACTGGACCATTTCGTGACATAACACGTTCTCCAAACTTGGTTTCCAATAAATTGATTGTGACATTCGCTGTGTGGCTTGTGGCGCCCTCCTGTTGGAACCACATGTCCTCCAAGTCCATATCATCCAACTGGGGCCAAAAATATTCGGTTACAGGAAAACCCGCTTAAGAGAAACACCAAAATGTCACAGTCTTTCTTTCACTTAAACGAACCCCGCATAAGTGAAAAAAAATTTCACTTAAGCGGAGTCCGGATAAGTGAAAACAAAATGTCACTTAAGCGGGTTTAAAAATTCCGTTAAGCATATCGTCGGTATGCTGCAAAAAGTGCTCAAGTCACAAAATTGTGTTTTTGAGTAATCAAGAATTTAAGCTTTGTCACGTTTAAAAAAATGGTAAAATATGAAAGAATTGTATGATGATACAAAAATCTTGTATTTATAGATGTTCTTAATAAGATAAAACGGACAAATTTGGAACTCTTTTGGAATGGCTCCTGATTTGCAAAGGTTAAGCAAATCCTTTTTCTTTTCAATGCTTATGGGCAGACTGGACTTATATACCTTTGCAATTTCTACTTTCTTCAAATCGATAGGCCGCCCTTTTCCGAAAATATGTATTTCTTTATATTCTTCATTGTGGTCGGATCGGTATTCCATCACCCCAGGTTTAATCTTTTACCTAAAAGCTTTAACTTTTAACCAGTTCACTTTATGCCCGTTTTCATCAAAATTTTTGTTTTTTTTAACATCCGATAGTTTGGATAAATCCAAGAAATCCTTATTTCGCAATTGGATCACATCATAAGGCTTTCCTTTGCTCTTAAGTCGTTTCGAACGGGCGAGTCGAAAGATCGTTAACCAGTCTTGAATTGTATAGACCGGGACATTTTTCTTTTGTTTTTCGATTGCACTGTGCATGCTGTCGACCTCCATGTAAGTGTGTCCGCTTTCTAAAAATTTGTGCTCTATAATATTTAGTTTTAGAACTTAAACAAGATGGAGAAACAAGATGGAAATGTTTTTGTTCCGATTTTGACCACTGCAAGTATCAGAAAAGAATGATATTTCTTTTATTTCTGGGGGTAGCTGGTACAAATACCTGTACAAACAGGTACCGATTTCATTGCTTCCTCTTTTGCCGTCTATTTCTGTCCAAAAATAGCAGAAAGCATCATTTGGCGGAGCAGCGTTGTATATAGTCAAAATATATGCACACAATTTACGGCTATAGTACATTGGACTTACATCACTTGATGGAATTTGCAAGACAGATTGCAAGTCAAAAGTGCATGACATGAAATTAGATTCCTTGCCAGCCCTTTCCCTGTCGAATGATTTAGCAGCAGCACATTCATCTTTTCTTTTTAAGTGCGCAATGAAATCTTCACTGTTTGTTCCTTTTCCCTTATCACAAACTTGGCACTGATCTTTTTTAGGATGAAAGAAAGATAAATTGTAGCACTCACCAACAATTTTTCTATAAGTAGTCGACGAAGGTAATTTGGCTGACGAGCTGCACTTATATTTTTCTAGAAATAGACCATACATCTTCGAAATACTCAAATTTGCATCTAAATACATCCTTTTTGATGATTTTTGGCAGTAGTGGGATTCAGCAGTGGGAAAGCTTTCTATGTGATCCTTAATTAATTTTATATTCTCGTCGGATGTTTTATTTGCAGCTTTTGATCTACCCCTCTCGTCTTTCTTGGAAAAAATTCCAGTTGGTCCTTTATATTTGAAAGCTGTTTTAACAGTTCCATATGAAATACCGAGATTTCTGCAAAAGAAGTCGCGACAAACCCGTATATTTTCATTTTCACTTTGAAAAAAGTATGATCTGGCAGTATTACGAATAATTTTTCTCTTTGAAGATCTTACTCGAGGTCTTTGTATATTGGAGTCGACGACAGCCTTCAAAATAAAATCCTTTTGCCGTTCGTATGCCAGTTTCCAAAACTCTTTACACATTTTTAACCTTTGCTGTTCGGAAAAACTGCTCTGACATTTAAAACGGCATTTTTCACATTTTGAACTCTTAGGAGCAGTGTTGCCACTAAAAAAAAAGCGAATCCGGTCAAATCTGACCATATGACCGGATTTTTATTTTCTAAATCCGGTTAAAAAATCCGGTCAAAAGTCAAAATCAGAGTTTTTGACCTGAAACCCGGTCAAAAATAGATTATGGGAACATAATATGTATTACTAAAAATATAAAACAAAAGTTAATTATCATTACCCATTTTTTTACATTATAAACATTATCCATGTTGAGAAAACGTTTTTATAATACAGTAAAACCCGCTTAAGAGAAACACCAAAATGTCACAGTCTTTCTTTCACTTAAACGGGTTTTTCACTTATCCGGACTCCGCTTAAGTGAAATTTTTTTTCACTTAAGCGGGGTACGTTTAAGTGAAAACAAAATGTCACTTAAGCGGGTTTAAAAATTCCGTTAAGCGTATATTTATTACGTGAACTCTAATTTGTAGGTATTACAACTTAAAACGCTATAACTTATAAATTATTATAGGTACAAAAATTGTTTTCTACATTTTGAAAAGACAATTTAGTATTATTTAGCATATACAAATCTACTGCACTTTGGGTACATCTGTGGAGCTACAAAAAAGTTATGGCTCCTTAAACGCAAAATTTTTAAAATTTGTTACAATTTTTTACCTAAAATGTTTTTTTCTCAAAATTAATAAATTTTAATTCTTGGATTAAATTTTTATCTTTAAGGAATATCCTAAAAAATATGTTAAGTAACTTTTTTACGTGCAATCAACAAAAGTTGTAGTATAAGCCATTTTTTTTTCAGACAAAAATAGTCAAAAAAAGACTCGATATTTCTCTAAAATAAACTTTTTCTTCCATAGAACCCCAGAAGAAAAAATCCGTGGGTGTTAGTTCAAGAAATCTGGGTGGCTAAGTGTTGGGGCCAAATCGACCAGTCAACCGGTCGTTAAAAGTGTGGTTTCGGAATGGAGTTATCCCGCTGCTACTGTGACAAGGTGCTCCATCTTGTTGAAAAAACATCGGCCTCCTCTGAACAAGAGGAACATCTTCAAGGAGCTCCGGCAATCGTTTTCTAAGAAATTCTATGCAGTAATGGGAATTAACTGTTTATGGAAGAACGTGTGGGCCTAATAAAGTGTTACCAAACATTTACGCTAAACCTACTTTGAAATAAGCACACATTCTGATGAAGAAGTTGTTCACAATAATTTAATTCTTGAAAGGATATTGTGCATATTGGGGTCTGACCAATGGTGCAAATTGTGGTAGTTTGTAACCCCGTCTCTTGTGAATTTCGCTTCGTCAGGGCACAGAATATTTTTGAGGAAGTGCTTGTCTTCCTGTCTGTTTGCATTGGCAAAATTCCACTCTTCCTTGCGCATCTCCTGGTAGTAAATCCTGTACCGGTGTTAAATGGAAAGGGTGTAATCTATTACTCCGTAGATTTCTGGGAAGTTCCAACTGCACAGCTAGTCTTCGCCTTCTGCGGACCTGTCTGAAAGCTAGAATTCCACAGCACGCAAAATCCCATCCTCAACTTCTGCCGCCACTCCGTCTTGCGTCGTTCCCTTTTATTTGGAGGAGATGACCCAGCATAAACAAGGCGCTGAATACCCGGCTAGATGGTGTTCTACGATTTGGGTATCGCCGTTGGTACTCCAATCTTGCCAACGAACGAACCGTTCCCATTGCGCTCAAAGGTACGTTAGTTTATTATTCTCACTTATTTGTGTTTGACCTTTGTCTGACAAAAAATGGTTTTTACTAAAACTTCCGTTGATCGTACCTGTTCAAGACGCCCAGCTAAATTACAGTTAAAATACTGTATATGTATATATAAAATCATCAGCTCAATCGAGGAATCTTTTGTTAATTAATACTTTGTTTTTCGTTATTATTTTTATTGTTGTCAAATATTTGGAGAAAATCGGATTTAAAAATAAAATAATAGCTACACAATTAAAGGACATTCGAAGATTCGTCAATTTAAGGACATTCGAAGTAAGTATATTATACAGTCCACCAGCTGTCGAAACATGGTCCATCGATGGCCGGATATTGAACCAGGAAAAGTGATGTTATGCACTGCTGGCCGGTCGGAAATTCAAAAATTGCAAAGATATTGTGGTACCTAGCCATGATAAATTGATAGATTCCTTAAATTATTTTAGATTATCAGATTAGAGCACTATGAATAAGAATCGCATGGAACTGTCCAGTAGCATCAGTGATAGTTTCGAATATGACCAAGGTGCGGTGGTCATGGAGAGTGAGTATAGTGTACGCAAACTGCGCGTCACTTGGAATGTTATTTGCTTCAGTTTTCTTTTTTATTGTAATTTTTACTGGCTTTGGCGTAGCTATGCTATGCGAAACACGGCACAATTTCCCGTTGTATTTCTGTGCGATCCTGCGCTGCACTTGAAATGCAATTGGAACAGAGTTCTTTGTTTTTGTATGGCATCGCGCTACGCATAGTGCGATATATAATTGATTTTCTGTGCGATACTGCGCTGCACATGAAGATCAATTTAAAGTGTAAATTTTAGTGTAGCAATTAAATGTTTGAATAGCGATACTGCGCTGGGCACTCCGCACAGTTTCCGGTTGTATTTCTGTGCAATTCTGCACGCACTTGAAATGCAATTGGGGCTGCGAAGCTGCACATATCGCAATTAACACCTGCGCTATTGCGATACTGTGCTACTGCGATACTGTGCTACTGCCATACTGTGCTACTGCAATACTGCGCTACTGCGATACTGCGAAACTCAGCACGGTTTCCGGTTGTATTTCTGTGCAATCCTGCGAGCACTTGAAATGCAATTGGGGCTGCGAAGCTGCACATATCGCAATTAACAACTGCGCTATTGCGATACTGTGCTACTGCCATACTGCGCTACTGCAATACTGCCCTACTGCGAAAATCTGCACAGTTTCCGGTTGTATTTCTGTGCTATCCTGCGCGCACTTGAAATGCAATTGGAGCTGAAGCTGCACATAGCGCAATTTACAACTGCGCTACTGCGATACTGTGCGCCATCAATCGTAGTGGATTTACTGAATACAAATCGTTCCAAGTGAAGCCACCAGCGCAACATTTTGTCGTATATAAGACAATATGAATAGGTAAGGGATAATTGACGCTATTTCCTTTTCAGCCATGAACGCACCAGGGAGATTTGTTCGTATTTCGCGCGAGCAGCAGGCAGAAATCGATGCCGAATTGTTTGAATCAGAGAATTTAGAGTCATCACGCATGGAGGTCGATCCAGAGTTGGCTAAATTAAATTATCTGCCAGTCGGAATGCGCATGTATGCAATCGCTATGCGGCGATTTGTCGCGCAACAGAGCGATATGGCGGTGGCTCAAGCATCCATTGCTAACACGGAAGCCAACATGGAACAGCTGCGCACATTGTGGCGTGGGTTTGAGGTCGGTTGGGAATTGGCTACGAACATGCCACTCTCACCAGTGCAGCTTAATGACGCAGCGCTGCTCTACAATGACATAAACGGATTGTATCTGCGTCGGAGTGCTGAGCTGCGCAGCCGCCATAAACAACTAACATTGGAAGTGGCAGTGCTCGCAAACGAAGTTTTACCAGGATCATGGCCATATGCAGCAACTAGTAGCGGGCAAGTGCTTCAGATTCAGCTGGCTGAGCCACCCAAGGTGCCAAAATTCTCGGGCCTAGAAATTGATTGGGCTAATTTCAAAGCACACTTTGAAGCTGAGGTTCATAGCAATTTGCAACTATCAAATGCACAAAAATTGCGCAAGTTGCTGGAAGCTCTGGAAGGGCGAGCCAAGCAAGCTATCGGTGACTGGCCAATTACTGATGAAAATAGTTATGCCATGGCGTGGCAAGCACTATGTTATCAATATAACAATGATTACAACACTATTCGTGCGCATATGACGAAATTTTTCACTCTGAATTGTATACAACAGCCGACGGCGGAGGCGTTGCGTGAGATATTAGATACAACGCGCGTCACGCATCGTCAGCTTTCAATAATGCTCACACCGGAGAAAGTCGCTGAGTACATCTTGCTGTACAAGCTCGAACAGCTAATGGACAGCGATAGTCGTTCACAATGGGCAACATGCAGAACGTCAAATGGGCTGCCAACTTTGTCGGAACTGTATGAGTTTTTGGAAGTTCGAGCAAGTTTATTGGCAACTATGCCTATAAGAGGCGCACTACATCCGCGTGAGGAACCAAAGCTGCTGGTACAATCAAGGGTAACAACTACGGCTCAAACACAATATGTAGAATCCGACCCACGTCCACGATGCATATTATGTCCAGGTGAACGCCATTTCCCGTATCGATGCAGGAAGTTCGGGCGGCTTGGATTGTCTGATCGATACTCGCATACGATCAAACAAAAAATGTGTGTGAATTGCTTCAGTTTAAGGCATGCAACAGCTGATTGCACCAAGCCACAATGCCCAAGATGCCGCGAAGCACATAACAGCACTCTGTGTCCGGCGAATAACAACTACGAGGATAAAGTAGGAAAGCGTCGGCGTCGTTTCGCAACAGATGCTAATGATGGTGCAACGGCGGCTTCATCAGTTAGACACTAGCAATCAATGCAGAAAAAAAGGCGCAGTGACCTCGGTGTGCCCAATAATGCAAGCCAAGTTCTGCACAAATTAGAAATTAAAGCGTCATCCAACATAGTTTCTGAAACTAACGAGGAAAATGTGTGGGCGGCACTACTAGCGACAGCCAAAATCCGCCTTCAAATGAAAGAACGTATTTCGCCGTTTCTGCGAGCTGTTTGCGACACCGGTGCTCAGGCAAACATGATAACGGCACGTGCATTCCAGCAGCTTCAGTGGCCAACGCATCAGTGCAATGTCAGATTCAGCGGTATTAATGGGATAGCCAGCAAACCTTATACCCGCAAATTCACATGTGGATTACTATCACGATTTGAAGCTGAACCACTAGCCCTTATCGAGATGGTCGTGGTGCCAAACGAAGCTCTGGACATGTGGATACCCAAAACACCAGTAGCAAAACACCTGATCCCAGATCACATTCGTTCTGATTTGGCCGACCCAAGCGCAGACATACCGGCTCCAATAGATGTGCTGCTTGGTGCAGGTGTATGGGCCGCATCAGTCAAAGACGGAACGATTTTAAACCAGGCCGGTATTGCATTCCAATCATCTCGTCTCGGTCGACTAATGTTCGGAGGCGGTGTCCAAGTGCGAAACGAACTAACTGCTGCCATCAACATAGGTAGCGAAGATAATGAAAAATTGGATTCACTTATGCGCCGTTTTTGGGAGATGGAAGAAGTATCCGTAATAAGAGCCCGAACAGCAGAGCAAGAGCAATGCGAGGAATATTTTGAACGAACACACAAGCGTGCGGCTGACGGAAGATATCAGGTACGAATCCCGCTGCGTAACGATATCAAGGATTTAGGATCATCGCGAGGAGCTGCATTGAATCGATTCCACCAGCTCGAAAGACGATTCCGGCGCGACCCAGCGCTTAAGCAAAAATATTTCGAAGCAATGAATAAGCTATTGCATGAAGGGCACATGCGTTTGGCCGACAGAGAACCTACCGGATGGTGCTATTATATGCCACATCATCCAGTCCTAAAGAAGTTCCGTGTAGTGTTCGATGCATCTTGTCGCACTGATAGAGGAATATCTCTGAATGAGGTACAGTTGATCGGTGAGAAACTGCAGGACGATTTGGCAAACGTCATTATGCGCTTCAGATGCAATCCAGTAGCAGTCACAGCCGATATCCGAAAAATGTACCTTCAGGTTCAAATACAATCAGATCAGTGGGATCTTCAGCGCGTTTTTTGGCGACCCGCAGAACAGGAGGAGATTCAGGAATATTGGCTCACCGTAGTTACTTTCGGAATGTCATCAGCTCCACACTGCGCTGTGCGTGCAATGATCCAAGGTGCACGAGACTTGAAAGCTCAGTTTCCAAAGGGGGCAGTGGCAGTCGAACGCGATTTTTATATGGATGACTGTTTAACAGGTGCACATAATGATAGCGATGCAAGGCAGTTGTGTTATGAAGTGGACGCGTTGCTGCGCTCCTGCGGATTTGTGCTGGATAAATGGCGATCGAATCACTGTGGTGTTGTTCCTGTATCGGATCTTCTGGTAGATTCGGATGACGCGCTAGAGCTCAGTGAGCTAAGCGACACAACGGTCTTGGGCTTACGCTGGCTACCAAAAATAGATTCTCTCATGTTCAAATTCCAGCCGCCGCCAGCTCTCAGTGCGAAAGCGACCACGAAGCGGAAATTACTCAGCCACTTAGCACAGATTTTTGATCCTAATGGATATATTGGACCGGTTGTAGTTCAAGCGAAAATGCTAATGCAAGACCTATGGCGTTTAAAATCAGGATGGGACGTTCCGGTCACCGACGGCATTTATCGCAAATGGCAACAGTTTCAGCAGCAGCTACCGCTTGTCACCGAATTGCAACTACCTCGCTGGCTGGGCATAAGTAATGGAAGGAATGTGTCATTGCACGGATTCGCAGATGCATCCGAACGAGCGTACGGGGCAGTATTGTATGCCCGCGTTGAGACGGCTGATCGCGTCGAATGCATTTTGATCGCGGCAAAATCGCGTGTAGCACCCATCAAGACTATTACAGTACCAAGACTGGAACTATGTGCTGCACAGCTGTTGAGCGAGTTGCTGAGATCATTTCAGCAGGCAACAAACTTATTCCATTTAGAAGTAACACTCTGGTCAGATTCGCAGATAGTACTGGCATGGCTAATAAAAGAAGCGTCAACATTGAAAATCTTTGTGAACAATCGCGTGCAGAAAATTCGTCGCTTAACAGCCACTGCAAAATGGAGACATGTGCGATCAGCGGACAATCCGGCAGATTTACTGAGCCGTGGTATGTCAGCAGCGGAACTTCAGCACTGCTCGTTGTGGTGGCATGGACCAAAGTGGTTGGCGCAAACAAGCGCTTTCTGGCCGGATGCACGACCAGAATTGTCTGAACAAATGGAAATCATTGTTAAACGAGAGATGAAATTTGATGGAGAGGTTGAGAATTCGAAAATAAGAGCAACCCAGAGGGCGTTGTTGGCAATGAATTTGACGCTACGTGGATTTGATTTACTAACAAGAGCCTCGGATATTCATGCGCTATGCCGTTTGACTGCATGGATCATGCGCTTCATCCTAAACTTGCGGCTACGACGAGAGCATGCACTATCTCGACGGAAGGGGTCCCTAACAAACGACGAAGTTCAACACGCATTAGAATTTTGGATCCGTCAAGAACAAAACATCTACTACGCAAAAGAAATCAAATCGTGCAAAGGTGTAGACGGTGAGGGCATCGATAGAACAAGTGCAATCTACAAACTCGACCCGAAACTGGATTCCAGGGGCATCCTTCGTGTCGGTGGCCGATTGGAACGTGCGTTATTACCATTCGAGCAGAAACATCCAGCATTACTGCCGGACGTTAGTCCCCTGGCGAAGTTATTGGTTCGACAAGCGCATGTGCGGACATTGCACGGCGGCCAGCGACAGATGACAGCACTGCTTAGACAAAAATTTTGGATCACCAATTTGCGCGGTCTCATTCGGATAAACAACAATCGATGCATCAGCTGTGTACGCCAGCGCCAAGAAGGAGTTCAACAAATGATGAGTGATCTACCGGCAGATCGGGTGCAGCCATGTCGAGCGTTTAAACACGCTGGAGTAGATTACGCCGGGCCTTTTTTGCTAAAACGTCACAGCGGTCGTTGTGTTTCATTTCAAAAGAAATATGTGGCCGTATTTGTGTGCATGGTGACCAAAGCCGTTCATCTTGAGTTGGTAGAGGATCTATCAACGGCTGAATTCGTCCAGGCATTCTTACGTTTCACTAGCCTGCGGGGTAACTGCACGCGGTTATGGAGTGATAACGGCAAAAATTTCGTCGGCGCGGAAAAGGAATTAGCGAAAATGTTGCGCAGCTGGCGTTCTATCGATATTGAGGGCGCCCTACTAACACATGGAACAGAATTCCGATTCATTACTCCCAATGCACCGCATCAAGGGGGTTTATGGGAAGCTGCAGTTAAATCCATGAAGTACCATTTGCGTAGGGTAATTGGACCGCACAAGCTTTCAAGTAGCGCATTTCAAACAGTGTTGGCACAAACAAGTGCGATTATGAATTCGCGTCCGCTGTCAGCGATGTCAGACGATCCGGAGGATCTGAGCTTTTTGACACCGGCGCATTTAATGAATGGAGAGCCAATAGCGTTGCCGTTCGGGTCGAATCTACAAGATATACCAGACAATCGACTGAAGCAGGCACAAAGAGTTCAGAAAATGAGCCAAGTTTTTTGGAAGGCATGGGCTCAGGATTACTTACATGAATATCAGCAGCGGCCGAAATGGACTAAAAATCAAGCGAACTTGAATGTCGGCGATTTAGTTATTATGCGCGATGAAAATACACCGCCCACGTTTTGGAAAATGGCTCGGGTTGTAGAAATTTACCCTGGTGCTGACGGTCGGGTACGTAACGTATGCGTGGAAGCAAGAAATAATAATACAAAAAATGGAAAAAGCAGGTACGAACGTCCGGTTCAGAAGTTGTGTCGGCTGCCAGTGGACTTTGAAGCAGAGACTTCAAGGGGGGAGTGTGTTCAAGACGCCCAGCTAAATTACAGTTAAAATACTGTATATGTATATATAAAATCATCAGCTCAATCGAGGAATCTTTTGTTAATTAATACTTTGTTTTTCGTTATTATTTTTATTGTTGTCAAATATTTGGAGAAAATCGGATTTAAAAATAAAATAATAGCTACACAATTAAAGGACATTCGAAGATTCGTCAATTTAAGGACATTCGAAGTAAGTATATTATACAGTCCACCAGCTGTCGAAACAGTACCTATGTGAAAAAGTTGTAAAAATTTTGAGTGAGAAAAAAACATTTAAAAATGTAACAACAAATTTTCAAAATTTTGGGCTTAAGGAGCCATAACTTTTTTGTAGCTTAAAGCCTAGTATCCTGCTTGCGCTTAATTTTAGCGAGCGCTTTTCTCTCCACAGCACAGATAAATGCTCGCTTAATTAGTTGTACAGGATATAGATAGGACACACACCCATAGTTTATTGCCACATGTATTTTGATTTTTGTTATTTTTTCACTTTTTTCCTACTCACTTACATCGATTATCAAGTATTCCACGAAATATTCAATTAAAAAATTGTTTTGTTTCGAAAATGTCAAAATTTATCGCCGATTTAATGTACCAGGCAATTCTTTCGCGAGCTAAATCAGTGGAGACATTTTCTTGGCCGAGTATAACAAAATTGTACGTAGTACGTATAACACTCAATATTGTTATACCGGACTGACATTGAGTGTGTCCCATCTATATGAAAGTAAGAATTTAGCGTGCGGAACAGGATACTGCTTTGCTAAACTGCCTCGCTAAATTTTATCTCTGTAGACATTTTTGTATGGAAGATAAAATTTAGCGCGAGCAGGATACTGGGCTTAACAGATTGTCTACTAAATTGTCTTTTCAAAATGTACAAATTAATTTTTGTGACTATAATAATATAGAAGTTATAGTGTTTTAAGTTGCAACACCTCCAAATTAGAGTTCACCTACTTTGATGGGCTATAACGGGAAATATGGTGAGAATAGACCCCCCTGTCATACAATTTTATGTTCGGCGGAACTTCAGAAATTTAAATGTCATTTTCGAGAAAAAAGAAGTGGAAGCGTTCAAATAAACCATAAACCAAAACCTACACCCAACCGTAATTTTTTCGGGATGCAATGATGACTCATGGAGTACGTGTGGATTGTTGCCTGACCAATGCCGCATATTTTGTTTATTGACGAAGCCATTCAGCCAGAAATGAGCCTCATCGCTGAAAATGATTTTCGATGAAAATCCGAATCATTTTCAAGTTGTTGCTCAGCCCAATTCACGAACATACGACGCTTCTGGTGGTCAAGCGGCTTCAGTTCTTGCGTCAATTTATAATGCAAGGATGTAGGCCAAGATCTTTTCGCAAAATTCGCCACAACGGCGTCACAGAGATGCCCAACGCTTGAGAACGACGTGTGAGAGACACATTTGGGCTTTCTTCAACTGAAGCCTCAGCGGCAGCAATATTCTCAACACTACGGGCATTTCTTTGTCTCACTGGCACGGGAACATTTTGTACTGTGCCTGTGGATTCAAATTTTTCCACTAGACGCTCAATTGTTGATCTGCTAGGACGATTATGACGACCATAAATTGGACGGAGCGCCTTGACATTGAGGCCACTGACTCCGAATTTCGGTAGTAAATTTTAACAATTTCGACTTGTTGTTGGCTCGTATATCATATCTTTCCATCATGAAATGGCAAACCTTACTGAAGAGAAATGTCAAAAGAGCGGCAAGAAATTCGGCGTCGTTTGCTGTCCCTGTCGCTCTACTTTTATAGCGTCTCTGTTGAAAAACGCGTTAGGTTTAGGTTGTAGTAAATAAATTAATAAATGGTCGGCGTAACAGACGTGAAGACACCCTGCCCCTGGACCTAGATTTTTCATTATGTTTTTGGCCCAATGGAAGGGATCTAAAATTGTATGCTGAGTCCGATTCGAACGGCTGAATTGAGAAGATTTTTCAGGACTGTTATACTCTCGGATGTTTGTCAGACGTTCGCGAGAGGTGTGACAGTGGAAAAAAACCTTAAGACGTAATTTCTGTTTTTCCGAGGATCGAACTTGAGACCCCTCACAAAGTAGTCCAGCTCACTAACACCACTGAGCCACTGCTTTCTAAAAACACGTCACTTTATTTTATTCGATAAAATTACTTAGGCACAAGACGATTATTTTAAACTAAGCAAGGAGCGAATTAAGGTTCGATAAAAATTAAGTTGTAATTTCAATTATTGTGCAAGGATTTTGTATTTCAAGGCGGTGCAAAAAATAGAAACGCTTTAAGATGATTTTGTACCTACTTTGTATACTACTTTTCTATATGAACCACGGTTTGCTTTTCAGCTATGTAATGCGATGATAAACGGTGGATTGTTGTTGGAGATATATGTGGGATTCTGAAAAAGTTGTGTGTGTGGATCACTGAGCTACTTCCGTACATTTTAGAAGACTATTGTTGTAGCAATCACTTTCAACTCGTCGATTCGACAGAATATGCAACCAACAAAGCCAACATCGATGAAGGACTACCATCCGTATACAGGAGTCGAAGATGCATATTCGATGTCAGGGACTGAAGGCTCCAATTTTCTTCCCTCGTATGTATCGAATCAGTGGACTGTGAAGGTATGTAATACATGTGAACTCCTAACTAATAATACATTTAAAGCGTGTGATACAAAGCCCGGGTTTGAAAGCATTTTTTTCAAAAACTATTAACAGACAAACTTGATTTAAAAATAATATGAAAGCACAGATTCCTGGCTTTCAAAAATGCTGAAGTCATTTATTGTAAGTGTTGCCATTTATTTTTAATATTTTTGTTTTCATTTTAAGTATTATTTTATTTTTTAAATTAAACCTCCCGCCCAAACGAAGGGAAATAGATTCCGCAATAGTAAAAAATGCTTGCATTTAACCACTCTACAAAACCCACCCGACCCATCCTATCCAGCTCGAAACCTTCAGCTTTATAAATGTGCTTACCTTATGGGTTGGATGATTGGAGTTGCTACTGCTGAGAGGGGTTTCTGGCGAATTATGTGGCTCAGAGGCTCCAAAAATTTAGAAGGAAGTCATATCTCCATAGTAAGGCTAATACGGATTTCATGTAGCTCAGTCAATCTGTTGTTGGTACAGCGGGTGGCACGATCCCAATCGCAACCCCCCGTAAAGATGACTGAAGTTGGTCAGGATGGTCTCCATTGCCTGGGAAAAATGTGGTCTTTGTTACATGACATTTGTCTAGGCTGATGCTTTTTTATCGCCACTACTGTTACAGTTGTTGACGATGAAACCTTTTTACACTGAGCTACCTCGAAAAATGCATCACGAGACCTCTGGGTTCTAGTGCAATCTTCCTTGGATTTTGTAGGTTAGAGTCTTTTTAGAACCCAGATTTGCGTTCCGAGCGTTTCTGAAGAGGGATCCTGTTCAAGATTCTATATTTGTTTCTATGTTCAAGATTACTCTTTTGTTTACTTGTTTATTCGTTTAATTGTTAATTATTAATTTTGGTTAATGTATTTCAATTATTGTTCAATTTGTTCATGCTATAACTTTCTTGGTTTATATTCAGATTTTATATTATCTTTCTCGCTAACCACTTCTGTTACTCACTGCACTTAATCTATATACTTAATTAGTCTTTATGGTTTCTAATTGTGTCTTATTCATTATGGTCATAATTACCTACAATGAATATGCTCACGCACTTGCACCGGTACCTATTTTTTGGGGTTTTTACCAATTCCCTTTTGCGCCTACGTTCGCTATGCGACAAGTGTGCTTGCATATTCTCGGTCACTTTGACGAACATCTCAGCAGCGAGCAGATCAGACTGGTAAAGCGAAATTACTTGTTAATTGTCATCAATCAATCAAATCAATTAAGAAATTCAATAAAGTTGAATCTATCTGTTTAATTGAAAACATATTGTATGTCCTTATTAAAATTTACCATCGTCATAATCCTATACAGATCCTATACAGCCGGCTTAAATTTATAAAGGCCAATCGCACGACTCAGCTTTGGCATTGGTGATGTGTTGGATTTTTAAAGTTTATATATCTATTGTTCCGATGAGTAGCGGACCATTCCACCTGCATGACAGAGGCTAGCTCACCTTGCTTCGGACCATCTTATATTGCGTTTATACTGGCATAAATGTACACAAATTGTTTTTTTTACGGATCACATCCTCGCAATTCTTAGCTGTCAGCTCGAGAGTCGATGAATTTTGCTTCCAACCGATATCCCAAAGTGCAAGTCTGCTACATCTCAATATTAAATATTTTATGGCAACGTGTTTTCTTGTTATACCTTTAAATTCTCATTTATACCAATCCTATCCTCCATCATATCTCACGGAAATATCTGCCCTCGTTTTGCCTTTCCTTGTACCTTGTACGTAAGCGCACCCACTCGAGTTTTTGAATTGCATCTGTGAAGTATTTACTCTAATAATGTACAGACTTTTTGCCAGACCCTTGCCAATTGAAGGGATTTATTTTTAAAGACTTCTTGTGGCTAGTAAATCGGTCGCGTTTGCCGCAGATGTAGCCTATTTAATTTAATTCAATTACATTTATGCCAGACTAGATAGCTTCCGATTTAGCCTGCTATAAATTTATCATCAACAGACAAATTATAATACTATCAATAAAAGCGAATGACTCCATAGTCCATGGTATAAAACTCCATTATATACCTACATCCTTCAATGTAGTTAAAATCTGCGATTTTCACTTCTTGTCGACACCAAACAAAAGAGCCGGACAACGAATGTTCTCCTATCTAAATAAATTATATCAATTAATTTAACCACAATAGAATCTACTTAATTGGCTCTCCATTTGCATTAATTGAATAGGAATCCCGATATTATTGGATGCCAAGATATGTACAAGACAAAAAGCACCCTAAGGCCTAAGGAATCGTACTTTGTTTTGTGGGAGCCATTGTTTGGTAGATAGTATATAAAATAAATGCGTCATTTTAAAGAAAGTAGGCTTTTCCTTACTCCTCGAAAAGAGTCTAAAAAGGGCTAATGGTTAACAATTATTTTTAATTTCCTTAACTTTAGGGCAGCTACCTCTCAATATCATGCAACCAATTGCTGAGATTAAAATTGTATGACAAGGAGATATGTATTTTGTTTGTTTTCCAGTTCAGTACAAAGTCAAAAATTGCGGAGATAGTCCCTTCTTTTCTGTTTATTGCGATAGAGGCAGTTGAAAACATTCTCTCAGTAAATGCGAACTAGTAATAGTAAGCTCAAGAACACCACCGAGCCATATGACATTATTGGAAGAACGCGGCGAGCTGTCAGTGGCGCATTTGCAAACATCGAAACGGAGGCGGTGAAGATGGGTCTGGTTGTTAATGGGGACACAACGAAGTACATACCTACTTATATGCTGTCAACGAAAAAGGAGTCTCAGCATCGGTGAGTCGGACAAAATGTCACGATGGACAGATACAACTTCGAAGTAGTTAGTCGGCTCTCACATTGAGGCAACAATTAATAAACAACTGGCAATAGGAAACACGCAAAATGATCGCTCACAATTATTTTACTTTAAATTAAATTAGAGGTCTCACATCAAAGCAACTATATATCGCTCGAACGAAAAATGTTGCTGATTGCTTATTGGCAGTTATGCTTTAGTAACCATAGTTGCTTATTGCTTGTTGCCTCAATCTAAGAGCCGCCTTAAAGACTTTGTCTATCAGGACTTCACTCACTTCGTAAAATTACATCGGCGACGGCGGCGCAGAGATCAAGCGAAGAATCACTCTTGCCAATCGCTGTTTCTTCGGGCTAAGAAGGCATCTCAGAAGTAAAGACCTCTCTCATAGAACCAAGGAGATATTCACCTTTATCGCGAAAAATATTTTCCCCGGAATGTTTCCCATTCAGCAATTTGATTTATATTGCTGACAAGGGAAAAAATTCCATCGGAATTTATTCGCGATACCCCTAATTATATAAGACCCTATAATTATCCCGGTCATGCTGTATGGTGCAGAAGCATGAACCCTGTCTAAATCGAATGAAAACCTTCTGGGATGCTTTGAGAGAAAGATTCTTTGAGTGATATTCGGTCCAGTTTGTGACGATGGAGTGTGAAGAAGATTGAATGACGAACTATACGGGCTATAGAGCGACGTTGACCTTGCCAAAAAGCTAAAAGTATAACGGCTGAGATGGCTGGGACACGTGGAGCGTATGGGCATGGACAACAACGTACCAGCCCGACGAGTCTTCCAATCCACTCCTGAGGAACAACGCAGCAGAGGAAGACCGAGTGGCGCGTACAAGGTACAATTGCAGAACGACCTCAACCAACTTGGTGTGCGTTACTGGAGGCAGCTTGCGAGCAGAGTGAGCATAATTATTTTCTTAAATCTGCTAGAATCTAGCATTTAGCAGATTTTTTTTTTCAAACCAAATCCTGCTAGAAAAAGTGCTAAACATTTTTTGGCTTTTGGATTCTGCTATAATGCCTGCTAAATTAAATAAATAATGATCGGAATTAATTTTATTTTATTAAAACTCATAATTAATTCTCAGCAAAATATTAAAGTAAAGTTTGAACCTTTAGTTCTATACTGTGCTTGGCACAATCAAGACTATTTATGTAGTTTTTGTAATTGTGTGCTGAAGATTCTACTTTACTTTGCTGAAAATTGAGATAGATGTTCAACAAAACACGCCTAATATAAGAAGGAATCTGTAATTTATCACAACATTTTTTTCAGTGGATATCTTTTATTTTGCTATTGAGAAAAATTCGTCTCGTCACGTCGCTCTAATTGCTAATATCTTTTTCTGTGTTTTATGGAAAATGAACGTTTCGGTAGGTAATTGAGTTTCAGAATGACGACACAGACGACTTAGATTTGAATATGACAGAAAAGGGTGGGAACGGATTTTTTTTGTTCGCTGTGTTTAGCCCTAGGGCGCACTCAGTGTGCATGAGAAGTGTCGGTGAATTTTCGTGGCTGCCAGAAACCCCAGGGAAACTTCAGAAATTTAGTTTCATGTCGAACACGAAATGTAACCCTGAGACCTGTCCCTGAAAAAATTTTGTAATATAGAGGTTTAACATAAAATTTGTTTACAAAATTATGATTTCACCTAAACGACAGCTACGATTGACAGAAAAATCCAGCACTGAACTCCCCCCTGTTTGAATACACAGTGCTAAACTGTGCTCACGTCGAACACAGGTCTTTATTGTCATTGATTGCATGCGAATTTAAAAAAAAATATTAAGAATTCAGCTAGATTTCCTGCCAGATCAAAAAAATCTGCTAGACATTTTTTTTGTTCAGCTAAAAAATATTTTTCCTGCTAGATCTGGCCGGAAAAATGTCAAATTGGTCACTCTGCTAGCGGGGGACCAAGGTTTTACCAACCCATAGATGGCGTAAGTCGCCGAGGAGATGCGCAATTACTATTTTCTGATTTTTAGTTATTTTTTAACTTTACTAAATTGAAGAATTAAGTAACCCTATATGATGTGAAAACAAATTTTTAAACATATTCGAATTTGTCACAAAATAAGAAAAACTTTAAAATTCCAATTTCCAAAACCACCAATATTTAGTGGAATAGCCTCTATTTTTTTTTAAACGGCGGTCAATCTTTTCTAACGACATCCCACTAAAATCGCCATCTTCTAAATAAATAAATATTTGGCTTAACAAGTCCGTATAGGCACCCTAGGACTAGTTTCTCACAACCATTTGTCTTTTGAGTTTTTATAAATGGAAGGGACCTAAAATTGTATGCCGAGTCCGAACGGCTGAATTGAGAAGGGTCTTCAGGATCTTAAAATGTAATTTTTGTTTTTCCAGGGATCAAACCTGGGATTCCTCGCACAGTAGTCCAGCACACTGACCACTGAGCCACACACTGTGGCGAGGGTATATTCACTTTGACATTCCATTTGTAACGCACATAAGGAGGCGTTGTAGGTATGACAAACTATATATATTATTGATCAGCATCACTTTCTTAGTCGATCTAGCGATGTCCGTCTGTCTGTCCGTCCGCACGATTACGGCCGTAATTTAAGAGCTATCGACTTGAAATTTGGTACGTAAGCTTTTATCCACCAAACTGAGGCTAAGTTCGAAGATGAGCAAGATCGGATGAAAACTACTACTACCTCCCATACAAAAATATCGGATTTATATAGCTTGTTGATGTTAAAAATTAAATTTAAATAGCTACAATAAAGATAGCAAGTTTAAACTTTGCACATATTGTTTTAATAATATTTAAAATTTTTTGACAAAAAATGAGCTTGGTCGAATAAAAACTACCTATACCTCCCATACAGATATATAATATTTTTAGTACTAAAATATTATTTTTTATTTTTACAATAATAGAGTACCGGGTATTTGAGTTTCGGCATAGTCGAAGATAATTGTCTTACTGGTTTAAGGTCCCGTTCCCACAGAGACAAAACTGAACGTTATTGCTTTTAATTAAGGGTAGCTCACACCTCAATAAAAAGAAAATATAAGTGTCGAACATAGTTACACAAAAATTATTTCGCGGAACCCTGAAAACTGTTCCACGGAACCCCAGGGATACACAGTTTAAGAACCGAGGCACTAAAGGATTCGTAAATATATCACAAACACATTTTTACATTTTACAAACGCATTAGTAATATTTACAAATTTTCATTGGTGTATAGAACAAATACGTTTGTACTATAAACTAAGGGATTCGTAAATATATCACGAACGTATTTGTACATTTTACAAATCCACTTAGTCGTATTTACCAATGCTACTTAGTAAATGAAACGAATGTATTTGTAAAATATATTTTTTTTTCATTCGTAAATTGTACAAACTTTCAGAAGTAATATTTACAAAGGCGTTCGTCGGCTGAAAAGAACAAACGATTTCGTAAAAGTAATAACTATTTCGTACATAGGTATTACGAATATTTTTTTTGGGTTTAGTCTGATTGAATTTTAAAAATTGTCCACACTTTGGGCAACTCGGCAGTATATAAGATATAACTGGAGAGGAAGAGCTGTGTTCTTTTATTCACGTTTGAAAACATAAATTTCTCACGGGACACCTTGTATCTTGCTTCTCAAACATTGCGGGTCATCAGCAATTCAGCATCACGCAATCAACGATTCGAGCAAATTGCGGGTATTGGAGAACATTTTTATATTATCAATTTTTGTAAGACAATAATATTTACACAGCTAGCAAAGCTATACATATTTGATTATCTAGATCTTATCTACATACAAAATATTATATTGATTAATGTTTACTATACGACCTATAAATTAATCAAATGCAGAGAAGCAAAAAGGGAATCAGCTATATCTACCCACGGAATTATGATTCTACATGTGACGAGTAGGAGTACCTCCTTCTGACATTTGCAATGAAATTTTGTAAAATATACACCACAATATTCCCGACCTATGAATTATTCATTGCGAAAAATACATACAGCTTTGAAACTTCCGAACGTGGGTGCATACACTACACCTACAAGAACCTTTATGATATGAGGTACTATTTATTATATGAATGTCAGTATGGAAATATCTTCTGTTGTATTTTTTTATTGAAAACGACGAGTATGAACAAATATTGAGAACATCAATATGGCGAGTATGATATTGTTCAACTTGATGGGAGTTTTGATTAGCTTTTCTGGGTTTTCAGTTTCTCATTGACGTTTGTTATTGAATCAAACTGAATAAATACACAAAAATACATTTTTGAGTACCAATATGCGATAGGTACCTAGAACCTATACCTAGAACTTAAAATTCTTGTCTAATAATTAGGGGGGAAAATATAAAATAAGTCGGAAATTGAAAATTCTGTATAGCATTTTAATATACATGGACTTTTCAATAGGACAACTCATGATTGAGTTAGTTTGAAAGATAATTATCTCACTTATCTTGGTGTAAGTGTCAAGTCCAGCCCATTTGTTCCATACGCTCTAGGCGTTTGAACAATTTTGGGTTCAAAACGAGCAAAAGCCGCTAACATCCATAATACGCCTTTTCTATACTATTACTCATCGAAAAACATGTGTAAGATTTACATAAGCACTAAGGCTGTTTTGAGCTTACTTACTTTTAAGGACTGTTGCGTTAAATTGCTTAGGCAAATACGCTGTTACTTCATCAATGTTGTGTTAGACATTGGCTAATTTATCCATAATTGTCTAAGGAAATATTTCCTTAAACTAAGGTGATTTTTGCCAATATTTTTAGTTAATAACTGTGTTGAATTGTCCGAGCAGCAAACGTTTTTGCTTTAGAAATTGCCTAGTTTTTGAAAGAATCTTTGACTAAGATTTTTTTTGGCAATATCCAAAATTCATTATATGCTAATTGAAAAGGCAATTTTTGTTGTATAATGTTTTATTTTATTTACATACCGGCCAATTTTGAAATTTTTTTTAGACTGCATCACTATTTCCGTCGATCATAACACTCGCATGCACTTGAATAGGAACAAGATTTCTTGTTTCTCTTTTGCGGTTTTTCAATAAAACAACATAATATTTGATCTTTTTTTATGGTTTGATTTTAATTTTGTATTAAAAGGAAAACAAATTAAATCGGAGCACGATGTTATGTGGCGCATGTGCGAGTATGCCGTACGGTGCATAGTGCTTGGTAGTAAGAATGAGAGATAGGTACACACAATCTGACCTAGCGAGGTATCCGTCGGAATCGGAACGGAAAATTTTCCGACAAAGATGTAGGTAACGCACATTGGCGTTTTGCGTTTCAGTCAGGGCTGCCAGAAATCATGATTTAGCATGATTTTCATGCTTTTTGAACTCAAAATATGTTTTAATGTTTTCGAGTCCAAAATCATGTTTTTTTTTGTACCTATTAAAAAAACAAAAAGTTGTTCTTCAATCTAATCGCTTTGTAAAGCTACATTAACACCAAGTTCAACATGTTTAGCCTATTCTACACGAACACGACTATACTATTTTAAAACAAACAGAACTAAAGTGTCGCTCTATCTCAAAAGCAGAGAAGATGAGCACTTTATTTTTTAGATTGTTGTTTCTGTAATATTAGCTGCGTTTTTTCGTCCCCTTCACGGCTATAGGATAAGTAAAATAAACAAATCCCTTGTTAAATACAACAAAGACTTAAACTGGATAATTGGGGTTAACAGCTTCACGGGGATAGGGAAAAGTGTAGCCAACACAAATTTGTGTATGTTATCGATAACTTGTATGGAGATGTCATAAATGACATTTGACATGTTGACAAAAACTAAAAAAAATCAGAAAAAAATATTTTATTTGTACAACATCTGCGTTTTAAAGATGCCAATTGTTCTTGACTTCATCAACAATTGTGTTTAACCTTTAGAGTGCAAACAGTTGTTGAGGAAATCAAAAACAATCTCTGCATGGTATCTTTAAAACGCAGATTTTGTGCAAATAAAAGATTTTTTTTCTGATTAGGCTGCACAACGCTTAAGGAGTACTGGAAGCTACCAGAAAGAAGCATTTCCAAGTTAAGGTAAGAGAAAAATTGCCATGCAAATTCAGCCAACTCCTTATATCCAGGAACTGCAAAAAGAACTTTAAAAATTCAAAAAAACCTCACAAGCGAATACATCATCATCGCCAACAACGCAGGACTACTGCAAAAAATTGTCAGTTGAAAAGTACAAGTCAGGAGCAAATTTCCAATTCCAAATTTTTTTCCGCGAACGAAAACACCCTTTCTTTGGAATTGAAAGTTTCGTTATTTAAAGCCTTTTACAACTTGTTTTCTTAATACAATTTGATGGATTAATTAATTATCTTATGATTAGAGTAGTAAAATGTGGAATTTTCCTTTTATATGTAAATGCATCAAAACCGCCTAGAATTAGAATTTTGAATTTTGCACTTATAATATTTTTTTAATTAAAATTTGACAGTCAATGTCAATTTTCCTATCAGAATGATGCGTTGCCAACATATTTTTCATTCTTTGATGTTCGTTTTTTTCGGCAATCCTTATTAGAGACGCTGATAGGCACCTAAGAAACGCAGGTAGTCATTCATTCTTTCTCTTTTTAATGCTCGTATTTTCCTGTCACTTTTTGTTTTGAAATTAGCAGCAGATGGTGGTTTTATTTTTTTTCAATAAATAAAATTTATTTCCAAATAAGTTTTTTTATGAACTAAAAATTTACGAAAAAGTAACTATTCATTTTTTGTATTTGTAAGTGCTATTTATTAAATTACAGAATATGTACTTTGAGCATATATAAAAATGTATTTTTGAATTTTATGAATTTATTTAAAGTTTTATTCCTTCCATTTGTGTGTTTTTTTCTATATAAATAATATTAAGGTATGTATATTTGAAAGTACTTGTTTTACTTGTCACGATGTGGTTTCACCATTTCTATTGCAAATGTTCTCCTTTTTCTCCTTTTACCATTATCCAACTATTAAATGGATATCATGCTTTTTGAACCTAAATCATGTTTCAAAACTATGTTTTCTTCATTTTTTTAATGGCAGCACTGGTTTCAGTGGATATGCTTCGACAGGAATTTGTTGCGGAATTTGTTTGCAGTGAAGTATTTATAAATGAAAGCAATAAAGAAAAAGACATTTAAGCAAAGTAATTGGTTCTAACGATGCTTTGATAACCTCCACTGTATGTGCTGTACAGGTACACGCATACGCATAATGTCTAAAATTGGTTTGTATGGGAATTGGGAGGTACCAGAACTACTTGACCGACATAGCCCATTTCCAATACCAACCTGACGACGGTAAAAAGAAGTCCTCTTACAAAATTTCATTCGCCTTAGGTCAATTCGTTTATTGGACGCTATTGTGCTTTCAACAGACAGACGGGACATGGCTGAATCGATTCATAATATGATCCTGATTCAGAATATACTTTGTAAGGGCCTCCGGTGAATCCTTCTTGGCGTTACAAATGTAATGACAATGTGAATATACCTTCAGCTAGTCAGCTAGTTTAGATATAAATGTTGAATGTAAATCTTTTAGTATCAAAAATTATATAACTCCATGACTATACCTTCCTCCACATGATCTGCATTAAGCTTCCTTTTTTCTATGAATGGTATCATTCGTGTTGATCGCCTTCGGTAACCGTCTATATCTATATCTTAATATATATTTCATCTTTGGGGGCATTTCATTAGCAATTATAGTCAATACAAACTTTTACAGATATTGCTACAAATAACCTTAATATTAAAATCTGTGAACTTCCCTTTGAACTTGAATAGGTATACTTAGCAAATAATACATTTTTTATTAAAAAAAATTCTTAGAACAAATAACGCAAACGTTTAGCTCTACAATTAGTAGATACTTTAGTTGACGGAAATTGCAAATTTAATAAGGCTTAAAACAAAATTACCATCGACATTAGATAAAGTTACAATTGGGATCTCAACCTAAGGTAAAACTAAACAGACACAAAGTTAACTTTGAAAATTTGCAAAATTGGCTTAGGCCTATGAGGCACAGTTAAATTTAAGATAAGGAAATATTACCTAAGTTTGGATGTACAGTTGGAGAGAAAATTGCGTAAGGAAAAACCAAGGTTACGTTATATCTAAGGCAAAGTTACAAAGCTTAGACATAAAAAACATGTTAGCTATTTCTTGATTAAATCTCCTAAGCATTTTTTCGAAAACGTACGTCCTATTTCTTCACATGAGTACTAAGCTCTGATACTCGCTACCAACGAAATAGTAGTAGAAACTTTTGTATTTCTTCACATCGCTAGTACGGAGCTTAATTTATCAACCGTACTTAGGACTAAACTTGAAGCAATGAAATCGATCCAATTCAGGTATTAGAGACGTTAGACTGCCGATTTTGGGAGTTCATCTAATACCGAGTACTAACTAAAACTCGGAACCAAATTCAACTTATTACTTTTTTTTTTAAATAAAAAGGGGATTCCAAATCCTGGAGCACTTACTACCACGTACTACCAAGCAGAAGCCCCTTTTTTGGTGTGGTGGTGGAGAAACTCTGATATTATTCGTTTCTCTTTATGGTCGGTGGCAGAGTATTGCTGTCCCCCGCCGGGGCTCGAACCAACGCCGCTCGGGTCACAAGCAATGACTCTAACCACTACACCATGGCCACCACTATTACTTAGTGAAGAAATGACTTGATACCTATTTGAGTATCAACTTTTGGTCTAATACTAGCGCTAGTACTCTGTGAAGAAATCGGCCGTTAGCCTATTTTTCATTAACTAGGCTTGTCTAATAACATCCACACAAAAAACTTTACCTAATGCGTTTTTTTTGTAATACTTCTCCCGGGAAAGGCGAACCTATAACGCTTCAACAGCGCCGAGCTCCATATATGGGAGCAATATTCCAGGCATGGTCTAACCTGTGCTTTTTAGAGAAGGAGAAGTTGCTTGGGGCGAAAGTACCTCTTTGCTCTAATAGGTTGCTCAACTTAGGGGACGCCGATCTTGCGATATAGGATATGTGGTCCTGCCATGTGATTCCTGAATTGACTGTGGCTCCTAGAAGGTGCATTGACTCCTTGGGATGGATTGGAAGGTCATCCATTTGGATCTGAAGAACTGTTGATGCATTTTTCTTCGAAAATGTTGTGAGCTGTGTCTTGTTTGCATTAAATACAACCAAGTTGTCTTTTCCCCACTTCAGGATTTTGTCCAGATCATCATTTAGAGAACTAATTTGTTCACGTCTCTGACTGTGTGATGTAATTTCCTCTGAGTGTAGTAAGACTGGAGCGATGTATTGACCGAGCCTTACTTGGTTTTTATTTAGGTTATAGGTTTGGTTGAAGCAACACTTTTAGACCATTCTAGGGTGCCTTCTGAAGAAGAATTAGAAGAATTTATTTAAAGCTTAGAATTTAGTGTGCTGGGCACTACTGCCACACCACTGCCACTGATGTTGCCTGACAGATGTCCGAGAATATAACTAAGGGTTCTTCTAATCTCAGCCTTTCAGGTACGACACAAAACCGTTTGTCTCTTTTACTCGCCGCCCTAAAAATCTCTGAGAAGATAAAAGGTTTGAGAAGCAAGGCCTATAGGTCGTGTATGAACTCCTTGCGTCAACTATTTACTTTTTATTTATTCATTATTATTAATCGCCGTAAGATTTCATAGTTTTTAATCTCCATTTTTACCGGTCCATAGTCCACTACATCGTAGTGCTTCCAGGATGTATATATACAATATACATCAGCTAATGGTCCGCTTATTCCCGTATTTCGTTTCGCTGGCCAATAGGTACCAGTAAGATAATCCTTATTCGAAACTTGGTTGTGTTGTTAAATAACACAAATATGGGGCCTACCATGTAGATACAGTTAAATCCGATTGGAACTTTAGAGGACATTCGTTGGTTATATCTTGACAATTCATTCCTTTCCACATTGTTTTGAGGAGAATGCAATGGCAGAAGCACTATTTTCATTGCAGAAACTAGTTGCACTTGCGGGATACTTCTGGCAACGACAAAGCTTACCCCATGAGAATATAATTTAGACTAAGAAAACAATATTTATAACACTCTCGCAAATACAATAATCTCAAAGCCAATAAAAATACATTACTACAAGATATTTTTGCCTTGATACTATAATCTGTAGGTATAAAATATACTTGCAAATCCAGGAAAAACATTCAAAAAACTTTACCCAAATAATATAGTGCTCCCGAAAATCCATGTCATTTCAGTCATCAAAAATAATTTCCTTTTAAAAGATTAGTGTCATAAAACCCTGGATTGGACAATAAGGCGAAATATGTTTCCTAGTTCGTTTTTAGAGTTAACGTGCCTGACACTAAAATAATCTTGTTGCAATAACAAAAAAATACCAGAATGCCTAAGCACATCCTCCTGCCACAAAAATATAGAAAATCAAAAGTCACACAAACAATAAGAATACGATATTCAATGGAATTCCATGACTGGTACTCTCATTTCCGAAATAAGCAACAGGATGTGTCGACATACTACAATAGGAATTGAATTTCCCAAGACATCTTTTGGGTACCATTCATATCCTTTTGCAGGATGTGAGCATCCTACTTCTGCCAGAAGGAACCTCTTCACAGATACTGCACAATCAACATAAGTATGTAGTTACGTATGCGAACTTTATGTGGCACAGGATGTGGCTATGAGAATGGATCAAGGATATACAATACATGAAAAATATGTGAAATGCAATCAAACAGTAACAACTCAACTAAAAAAAGGAGTAGACAACATTTCGTGATCTCGTAAAAAATGTAGCACCCCAACGACCAACAGTGTGCATTTCTATTATTGACACATTTTGGTACAGATTTCGTCTCATGTAGTGTTGGCGCATCAGTATCGTTATCATAGTATGTACTCATGCTGTTCCATTGAATGTAGGTAGTATTATCGTTTCTTTTCATGGATTTCGAATAGGATATCAATTGTGGCACATGAGTGCCGGGAAAAGATTTGCGCTTATTTAGGAGATTTATTATTTGGAAGATCTAGCTTGTAGGAAACGGCATAAATCCATTGATAATTTTAAGCATGTAAATATTTCACAACTTTTCAAAATTATACTGTGTAAAAATTAGTTAGCAAAATAAGTATTTAGAAAATAAAAACAAATTGTCTAAGTAGCGAAATAAATGTTCATTCCTGCTGAGAATTTTGAAACAACAAAGACTGTTTCTTTAAAATAAAAATAAAACCTAATACAAATAAAAGAAAAGTTTATTGGTATAGATAGATACCTATCCAAAAGCTACTGAAATCAAAAGGCCTTAAAATAAAATCAAAATCTAACTTAGAAGATTTAGTAAGTCCTATATCTCCAAACTTCCCGCAAGAGGAACTGCAGATAGAACTGCAGGAAAATAAAAGAAAACAAAAGCAAATATGTAGGTATTATGTTTTAATATGAAGTAATAATTATCAAAAAAAAGGTAAAATAATAAATAAAGAAGAAAGAAAAAAATCCAAGATTATCTAGAGAAACACAAGCCTCTGAAGGAAACATCAGCCAATAAATACATGAGTTCAAGATAGAATCAAAAACGAATCATTCCTGATTATTGAGATTTTCAGTTTCTATAAATAAGTATAATCCAATAATCCTAAAGTTAAGTATTTTGTCGAAGAAAATGTTAAATTCATTTGTAAGGAACCACCAAAATTAAATTATAATTAAGTTACTTTAAATTTAGTGATGAGGGCAAGAAAAAAAATTCAAAATTCACCACGGGCAGCGCGGAAGATGTGCACATCGTCACCTTCACCCCTAGATCATCTTAAATGGGTATAAATAATAAAAATTGGTAAGTGATTTTGTTTTCAATCTATAATATAACATTTAATTTTGGTGCGGCTCATTTTTTTTTATTGGAAAATTATTATCGTTATATACATTCGTGTTATAAGTCTAAGACAACTAATTCATGATCGTTAATTAATTTTTTTGTTTATACTTGTGCATATATGTACATAATTACCTTTTCTCGTTTAAATAAATGTTTTTGTTAGTATTGTTTTTACAAATATGGTATTTTAAAAACGTTAGGAATTGGTGGATGTGGCAAGTGTGTCAATGAATATTTAAGTTGATAGGGGCTGCCATGTACATTAGGATTTGGTACACAAACCAGAGAGAATAGACCACCAGCTTCGGCCAAAAATGAGAATTTCATAGAGCCAGTTTTGAAATAAGTAGCTCCGCCTCTTTTTCTATCTGTGAATACGTGTGAATAAGGAAAAAAATATGAAATAAGACAATTGAATCTGAGATGGCTTTGAAATAATTCAAATAATTTAAATAATTGACCACTATTGGGACGTGTTAAGCAAATGGTGTGTATGGTGTGGTGAATTAATTACCAACTTATATTTCATTAAAAAGCATAATAATGTAATATAAATATACTATATGGGTGATTAAAAATCTAACAATATGATTCCTATGATATTATTCACTTAAAACATGGACTGCTTGTCATTTTTATACAAAACCTGCTTTAAAACTGCATAGGCGCTACGGAATGCACAGCGTAGCGTATACACGTCAAATTTAAATGAAAAAGTGGCATTTTTGATTTTTCCAAAAAAAAATAAAAAATTCGTTTCCATAGTAACGCGTAAACTAAAGCGAAAAGTGAACTGTACTAAAAAGTGTAGGTACGTAATATTATAACTTAAAACACGTAATTATCTTATTTGTTTCGGTATGTTATCATATAGTTTTGCTTTTTGTGTAGGTACTCCTTTGATGTTCACAATGAAATTAAAACATAATTTAATTATCCATAAATTTTTAATAACATTCTCGTTTTTTACTATTTTGATTCTATGTAGTTTTGACATTCAAATATGTATAGTGGAAAATTAGCGAATTAACTAATACGAAAACATACAGACAGTTTTACAAAATTTAATTGCATTAAAAAATATTTCCTGAAATTCGCATATTTGCCCTAGCGAAAGCGTAATACTTATATGTTAATAAATTCTTATTTACACCTGATGCAGATTCCTTGAGTTATAAACCGATATGTGATATGACAATGCGCACTTACGATTTGGTCTTATGTGTGCCCAAAACGTATTTTTTCTTGAATTCCGATGACCAATTTATTTGTTGGTTAAAATAAATTCATCACATTTTTCTTGTATAGATGTAAATAAAACAATAAACATATTAAGCCTGACAAAACAAATGTCCTCCTTCCTTTTTTTTAATTATTTATTCCAAAACTCAGTAGGTATACTTTAATAAAACAAACAATCAAAGAAAACAAATAAATTTTCGTTAAAATATACAGAAAAAAGTCTAAATTTATATCAGCAAAACTAAAAAATCATGTTTGATGATTTTTTCGATCATCCATTTTAGTTTTGCAGTGTAAACAAAGTTTTTTTTTTCGTAATAATGTCGAAGGAATTCCATTATTACAGTAACTACCTACCCGCTACCCATTTATATTTGTATGCTTTTTAAAGAAATAATATAAGTTGGTAATAAATTCCCCACACCGAACACACAATTTGCTTAACACGTCCCGATAACGGCCAATTTATTTGAATTATTTGAATTTTTTCAAAGTTACCACCGAATAACTGTAAAAGTGCCAGTGTATGCGTGACCAAATTCACCCTCCGTTTACTTTAACATTGCACGCATACTTAACCACGCAGTAACTTTTTGAAACTGGCTCTATGAAACTCTCATTTTTGGCCGAAGCTGGTGGTGTATTCTCTCTGGTTTGTGATTTGGTAGCCATGGTGTACCACAACCGATCCGTTTGGGGTATTGGTGTGGTGCAGAGGGTGGGTATCCTGAGGGAGCACAACCATCAATCGCTCTCCACCACTGAAAATAAACTGAATCTGAAGAGACATTTAGGCCTCATTTTTATTTTTTTTTTAAGCTTATCAATTTTGGCATGTTATATAATATGCGCAACGAGCCGTCCAGTGTTACCGATAGCAAGAACCCCCCCACCATCCGACGAGCTAGGACGAGCTAAAGCTAGCATGCCAATTTGTCGGGACCTGGACACCCTTCCACTTTTGCTGCCCGGCCGGACTGACTCCATGTACCTGTAAACATGGGGTCATAAACTCATAACGGTAGTGAGAGAAGTGGAAGGGGAAATAGCCAATTTTCGTTACAAGCTTCGAGGTAATCGAAACATAAATACAAAAGGATTTATTGATTTTTAGTAGTCTTTACGTTTCAACGAACCTTGCTTATTGGCAGTTACTATGGCAACTGTAGTTGCTTATTACTTGTTGTCTCAATCTGAGAGCCGCCTTACTGGAAAGGTGTCAACATGAACTAAGTATACGTTTCACTGGCACACTTGAGTTTAGCTACCAAGTCAAGTCTACTTGGGTGGGACAGATATGCCAGTCTTGCCACTAAAAAAAGTGAATCCGGTCAAATCTGACCGTATGACCGGATTTTTATTTTCTAAATCCGAATAAAAAATCCGGCTAAAAGTCAAAATCAGAGTTTTTTACCAGAAGCCCGGTCAAAAATAGATTATGGTCACATAATAATGTATGTATTACTAAAAATTAAAAACAAAACTAACTATCATTAGCCATTTTTTTATATTATAAACATTATCCATGTTGAGAAAACGTTTGAGTTTGTAAACTTGTTTTTTATTTCGTTTGTTTAAAATTTACTAATTCATATGACGTGTTTTAAGTCCTGAAATACACTTTTAGTGAATGGTCATACACATCTTCCAATGTCCAGCGAGTCAGGTAGATTTTGAATGAGTAGAAAGGAGAAAAGTAGATAGCATAGAAAATGCGCAAAAAATCCTCTTTCAGAAATAATTCTGGCATGGCCTGGGCAGGGCATAAAGGTTCTTTTTCATTTCATTGTGCTTTCGATATAAATCTGCATTTGATATTTGCATTGATAGAGTGAGGGCGTCAAAAACGGCCGTCGGCTTAGACTTGACTGTAAAATTTGTTTGTGTTTCCGATTTCAATATTCTTTTACCTGTCAAATTTATGGGCAGACGTTAAATAATTATTCTCGGATAATTGTCTGACACTTGAAAAGAGTAGTTCACCAAACTCTAATCTGAGATTTATCGAATTTCACACTTTTAATTGAAATGCATTGTTCAATTTCCTCTTCAACATTCTACCAAAAGAAAATGTCCAAAAATTAGCCTATACCTAAGATAATTTATAACCCTGCTCCCGAAGGAGAATTCCATGTGTTATGTTGTAAACGTCCCAATATTCGCAGTAAATTGGTTTTTGTTTGAACTTGGGAGCGTGTTCGTAATGTATGGCAAAGTTTTATTCAAATCTATCTTTATTTATAGTCAGTAGAGCAATTTTATTTTTCCAGCCCAAAAAGCGTTTTCCGGTTAAAACATTTTTTGTTCCGGTCAAAAAACGGTTAGACCGGATTAAAAAATTTTCTCCGGTCAGAGGAAATAACCATATACTGCAAAAAAATAAATAACGCTCTTTTCTTCTGCTAACAGCGACACCCTCCCACGCTTTTCAAGAGTCGGCAAATCCATGAAGCTACATTTAATTACTTGAATAACTAAACAAAATTGGCAAAACTGTCAGGCAATCTTAGGTATTGGCCCGGGATAGTTCCTGTGAATATTGGTCAAAATTGGAAAAATTGGCGTGGCGGCTCCCATACAAAAAAAAAAACATTCAAAATCTCGAAAACCACTGAATCCACTGAGCTAAAATTTTCAGGAAATCTTAGGTATTCTGGTTAGAGATATTACGTTTCTGTGAAAATTTGTCGAAATTGGACAAAGGGGCCGGGTGCCTCTCATACAAAAAAACATATTTTATGGGGTCAAACTCAATGACGTTATAACTCGATAACCGCTGGGCCGATTTTCATGATTTCAATACAGTCGGCAAGTTCCTAAAATAAGTCGGCATTTCAATGAAAGTCACCCCCACGGCTCGAACCCTCGCTACGCTCCTGAGTACATATATCAACAGGTTCATACAAATTTTTCAACCACTCGGTTTCTATGCGTGCATGATGGAAAAATGTGTGGGTATTTGCTATTATTTGCGTTATTGTTCCATTTTTTTTCCAATCTGAAAAGAATGGTAGATTTGGATTTGAGGGTGGTAGAATGTTGGGTTGAGCAAAAAGTGGTAGAAATACCACTTAAGTAATAGAAGTCCCATCACTGCCTAGCACAATCGAGCAAAAGAACAATAAAGCCGACGGAAATTAAAAAAAAAAAAAAAAAACTTACTAATGCTGAGTTTAATTTCCCGCTTTGGATTTACAAATACGAATTACAATTTGGTTTTTTATAAAGTAAACTTGCATCCAGCTGTCCTTGACTAATTTTCCTGGTCATTGACTTGGGGTTGCGGAGCTGCCCGACTGTTATCCGTTTGTGCTAAATTGTCCACAAACTATCTCCTCCGTTACACTGGTCCCGCCCGCTTTGCTATCAGTAAAGAAAAGACTGTATAGCTACCGTCTAAGACAAATCTGCGGCAACTATACGGGTAGGTAGGGAATTCATGAATAGCTCCGAGTAAATTTCAACTCCTTCTCGTAGGCGCAGTAGCGCAGTGGTTAGTGTGTTGGACTGCTATGCGGGGGATCCCAGGTTCGATCCCCGGAAAAACACAAATTACATCTTAAGGTTTTTTCTACTGCGCCACCTCTCGCGAACGTCTGACAAACATCCGAGAGTATAACTGTCATGAAAAAGCTTCTCAATTTAGCCGTTCGGACTCGGCATAAAATTGTAGGTCCCTTCCATTCGTCCCAAAAATAGAAACTCACACAAAACGAATGGTTGCGAGAAGCTAGGCCTAGGGTGTCTACACGCCTGTTGCGCCACCTATTTATTTATTTATTTATTTATTTCAACTCCTCGAATGATACAGAAAAACAGGCGAAGAATTACATCTAGAACCATGACTTATGGAAAAACGATATGACATAATGATGAGTGATCGCCGAGTCCTGGACGATTAGCGAGGAGGTGGAACTAATACTGAGCCCAACATTTAGAGAAAACCGTTCATATGACAAGACCATGTCCACGACCCGCGATTGCGACTACCAATCTACTGGTAGAATTAGGGGAGGTATACTATACTATACTAGCGGAGTGTGACGGATTTTGATAGAATCTTTTGACTGTGTAGTGTGTACCTATAAGTGTTGCCAAATTTAAATACAAAAATACACTCCCGCTCATCTGAATAGGTTCAACATTATTTAAAAAGTAAAATAAGGATACCTCTGTAACCAACTTGCCGATTTTAATGAAATCAATTTTCTTATATAGAATAATCAATTGTTAATGAAACAGGAAAATTTGCGGTTTCTAACACACGTATTTATATTTTTATGATTATTTTTCCAACAACGTGTCGAAAAATTACAATTTATTTTGCCTCAACTAAATAGGTTCAAAAATTGAAAATTAAAAAAAAATTAAATTAAGTACTAATTCACTAGCTTTGGTTGTTTTTAACATTAAGCTACATTCTACATATTTAAGTATAATTTAGTGTACCTCCTATCTCCTTTGTTCAATATAACTTCATAGATACGATTTGGGAAAATACTTATAATATTTTCCAATAATTCCAAGTGAAATTGTTGACCCGGCTTTTTTAATGGCGCCAATTATGCCCAAATCACAACGGCGCTTTGCCGCTTGCGTGCGTTGACAGGCGTTTTAGAAACTTTACCGTACTTTATGTCAACGCACGCAAGCCGCAGTTTTCCAAAACTAAATTCCGCTTCAGCGCTTTGGCGCGTTGAGAGACTAGAGTATGAGAGATTGAAAGTTCTGTTTGGTTTATATTAATATACCCCAATTCAGAGCAGAATGCGAGTCTACTCCTTTTTGCTTATACCTGTTATTTTTAATGCACGATTTAAGAGGAAATTTGTTCAAAATAGTAAAAAATTCATAAATAAATAAGAGTTATTGTATTTTCACTTTTCTTGTCGTGGAATATTTTTGTGGCAAAATTGTCTGGTGCATGAAATGTACATAGATACACAGGTACAAGCCTTCCCATGAAAGTCCTTTCAGGCGGGGCAGGTAGATGTTTAGTTTCAGTTTGGTTGAGAAAATGTGGATAAATTACACCGAAAATCCATTCCCTTTAAATTGTGAATTGATTACTTTGTGGAATACTTGAAAAACGATTTAAGTGTGCAAGATTACCAAATGGCCAGCATTTATCTGCGCTGTGGAAAGAAGTTCAGTCACATAAATACAGAGGTGCAATTTTGTTAAAATCTTGCCTTGGCTATTTAAAAAAAAAATAAAAATCTATTAATAAATTCTCAAATATGGATACCGACGATGTACTCGATTTTTCAATTCATATTTATATTTTATTTCAGTTATATTTATACATCTGGTGGTATTCTGGACATTCATTCGGACGATTGCGACCGCAGGTAGGTACTGTTTTTCGTCGCATCCGTTCACCTATCGCCAGTAATGGCAATGCATATTGAAGGGATTTTATGACCCTCTAATTAGGGTCATTTGCCTGGTATTAATTAAATACACAAAAATTTGTTTGCTATATTTCCGCGAAGATCTTGCTGTCCTGTCCAGACATTTTTTTTATATTCCTATGGCTGGACTTCAAAACCTTCCCGCCTATGGAGTTCAAATTTACAGGGAATCTTCGATATAGGACGGAGAATTCCCGTGAATTTGGGTCAAAGTCGGTACGCATATTCATGTTCATTGTCCCGATAGACAATCAAAAATATGTAGCTCATTGGCACGAGCAAAAGAGCGGGTACACCAAGTAATAAATTAATACCAATCATTTGCACATAGCAGAAAATTAGATTTTCCCTCGACTAGAAAAGGAAACTATAAATATTCTAAACAAAAATGTTTATTTCGTTTATCAATTGTATAAAGTACAGAGTAGTTTCAGAGAAAAATAAAATTTCAAAAGCGTGCAAATAACATTTGGGCACATTTTTTTTTGTTCAACAACCTGAAGAAATCACTAGTAGCATTACAACAAAAATTATATTCGTTATTTCCACACAGTAAAATAATTAATTTGTATTGCAAAAACCTCATATTCTACTAAAAACGAGTACGTGTATACCCTAAGTGAACCCACGCTACTCCAACATGAACGGCATATGCTCTACCACTTTAAATATTATCAAATCGAACAAACCAAACCGAAAATGAAATGTCAAAGCCGCCCAAAGCACCTGAAAGTAGAGAGTTGCTCTACTTGGGCGTCGCGTTGGACTTTACGATATTTACGATCTAAACGCGACCCGAAGCCTGAAGCCGCATTTTGGCTAGCACCATATGAAAGCATTGGTTCTACTTTATCTGTCAACGCACGCAAGCGGCAAAGCGCCGTTGTGGTTTGGCCATTTAGGCTTGCAGGATTATCAAATTGTCCCCTGTCCTCATATACTTTTTTGGGCAATAGACCCCAAACGTTTTCAATAATATTTATGTCCGGGGAGTATGGCAACCACTCGAGCTATTTCACATTGTGATCCTTCTTTATCCACTGTTTAACAATACTCCAGTAGGTATGAATGGGGCCGTTGTCCATGGAATCCGTTCAAAAATATTCGAAAAATTTGGAAAATCATTTTCTAGTATAGTTTTGTATACATTCGCGTTAATTTTCGATGTAACAAATTGCAGCTCACAAAGTCACAAGTCCCATAATATGATTTATGTGCAACATCGCAATGCCCCTGATGCACGGGTGTGGTGACTACCTAAAACCTAAAACACATTCATAATTTCGCAGGTCGTGAATATAATAGTTTTAGCCAACCGGTCCATCTAGGTTGAATTTCTTTTTATCGGAAAACACGACAATTTACCACTCCTTGTTCCACGTCATATGCTCTCGAGCAAACTGAAGTCGAAGTCGTGCAGCTTTGCCCGCATCGTTGAGATGTATTCTTTTTTTACGTTCAGTAAAAAAACTCCGAATAATGCGTTTTTCAGATGCCAGACTTGCATTAGCACCGCATTCTTCCTTGATTCTAGCAGCAGATGATAAGTCCTCTGGCTGTTGGTGTTGTCGCATATTGAGCCCCTCCTTTCATTTTGATATTATAGCTTAATTCATTCTGAATAAAATTACCAACTTCATTTTGACTTCGGCTAATCTTTTAAGCGATTTGGCCCGGCTTTAAACCAAATTTGAAATATCCCTTTATTTGGCCTTTTTCAAAGTCCGTCAACTGCTTTCCGCGAGCATTTTTAGAAAAAAAAAACGGCGGTAATTACTTTCAATTTAAAAAAGCAAAAGAATTGACGTCGTTACATAATCGTTGTAGATCACTAACTAAAGTCATTGCCCTCATCTATTCTGATGAGCCAAAATAAATGGAATTTTTTTGACATGTTTTTCCAAAAATAAAAATAAAAAAGTATATACGTATGTTAGAGACCGCAAACTTTCGTGTTTCATTAACAATTGATTATTCTATACAAAAAAAAATTAATTTCATTAAAATCGGCAATTTGGTTAACGAGATATTGTCTTTTTACTTTTTAAAAACTGTTGAACCTATTCAGTTGAGCGGGAGTGTATGAAAATACTGTTTCCTATCGTATAACGAGGTTATATCTAGTATAATAGTTTAACGTTCTTCAAAATTCCTTTTAATAGAATTCCAATTAAAAAACCGCTTAGAACCCACATTACCTATGCTATGCTAATTAACTGTTGGCATCCAATTCATAGACTAACATTTACAGATCCCGTAACCAAGGCACCCACTCGGAATGCCTAAAAGTGTTTTCCATGAAATTAAAAAAATATATATATTTTCCGTGGCGAGAATAACCACATCTTATGGTTTAACTGCGCCCCCGGACACAGAATCTTAAATTCTAACCTTTAAGGAAGGGTAACTTAAACTGGAAAGGTCTAAAATTATACGTATATATATATATACACACGTATAGCATATACAGCTACTAAAAACAACATAATTATTATAGGTATTAATGTTTTTGAAAGCACCCTGCGTGGTAGGACACGTTCAAAAAATAAATTCTACAAAGGCAAACAAAAGGACTTATGGTGTATTAATTAAATGGTTTTCATAAAAAAAACTTGCGCATAGCATTTTGAATAATGTGTTGGCGGAATAAATAAGGAATGTTTTGCGAACCGCTCTTTTTAAAACAATGCGAATAAACATAGGTGCCAAATATTAATTTGGCTTTACTTATTATACCCTCCACAGGAAGGTATATTATTCACTTTGTCATTACATTTGTAACGCCAAGAAGTATTCACCGGAGACCCTATAAAGTATATATATTTTGAATCAGGATCACATTCTGAATCGCTTTAGCCATCTCCGTCTGTCTGTCTGTCTATTAAAGGCACGATAGCGTCCAAACGAATTGACCTAGGCGAATGAAATTTTGTGAGAGGACTTCTTTTTATCGTTGTCAGGTTTTGTATTAAAAATTGTCTATGTCGGTCAAGTAGTTCTGGTACCTCCCATACAAAACCAATACTAGACATTATGCGTGTACTTGTACAGTACCTACATACAGTGGAGGGTATAAAAGCATCGGTCAGGCCGATGATAACACTTTCACTTATTAGAATGTGTTTTGTTTGTTGGGAGATGAAATGCTCTGAGGCATAGAGAATATTTCTATGTGCTTTTATGAGGGATCCCTATCCCTACGTTATCTCCTTTTCCAAAATCCCTTATTGGGCATAATCTCTCATTTTTTTATCTCTTCTTCCAAAATCACTCGGGACGAAATCCCCTACGCCAAAATCTCCCACCTATATACATAGTTATTAAATCCCTCGTTAAAATCCCCTGTTCGCACAATTTAGAATTAGTCCGATTTTAAACGCGTAGTTTTGGCAGTAAAATTAAGCAAACACATAATATAAAATTTGCATATAGCCAACTTGGCAAATTCTCCAAATCCTACAGAGACTACAAGCAGGGGGGTCGGGTTGCATACCTATCTCACTTTTGCCGCGAGACAGAATTAATAACACCAAATCTATGAATGGGAAATTCAAGGTCTTTTGGAGTAAGGGATTCCAGCACAGGGGATTATGGAATAGGGAATTTTGAAAAATAGATTTTGGAAAAGGACCCCTTTTATGACATGAAGGCGCGCATAATAATGAAAATAATCTTGTGGGTTTGAATACCGTGATGTGCTTTTTGTCAAAGGCTGAGGTATAACTCGTCGGATCCAGAGTCTTTCCAAAGAAACACAAACTTTGGAGAAGAGGTACAATTTATTTAACGCTTTCTTCCTATTATACTTAATACTACCTTAACAATGAAGCGATACTTAAACTTACAATCTAGAGGGGGCAGAACGAGCTCTACGGCAAGCGTAAGCGTCGGAGTACGGGTTGAGATTGCGCGCTCTACGGCAAAGCGTGAGCGTCGGCGGGCGGGTTTTTAACAGAGCGAGCTCTACGGCAAGCGTGAGCGTCGGAGTACGGGTTGAGATTGCGCGCTCTACGGCAAAGCGTGAGCGACGGCGGGCGGGTTTTTAACAGAGCGAGCTCTACGGCAAGCGTGAGCGTCGGAGTACGGGTTGAGATTGCGCGCTCTACGGCAAAGCGTGAGCGACGGCGGGCGGGTTTTTAACAGAGCGAGCTCTACGGCAAGCGTGAGCGTCGGAGTACGGTACGGGTTGAGATTGCGCGCTTTACGGCAAAGCGTGAGCGACGGCGGGTGGGTTGGACAGAACGAGCTCTACGGCAAGCGTGGGCGTCGGATTACGGGTTGAGATTGCGCGCTCTACGGCAAAGCGTGAGCGTCGAACAAGGGGGGTCGGGGGCTATTAGGTTACTACCTCTGGCGGAGTGTTCACCTTTAAAAATGCACTGATAATTGATCAGAATCAATTTAATGCAGTGGGAGTCTTTGCCTGTACACGAGATTGGTACCTTTTCAACTGACAAGATTCTCCCCGACTGCCATTTGTACCTGGCTACTAGTATATTTTCCTACAGAAACACAGTGTGACTTCTAATAACGAAGTGAAAAACAGTATTATAGTGAATGTGATTGTTGTTTTGGTGGGCTGATGGTGTTCCCAAGTTGGAATATGCAGTGGCGGCGTGGATTCTAGTTCTGGGGGGGGGGGTACAGTGGCGTCGGGACTATTTCTATATTTGGGCGGTGGCGGGTGCAATATATGTGGGGGACATGTAATGAAGGGGGTGTTTCATTACAATACATAATTATACATATAAATCAACCTACATTTTTCTGTTGTTAGGTTTCTAGTGCGTGCGAGCATGCCACTATGACTATACGTTTCTTTAAATCTATGCGAAAAATGGATACTATAAAGACTCTTCATATCCACCCAACCCCGCAACTATACTCCAAGCCCAACAGTTACCCCAAACAGAGGGTTATACATAATATTTTCCAAAATTTAAGTTTGGGATAAATATAACATTTGTTTGAAAAATATAAGGCACGGAAGACACCGATTGTGAACCTAGAACTTCCCGTGCTCATCTCAGCAGGCTTCTATTTTTACTTTCTTGTAGTAGTCCGTCACAAAACTACAGTAACTACAAAGATGCATCTGAATCTGTGATGCCATGGCCTGGCCTTCGTCGGATGGGGGGGTTCTCGCTACCGTTATGACCCAATGTTTACAGGTACATGGAGTCAGTCCGAGCAGCAAAAGTGGAAGGGTGTCCACTGTCCAGGTCCCGACAGCTTGGCATGCTAGCTTTAGCTCGTCCTAGCTCGTCGGATGGGGAGGTTCTTGCTATCGGTAACACTGGACGGCTCGTTACGCATATAACATGCCAAAATTTATAAGCTTAAAACAAAAAATTAAAATGAGGCCTTCATGTCTCCATACTTAGATTACGTTTATTTTCAATGGTGGGGAGAGTAATCAATGGTAGTGCTCTCTCTCTCTCTCTCACTGCACCACACCAATACCCCAAATGGATCCGATGTGGTACACCATGGCCAGAGTATATCCATTAATGAGTAGGGTCACTCTCTCTACATATGCATTTCATTCTACCACAAAGCAAAACGCAGAAAAAATCGTGCAATAAGTGGGAGCAGGTCGAAAGAATACTTTTTACCTGAATACAACGAATGCTTGCAAAGAAAAGGGCACACAACACATTTTACCTGTACCACTATACATGGGGCTTGCTGTGTACGACGATCGATTGTGGGTTTTTTCATAAAGCATCTTTAAAGGCGGTAAACTCTGTTTCGATGTGTGTACTAAGAATAAGAAGTACAGGAAAGAGTGTATATCACATATACAGTGTACGTGAGTGAGGCTGCAAGTTATGAAAAAAAACCAGACTATATAGGTATGACTCATCTGTCATTTTGCTGGGGAAATTTGCCGTGTTTGAAATTTCAAATTGTTAAAATAATGAAATTACGTATTTAACTTAATAAAACAGTGAAAAAACAGTGAATACAGTGAATAAATACAATTCTTTACCGAAAGAAATTTAAAACAACATTTCTGTGTGTGTTAAATTCTGCAAAAACGAGCTTAATAAGGAGAGAAACAATTTTTCATTTCACAGGTAAATTCTATCTCATATTCCACATAAAATAATGTTTTTAAGTGTTTTTTAGGTAGATATATTATTGTAGAGCACTTTTAAATTAGTATTTCATGGCATTTTGTTGCAAAAAATGGAATTTGGTTGAAAACAAAAATATACTTTATTTATCTGATAGCATTTGATTTAACTGAAACTCATCTGTCAAATCGGAAACTCTCGTTCAGGGACGAACTATTTTTTTTGTTGGTGAGGGCAAGGCGCTTAAATCGGTTGAGCGCCCTAGTGCAGTTTTCTTGTTATAAATAGAAAATATGTTTAAAGGTATTTCTTCTGTTGTCCTGTTACCGTGACGGTTGGTATAGTCGTCAAGATGTTGAAGACATATGTCTTACAACGGAGAAACAGCAAAGAATCCAATCAAAACTAATAGACAAAAAAATATACAATTTTACGGAACAGAGGTCTAATCGCGTAAGGCTAAAACGATCGAACGACGTCGTCGATGCTGCTACTTCGTGTAACAACCAAAAACGATGATCGTCGAAACGAGTGAACGATCATCGTTTCTTGTTGCTTCACGTAAACAATTTAACTGTCAAATACTGTCGTCGAAATGATTCGATTGAACGATGGCTCTTTTGGCAATCGTTTCATCGTTTTTGGTATATTTTCTTTCCATATAGGGTCTTTTAAAGCAAAACAAAGGTTAAAAAAATATTGTTTCTATCAAATCTTTTATAATTTCGACAAATAGTACTCTCCATTATGCATTTGTACGGTGAAATGTGAAAATATAGAAAAAATATCCATTTCCTTCATTCTAGTTAAACGAAATAGGTACACTACACTATGTTCTCTTTGGAGTAGGCAATGATAGAATTGCATTTATTAAATTGGCTTTAAAGAATGCATTCACTAATTTTGTCTTATATTACGACCCCTAATCAATACAAATTTTCCTGTACCAAAAAATGTTTACCTTTTTATCTATTTCCACATAAAAGACAACAACACACACAAATTGCATATATACCTTTTTTATTAGTTTTCAGGTTGTCACAGTTTCTTTACAGCCCTGCTCAAACTGTTCAAAATGAAAACGATGAACAATTCGATTGAACGACGCTATTGTGATGTTACATCGTTACGTTTTGTTCAATCGTCGAGACGATGATCGTCTGAAATGTTACGCGAAGACCCCAGATGTATGACTGAATTATTATCAGCTGGTTGTAGATAAAATGTACCTAACTAAAATTTATTTAACTAAGGAAAATATATGTGATAGTGTTTCTGCATTAAAATTAAAACTAAAACTAAAAACTGAATTTTATTTATACCTACGTTTAAAATTTGTAGGTTCCTGTAAAAGGTACGTTTATTTATTAAGGCTATTATAAATAGCTGTGATTCTTTAAAGGTGCCTAAGTACTTCTGAGAAGATAAAAACCATAACCTAGTGCTTCCTTAAAGCTCAGCTACATATTTTCCTACTTTATCACTTTTAAAGAAACGAGTAAGGGTTACATCGTGCGCCCCAGCACTTTGGCGTACTAACTCTACGCTGGCCCCTTAGGCCGGCCCTGTGTCAATGCATTTGTGTTAGTGTAACTCACACTATTTTGAAAAAAGCCTCACTGTTTCCTCGATATGCCCCTTCCTGTACTTCTTATTCTTAGTGTGTGTACCTTTTCACTTTTATGCAGTGTGATCTGCTTTGCTTTTTGGAAAATGATTTTTTATGATTATTTTTTCCAGGAATTACACCTAATTCTGAATTTCTACCATCAACATTTCTATCTTATATGAAATTAAAGGTTTCTTCTCAGTTCTGACTTCGCTAAAAATAATGCAATTCGATATTGGGCGCAGTAGCAATAAAAATGATTTCATTCCATAATTGCTAGTTCTTATAATAACTGGTCACACTGGTTCGCAGTGACGATGGGGTAGGTTTTTTCATAAAGCATTTTTAAAGGCGGTAAACTCGAATGCTTATCAGTTGTGCGAAAGAAGTGAAATAAACACAATACAGGGTGACCCGTGATAGTTTTCGGTGCGAACAAACTACGGTGAAATAGTTTTTGGATTAAATAGAAATTTAAATAGGAAATGGGAAAACATATTTTGAAGTGTTTATCCTGCGCGGTCGGGAACAAAAAGAAAATGCAGGTGTAAAATATTTATATGTCCCGATAATGGAGGGCATTAAAAGTTAGATTTTATTGGTTTTTGAGTGATAACTCCTGAAGCATTGTTTATTTTGCTTTTGTTTGGCTTGAACACATTTAATATACATATCGACGCCTTTTGGTTTTAAAATGAATAGTATTGCTTGTGGTCGAATTGTGTCCTAAGTTATATTAATCTTTAATTCATACAAATTTAAAGACCCCAAAAAATTCAGAAGACCATTTTTGGAAAATTAAGAACAAATCAATTTCTTATGAAATGCATTTTTTAAGTATTGCTTTTTTCGATAAGTCTGAAAATATAACTAAAAGGATGGCAGCAGAATATAAATAGTCTTATTGGTATTTCAATTGAATTAATTGCCAACGCAACGGAGGAAGAAATAATAAGTTGCTGACTCCATTTCAATTCATTTGTGATTTTAGAAGATCTTTTTCAGCAAAGTAGCTACATGGAGAATATAGTTGCGAGCCAACTGCAAATTTAGAGCTTTCCGCGTTGAAATAAACGCTTTCAAAACTAAATCTGACTATAAAACTGCTGATTTCGGTAGTGAAAATGCGTTTTATTATTTTGCATGCTATATTAAAAAAACGTCAAAAACGCAAGTGTGAGTTGGAACTAAGTCAGCAACATATGGCGTATTTTTTTGGGAAGTGAGTATAACAAAACCAAAAGTGAGTACATATAACAATTTTGCATGTAAAACCAAAATTGAGTATAAAAGTTTTGCATGTAAAAGTAAAAGCTAGCTAGCTATAGATTCTCAAAAAAATACGCCAATAGTGTTTCCTCCATATTTACAGATTTTTAAGGAAGATGAAAGTGCGCATTTAACACGTTCGCCTAAAAAATTTTTAGATGCATTAGAAAGTTTATAGCAAAATAAAAAATATATAATTTTTAAATGAAAATGTATTACCCACATATTAAAAACTGTATGTAACTTGTATTTGATAAAAATGTATGACAAGTTAAAAATGTTCCTTTTTTTAACGGAGCACCCTGTGCCATTTTCCCAAAAAATACTCCTCCTCTTTTTTCTCTCTCTCACTACCCACTTAATATATCCGTCTATATCTCATGTCTGTGTGACACAGTAATACTTGCTGATAAGGAAATTGTCGAGAGTGTCCCTACTCATTATAATGGATATACTCGACGGTCTATTCTTACTGGTTTGTGACCATGGCTACCAAGTCCTATTATTCATGGCAGCCCCTATCAACTTAAATCTCATTGCCATTCCTAAGCCTTATGCATTTATGTGTAGAATTCAAATATAAAATTGTATTGAGGATACTATTATTATTTTAACGTAATTTAAGAAAAAAAAAATGAACCGCACCAAAATTAAATGTTATTTTATAAAAACAGAAAAATTACTTACCAATTTAAATTATACAAAAATATTCATGAAGATCCAGGGGTGAAGATAATGAATTGTGCCGAATTAGCTTTATTACATCTGATAACTCGTGATTCTTATTCATAAACATATCTTAGCTTTCATGTCATTGTCTTAACGAGCGGATAACTTAACTTACCAAATTCGGCGTATAGAGAGTGGTTAACTTACTCACACACAGAGATAACCTTGTCCAACTGCTATCCACATAATTTCAAAAACACGTATACAAACAAAAAGTTCGATTGGATGGACGCGAGAAATTTAAAAGCTGAAAGAGAATTTCAGAGAGAATCTAAAAATCGCAAGCGGAATATGACAGATTTACAACCATGTTTGGTACAGTTTGGACGCAGTGCTGCCGTGCGTTTAATGATAAAGAGTGGATAGCTAATATGGATATAACATGTATTTATGAATATTAAAAGTTATCAAACGATCAAGTCCACTATCCGTTTGCTAGCTATGAGATGGTTTAAAGAGCGGATAGGGTTTTTTTTTTATTAATATCTACCGCTGTAAATATGGAAGTAAAATTAATTATATAATTTAGCTTTGGCGGATCCTAACACAATGTATGAAATATTATCTCTGCCAAAAAAAATTACTTAAATTTTGGATAAAGGGAAAACACGAATAAAAAAAAACTAATTATACCAAAATAAGAATTCTTGGCTTTCAATGAAATTTTCGTTCTTGTATTAGTTATGAATCTCCTTTTTTTAAAGTTCTTTTCTTCTTGATCCAGTATAACGAATTCAGCTTCCACTTACTTCCACTTACTATTTTTCTTGCTAGGCTTGTGTTTTGTTGACGGTCCGATAAACATGTCTTCAATTCGAATCTTTGTAGTTTCGAGAGTATTTTTCTTTATTATCTTTTATTTTGCTGCTGCTTTATTAGTATTTTTTTTTGTCCAAGATTACATAGGTACTTCCTCTTGTGGGAAGTTTCTAGATAATATGATTATCATCAATTTTTTTTATATATATTTAGGGCCTTGGATTAAACTTTTGGACATATATCAATCTACGTATACCAAAATCCTCGGCAATAAACTTGTTTTTTATTTGTTTTATTATATTATTTTTAAGAAACAATCTTTGTTGTTTAAAGCTTTTAGCAGGAATGAAAATTTTATTTTTTTTTTACTTTTGACAAATTGTTTTTATTTTCTAAATAGGTACTTATTTTGCTAACTAATTTTTATACAGTATAATTTGGTAAAGTTCTGAAATATTTAGGAATGATTTTCATGTCTAAAATTATCTATGGATTTATACCGTTCCCTACAATATTAAGCACAAGGATCAAATATATTTTCTCAATAATTAAACGACCGCTTACCAACAAAAATGTGTGCTTCGGCAGGAGATTCAATATGCAGATGCTAAACATCAGAACCATTCTACATTAAATAGGAAAGCTAACAGGTGGTATAGGTATAAGTATAGATAGGTCTAAAACGGAAACAGTAGTAAAGGGCTACAAAACATCTATAAGAAAAAGTTCTTGTGTTCTTCAAACTTAACTCTTCATTCTACATTCAACTCAAGAATGTGCAAGCATCATGCTCGAATTTGGAATGAGAGTCATCCTCATCTAAAACTTGTGGCAAATTAGGGACTGCTTAGAACTTAAAGCTCGAACCTGATTGACACCAAATTAGTCCAAAACGTATCATCATCAGGAAAAAGTCACAAAGAAAGAAAGTAAAGCCATCGTGGGTGCGTCGAGCGTGGATGATGAAGGAAATGAAATAGCCGACAAGCTGGCAAGAAAAAACAGTAAAATTTAGGAGAACAAAGTATTTTCTTTCCAAATAATATCCAAGGGATTCGGAAACTAAGGAAGCTATAAAACATTTCCGCAATAAATCAAAAGTATCCCTAAACTTGTCATGGGGTGATATTAGAAGGATAGTAGGTTTTCCTCTGGGTCAACGTTCACTTTGACGTCATTTACACAAGATAGGTGTCATTCAATTAAATGTGGCCTTTTGCACTGACGATGACAAAATTGCGGAGCATATTATTTGCAGCTATATTTGCGCTATAAGCAGGCACTACATATTTCCTCATGGAATTTTCATTCCTGAAAGAAAACATATAGGTAGAGTGAAAATACCCTCGTTCAATGTGCTTATGTATCTAAATATTCAGGTGACAGTTTATCATAGAACTTAGGCAGAAAACATCCTCTTCGACTATATACCATGCCTATTGATATACCCGAGGGCGATTGCAGCAGGTATTCCAATACTGTAAGGTCTCCGGAGGAGGGTAGCCCGAAGCTAAAGGATAGTCAACCCAATTCCAGTGGTGAAGTGAGCGTTTTTATGCAAACCGTGCCGAGGGATGAGAGGACTCCCCCTCTACCAGTGGCTGCAACCAACCATCCAATAGTCCGACCAAAGGGCTCAATCCAAGACAAAGACCTCCCCTCAACAGAGCGGCCCTACCAAATCGACGACGAGTGCACCTGTTACAAGAGCACACGTTCGCAGCAAGCAAAGAAGTCATACTGGTTCGGGAGGACCCACTGCTGCCAAGAAGAACTTAACGTCCAAAAGACCAAGGCCAACTTTAATGGATGAAAAACTCCGATGAAGAATGATGATGCGGCGCTCAGACCCTTCAATAAGGTCTTCAAAGACCATTTATGCTTTATGGCATCTGTGACAACACTCACGACGAGGGCAACGAGGTAGATAGAACACCCAAATTTGCAAGTAGCAATAGAATTCCCAAACAAATGCCCCCACATAGAATCTCTTTGGCCGTATCCTCAAGGCACTTTTGGCACTTTTCGCAGCCGATTCTTGCATGCAGAAGCGTTCCAACCCAGCAGTCGGTGTTGTTCTCAACGAACTAGTTGTTTGCTATAATACATGCCAGTCTTTGTATTTTTTGTCATTGACTTAAGATTGGTTACCTTGTCTGACTATATTGCCATATGTGAGTATTGACAGACGTTTGCCGTATATATACATCCACAGAATTATCTTAGGGTTAGGGCCCCAGTTTCTGCCGAAGACACAATTGCATGCATCAAATGCTTTCGCTGCCTTTTTAACTCGTTCATTGACATTTAGTTTCCAATTAAGTTTTCTGTCGAGAATTATTCCCTGCAGGGATATTCCCTCAATAGTCGTAATAATGTAAGCTCCCTACTTTTGTCAATATTTCTTTCAGAAATAATCTACGATTTGCAGTTAAAAAATATTAAAAAAAAATGCCGCATTTACAATAAAAAAATTAAATATTTAATTTCATATAAAGGAAAGAATACAACGCCTCATATAATCGTTCGGCTTTCAATGAACTCGTTTATTAACAGAAATGCTCTAATATGACATAAAAGCCAGCCAAGCTCTTAGCTACAAGTCCATAATTACTAGCTGTCATATTGCAGATTAATGCAATGTTGGAGGAAAGTCAATGACCAACTTTGGTTAACCATATAATTAACTGTTCTGCTCCCACTTGGGGTTCTCAACAAAATTCCATTACTCGTACTTGTACATCATCAATCAATATCACATATATTTACTCGTACTCTCGTTGCATTATGACATAGCTAACAAATTGAATAACAATTCGGGCTGGATAATAGCTGTTGATGGTGAGGGTGTGGAAGTTTATACATGTCATTCTTGTGGCTACAATATATACCTAACCTACCCTTTTGTGAAGTCATCTTGCTGGTTGGATTTATCGTATAGGTGTAGGTATGGTTGAAGATATTTTATCAATCAATTCCCGAAGAATCATTTTACGACACCTGCTAGCTGCTACTCTCGTATATGTTGTAAAAATTGATTTTCCCTCTTCCTCGCAATCATGGCGATGATTCACGATTTTTTCACTGTTTGATGGGAAAAGAAAAAGTTCATTTCCGCATGTGATGATAAGTAAATCCTCGACATAAAAATGTTGTAAAACTTGAAGAGAAAAAAAAAAAAGAGAATTCAGTTCATTGGATTGTATGAAAAATTCATCACCGTTATGTCTTCTTATATCCTAATAAAATAAATTGATGTTACTACTTTGTTTTCAAACAAAAGTAATAAGTTCAAACAGTCTTTGGCTATTCTATCTATCACAATATAGACCAAGAGCCCACAGCAAATTTTGGGTGCGAGGTATAACTGAAAAAATAGTAGATGAGTTGAAGGTTGGGGTAAGCGTAAGGCTGATGCTATAAACAAAAGTCTTACAGCTGATGGTCGTGGCCTTAGTGAGTAATGCTATGCTGAAAACCCATGTTTTTCTAAAACTGAGATAATTGATAAAACCAGTCAATGTTAGTTTTTTTGTATAGGGCAGGGGTTCCCAATCTTTTTCATACTGCGACTCCCTAAAGAGGTTGAAATATTTTTGCGACGCCCTTATAAAAGCAGAGATATGTGAAGTTGATCTAACTAAAGATTCACTAATAGGTTTTTCAATAAGGACTGGTAAACGTTGAAACATCGTCGTCCCTCATATTTATGGCAATTTTGCTTGTTCACATACCCGCATTCATTTAAAATTGCGCCTCGTCGGTAAAGATGATTTTTCGGCCAAAATTGGGGTTCTCTTCCAAACGGTCTGAAGCCAAGTCAGCGAACAAAGGGCCCTGTCTATGTTCATTAACTTTGAACTCCTGGAATAGTTGAATATTGTACTGGCGTAACGTGTAAGCCCAAGTGCCGATGCAAAATTCGCCAAGTTGGAATCTGCGAAAGTCCGATTTCTTATGCACGTCGAATTGACTGCCTCGAGTTATCCTGTACACTCTCATGGACCACGGATGGCAATGACACATACCAACTGAAAAACCCTTATTTAAATTTAAGTGCCAGTCAAATACGAGTGACAGCCACGAAGCAAGTCTGACTGGAAATGCGGGATGCTTTACCTTTGTTCGGAGTCTTAAAGTGCTAGTTCACGATATGTAGCACGCCTCATATATATATGTGGCTCTGACGTCAACAGAGAGTGAACAAAGAGAGCTTGTACACAGCATGTACCCATTGGGACCATTCGCTGACGTCAAAATGACGTCAGTGCTTAGCACCTTTACAGCAGTGTACAAATAAAACTTGCGACGCCCTTAGAATAGCCCCACAACACCCCAGGGCGTCGCGTCGCGACGCACAGTTAGGTAACTGCTGGTATGGAGTATTATTATCTTATCGCAAATACGTAGGTCCAAGACGTTTTAAGCGCGGTAAAACTTGTGCCAGACTGTTTCAAAATATGCCGCAAAAAAATTGCTTTTTGTATTATTTGTCATAACCAAAAAATATTGGCTTTAAAAGATAGAAAATCCATCCCTGATCACTAATATGTGGGTCCAAGACCGTTTGAAAGCCGCTTTCGCCCTGCCAGAATTTTTAAAGTCTAAAAAAAAAAGTTTTCGAAATATTTTCGAATATCTCAGGGGTCACAAATATATAAATACTAGCTTTTGCAAGCGGCTTCGCTCGCGCAGTCCTCAGGAATTGGTACACAGATATTCCTTCACAGTCAGTTAGTTCCCTCTTTTATATTTATATATCGCGCAGAAAACCTACCTTAGAAAGTACATACCTAAGGAGAAGTTAGTATCTCTGAAAAATGTGTTTAATGCTCTATTGGAGAAAATAGTTCAAAGATTATATGATCAATATTTTTGTTAGTGAAGCCCCGGCATCTTCACACAGATCATACTATAGCAGATTGAGTCACAATCTATGGGACAAAACATATTTCTTTGCTGGCAAATACAGCGATATGATAAGCATCATCTTTAGAATAGGGGGAGCTGTTACCCTTTCATTATATTCCACACCTCTTGCAACCAGAAAGATGCACAACTTTCTAGCAGTATGACCCCATTCATACAGAATTCCGATTGAATATCTTTGGAGTACGTACGCTGGAGTTAGATGAAGCGATAAACATATTCAACGGCGAAAGATTTTGGGACGCATTACAAAGTTTAAAATTGACACGATGAACGGTTCGTGACTTAAGAAAAGGGCCTCCTTTCAAAATTAACTATCTCTTTTCCTTCTAATAGTGTAGACAAACTAAGTTTGAAGTCGATCGAATGAAAAATAAACTTTGACCCCCTCTTATCCCTTTAAGGGTAGAATTTCCAAAATCAAGTGTAGGTACATAAACCGAGTTTGAAGTCAATAGGATGAAAAATAAAAATCTTCCCATACAAACTTTGACCTACCCTTTTACCACTTTAGGGGTCGAATTTCAAAAAAAAAACCCTTCCTTAGTGCTTGTATACATCATAAAAAAACCTCTGTGCAAAATTTTAGCTTTTTAGAGCAAATGGCTTAGGCTGGTCTTTGATCAGTCAGACATATGCATTTGTATATCTATATATATAAAAATGAAGATTCCAAGATGTAAGTAGTATATATATAATATAGTAGGAGGGGTGTTGTATCGAAAAGAACCAAGGTGGTGGTAGTTCGTTACACTTAGCAGCTGGGAGACACGAAAGTTATGCTCAGCTTGGCTCAACGGTTTTGGGTGGGATCTTGCTGCTCTCTTTCCTCTACAAAAATTGTGTCTCCTAAAAAGGGGGGATGACAGCGTTGATTCTACCTCTGGGAGGTGATCATTCGCTTGGTTGCCATGATGAAAGCTTTGACGACATTTCTGGAGGGGGTGAAAAATAACACCATGTGTAGGAATACGAACTATACTTTGAAAAAGGAAAAGAAAGGAAGATGGCGGTCCTTTCTTGTATTACTCATTGTTTCGATTCGATGGCCAGGTGGTATGCCATCGTGAAGGGTGCCCGCCCTCTGACAGCAATGGAGTTTTTCACCATTGCTCTTTGACTACTCGCGCCCTTTATGTGTTCATGGGGTAGTCCCTATAACGATTTACATGCACAAGTGATCCATGTGTTTCGTCCTAACCTGTATGCATACTACCCGATCTGGATCTCACCCGTAAAATCAACTTAAACTTCCATTTTAAATTGCAATACCAATTTCATTCTTAAATTTTTCATCTGTAGTAAACAATCCATTTTTATTATTCAATCATATACTAATACTAATACTATACATTATTGGAGAAAACGCCGTAATTCTACACTTTTCTGACCAGAACGCATAAATTCGGTGTGCTTATTCAAGTATTTAAATATCAAAATTCGTATTTGAAATAATAACTCTATCAAGATATCAGCGCTTGGCTAGTCTATTAAATTTTGCAAATTATTAATGAACTTTTAGAAATTAATAGGTAGTTAATAACAATTGGCAAGGAAAAAGGAATTAACAAATTAAAATCGAATCTTCAATCTCTTAAACTTCTCTCATCGTATTCACTCAATTTCTAATCAAAATTCACGAAAAAATTTACGGCTATATACTAGCTGGACCGCAAGGCTTACTTATAATTACACATATATAATGTACCTATATATAATACAAAAAAAAAACGTGGGTACTCACTCTTTATTTACTGCAAATTATCCGTGATGTTGTTGTGGCCACAAAAACACTTTGACGGTGTCGCTATATTTGTACGTCTTTGGGGAATGATAAAAAAAATATAAACTAGATATATGTATAAATATCACTTCAAGCCCGCTCATGGATTTCACGAAATTAACGTTATATCTACTTGGAAATGAGAGAAATTCAAACTCTTACGGAATAAAATACAATAAATGAAGGAAATTAAAAATTATTTTAACACTATGAACTCAATTTTGGAAATAAACAGGGACAGAATTTATAAAAGTTAAAAAAAAACTTCAAGAACAGGCACTGAGGACAGAATATAAACGCAACTTGCACATTATTTTGGGCGTTTTAAGCGCGCGCTAACGTTTGGAGCTTTCTTTGGAGCTTGCTTCGCGGACGCGAGCAACGGGGGTACTGGCTCGGTGTTACCTTCAGCGTTTTGGTTTCTGAAGCGTTCTCATATAATGGGATGGTGATTTTTTTCTGGCTGGGCTGGAAGGATCCGCTATCCGGTAATCTTATTTACTATGGTGGTGACAGTGAGTGTCAACAGAAATCGCAGGTAGGTGTACGCATCGTTGATAGTTACGAGTTTTTTCTCTCTTTGCTTCCTATTGCAACCTTGGAATTTGGCGAGCAGTGCTGGAACTATACTTCCAACGACTGATGGGCATGCAATTACCGCGTTGTCTATGTTAGGTGCAAAGGGTGCTGCAGGGAAATACGTCTTCTTCGGAAATTTGCCACGATCAATGTGACCACCTTATAAAATGTAGACCAGGCGGGGTTTATCCTTTTTTCTTCGAACTTTTCTCTTTGTTCGCTGATTTTTTTGGGCGCTATAAACCCCCCACTGGTCAATTTCACTTAAACCAAGTACACACTTAATATTGCTTCTTTTTATATGCTCGAAGTATAAATTCACTAATTGGAAAATAACTATGGTTTACGTTAAACGTGGCAACCAATTAAAAAAAACGTAAGTTGGCGTTGGTGGTAGGTTGGTACGTGGTAGATGGAACAAAAAAGAGGCCGCGCCACCGCACATACACTCTTATATAGCCGCGGTAACGCCGTGTTCCGCTATGCCTGCACGCACCCACACTTCGACAAACCCGAGCGAAGCTGCTGAATCTGCTCGGTCTCGTAGCTGCAGTTTCGTTAAGTTCTAAGGCCGAGTTTACACCCCGGCAAAAATCAAAGAAAACGAATTTCGTTTACTACAGTAGCACACTACAAAGACCATAAATAATAATTTATGCATTATGCATTTAAATAAACCAATCTGCTAATAGGTACAAACAGCTTGCACGGACGCCCGATGGTACGGATTCCATAGCACGTCTTGGGATCCTGGTCGGGGACATGCGATTATAACATGACCAAACCACCGAAGCATGGACCGCTCCGTCCGGAGAAGTAGTTGCTCGACATTGAGTTCCTCACGTATTCTGGTATTTCTAATGCGATCTCTACGGGTCACACCAGCAATACCACGGAGAAATCTCATTTCGGCAGCTTGTATCCGCGATCTTATTCTTTCGGTCATTCCCAAACCTCATGACCATAGGTAAGAGTTGGAACAAACACCGAATTAAAGACTGACAACTTGGCTTTGACACCAAGTTCAGTCCTCCTGATAACAGAATGACCAAGCTGTCCCAAAATTGATCCAGCCTGACCAATCCTACAGGAAAACTCGGCATTGCTCCTTCCATCACTCGTGAATAAGACCCCGAGATACTTAAACTTCTCCACCTGTTTCAATGGGACTCCACTAACATGCAGAGTGCATTAAACATAACTTCAGAATTGTTCATGTTAGGCCCGAAACACACATGCGTTTTCAATAATGGCGTTAATTCATTTTCCAGTGCGAATTAACGCCATAATCCACGTATGGCTTTAATCCATTTTCAAATGAGAACTAAAGTCATTATGGTCATTTTAATATATAAGTCATAATATTATCCTCGAATGCGTACACCCCAAACTCAAAATCAATCTTAAGATAATGTCTGTATCTATAATTATTGGATCAACTTTAGTCTATACTAAGTTTGTTGCCGTTTCTTGGTAACTGGCAGTGCACTCAAATGAATTTTTTATTTACAATATATGATATAGGTAGGTATGTGTACAGAAAAAGTGTTCTTTGGAGATTTATCGAGATTGAGAACAAAATATTATTTGGAAAGAAAATTAAGCCTACCTTATTTAAGATATTCATTAGCACTGCAAGATCTTCTCGGTGTTGTAAGTAATATTACCGCACACAATCGCATTAACTCTTCTCACAGTGCAAAAGCATCTTAGGGTTCATTCGCAAATTGCATGTTCAGTATGATGAATATTTTGAAATTGCTATCCATTATTTTATTGGTAAACAATACAATCAGTTGCACTGCTTACCAGAGAAAAGGATGTACTTCTTTACCAAGTTCTATTGATCGAATAACACAACGACGAACGCGTTCATTACTGCTTCCTAAAAGTGGAAGCGTAAAATTGACAATTGGCTTAGGGAAAGCTTTGATAGCTAGTAGCCCTAAAGGCCTTAGTCAGTCGTGGGAAATAAGTAAATATTTTGCTGGGCCCACTACTTTGAAGGATTGGTTATATTCTCTGCCAAAGGAACAAAGTGCAATAGCTAATGTTACTACCACAACGGTGAGTCAAATATACCTACCTACCTATACTTTTTTTTATTAAAATTTTATTTTTACTTTCAAAAATTTTCAGATGAAAAACAAATTTCAAATAAATACCAAAAAGTACCAGAACTTGCTTAACCCAAACTACACCCATTTGAATACGTTCGTGGAATCTTATCCTACCGTAATATTTGACCGAAAGCCTCAGGCATTTTACAAACCCTTTTCGGCAAAGAAAGAGACACAACAACACACCAACAAACGTCATTCGGTTGTAAAACGTTTGTATATAAATCGTGAAAGTTATTTATACGATTTCCTTACTAACTTGTATGTGAACAAATAATCTTTGATTTAGTAGATACTTTATCCGAGTCAATTAATTTTTTATGTTTTTAGATTTAAAACAGATCTGAAATGCGCAATCCTAAGATCAATCTGTAGGAGTATGGAATTTCTGATGCCTCCAGGATATTCAATGATCCACGATATTGTAAGGCTTATGTACTCGTGAGTTCTTAAGTTTCTCATTAAATTAATTCAATAAAAAAAATTTATTTTCCTAGAACACCAAATGCAGGTCCTGCGTTGGGCAATGTTCCTCCAAATATATGCGAGAGTTCAACGCATTGTGATTCGAAATACGAAAATGAAAACTCATTTAATTTCTTAGATTGGATATTGAATCCAGTTAGATTAATTAAGTAATAAATTTAAGTATCTACCACCCATTATCGTTACCAATTGTTTTTCTTATCACTTTGGCCTCAAATATTAAAAGTAAGTATGTATAACGTTTCTGAATTATAGTAGGTAACCTGTACGGATTTATATGTAAGTACATTATTTATATTAAAATGAAGTTTATATAAAATTTTAGAAATTAATATTTAATCCGCAATCTGAGTAGTGCCTATAAAATGCTAAAGCAATATCACTCCTAGTGCCCCGATTCTGAGTATTGGAGTTTAAGAGCCAGTTTCAAATGTTGCGGATAAAGTTTCGGATAGTTAGCCGACACATAACGCTTTCCACCAGATAAAAATAGCTGATATTTTTTTTCGGTTTCATCGTCAAAGTCTCTGATAAACTATCCGGTAGAAAAATTTATCAGGCACTAATTGTTTGACAGGAATGGAAATGATGTTTTTTTTTTATCGTTTATCACATTTTTAAGTGAATTGTGTTGTTCTAGTTTGTTTAATTTGGCATGGATAAATTCATTCATTCACTCATTTTCGATACCCCGCTTATCCCTTAAGTGGGTCGCGGGTGTATAGGTTGCGCAAGTCCAAGTGCACCGTCCATAGCCTCGATTCTAGGCCATCGACTGTAAATCATAATCCCCATACGGGTAGGGGAGATATTATGGACTTGGTCTAACCATCTCATCCTGGGTCTACATAGAGGACGCCTGCCCGATTGTACGGATTCCATAGTACGTCGTAAGATCATGGTTGGGGACATGCGTTTTAAAATGACTAATCCACCACTGCGTCCGGAGCAGTAGCTGCTCGACATTGAGTCCCTCATGTATTTTGGTGTTTCCACCATCTCTACGGGTCACACCAGTAATACAACTGAGGAGCAGCGTTACCGATGGGCGACTTTAGTCGCCATTTGGCGACATTTTTGATATCTGTGCCCCCGGCAACGACTTTTCAAAAATTCTCTGTTTTAGCCACTTTTTACAACATTGGCGACTTTCGGGCGACTATTTCCATAAAATACATCCTAAAAACCGTTGAACAACTCAAAAAAAAATATTCTCTTTATCTATAATTAGCACTTTCCAATATCATTCCACTGTCAAGTAGTTAAGTATGTTTTGTTTTACCTCTGCTCCCTCATTATTGCATCTTTGAATATGCACAGAGCAAACCATCAGTGAATATCTTAAGGGAGTTTCAAGTGATGAACGCTTTTTAAACTACATATTTTGCGAAATTAAATGTTAAAGAATTTTGGTTTAAGATTGGCCAAAGCAAAACTGAATGGGGTTTAAATTTATATTGATTTGTAGTGAAAAAACTGTTGGCACTTAATACGCTGAATAACAATAAAATTGAAAACTAGGTTGGGTCTGCCTAGCCCAGTGATGGCCTATTGAAAGGCTTTAAAGAAAGTATTGGAAATATGTAAATATTGTAGATATATTTTATTTATATTTTTTATGGTGTTACTATTTTGCTACTAATTGTTTGTTATGAATGAATACAGTAGTCCTGTTCCTTTACGAATTTTTACTATTATTTTTTTCGGCGTTTCTTAACTCGAAAAATTTGTAAAAGGGAGCGGCTTCGAGAGAGCAAAATATTACCCCTCCACTGAGAATCTTACAAACTTTTTATTCAACGAGTTTTTGGTAGTAAGAATTGAAAAGCTGTCAGCCACTTGACAAATTGACAGACATGTATCGTCCTATTTGCAATATGGGTGAAATTACAATTCGCATTTGTGGTTTGACTTCATCAAAAGGATGATAGATGAATCAGCTAACATTGATAACAAACTAGTAAATTATTCGCCTTTATGAGACATTGTAAAGACATTTTTACCGCTGCAATTTATGAATTGACAAACAAAAATGTCACATCACTAGCTGCAATTTACGGAAAAACAAAATGCATCTGTCATTTTTCATAGATTCACTCATTTTACTACAAAAGCGTTCCCTAACTTTTTCGTAAGTTTCTCCTTCTGTGAAAGACTTAATCCCCACTGGCATTTTGACAGTCTTTTCCACTCATACTACAAAAGTAAAGAAAAAAACCTAAGAAACATGTTTTGTTGAATACTACATCGAGTATTAAGTTTTATTTGTATTAAGCCCCTTTTTAAACTCTTGGCGACTTTTTTTGGCGACTTTATCATTTTAGCCATCGGTAACGCTGCTGAGGAGTCTCATTTCGGCAGCTTGTATCCGGGATCTTATTCTTTCGGTCATTACCCAAATAGGTAAGAGTTAGAACAAACTCCGAATTAACGACTGACAACTTGACAATTTAGCTTTGACACCAAGTACAGTCCTCTTGTGATAACAGAATAACCGAGCTGTTTCAAAATTGAGCAACCTGACCAATCCTACAGATAAACTTAGCATTGCTCTTGGTCCTTCCATCGCTCGTGAGTATATATTAAACAGGCGTTCTGGAGACGACCATCCCTTGAGATTTGTTTACGTTTACTTTCATCTCAGCTTCCACATAAGCGACTACAAACGGATAGAGTGCGCATTGAAGTTCCGTCTCTAAGAGGACCAAAGGATGGCAAAGTCATCAGCGAAGATCAAGCGACTTGTCCTCGGATGTTCCAATTCGAAACGTTCTTCGCCAAGACTGCGCTGTAACATCCAGTCCATATAAGTAATGAAAAGGAGAGGAGACAAAATGCACCCCTCCCTGGCAAAGTCCAATGCCCACGGTGAAAGGTATAGACTGGGCATGTATATAGTTAAACAAAATAGTGAAAATTCAGAAATCTTTATCGTCGAGGGTTTCTAAAAATAATTTAAAATACTCTGTTCCTACGGGGCCCTGTAATATGGTTGTAATATTCATCTAATTCGACATTTAAGAATTCAAATAAATGCATGATATACATATAACACTTCTACAGCCGTCAACGAAAGAATGCTCTGAAACTAAATTTTTTTCAGCCACATCAAATAAATATTTTGTTTAAATCTTCCGGATAGAGGCTTTAACAGCCGGTTGAACTGGCTGATAGAATATCCGAGACTTTATCTGTCAGCTATTACTATCCGAAACCTTTGAAACCGAAATATTACGTTTATCTGACATATAAATTCCGGATAGGCTATCCGAGACTTTATCAGCTAGTCTTGAAACTGGCCCTAATTGTTTGAGAACTTAGAAGTCCGAAAAGTTTTACATAAACAGAGACACAATAAAGTCACGCTGGGAAAAAAGCTGATTTAATTATGAAAAAATTCCAATTTGAGGACAAACAGCTATTATGCAGATTTTCTTTGAATTGGATTCCCCGGGATCATTTCTGTTATTTTTATTTATGGTATCATTTTCTTTCTCCAAAGCTCTTTCTCATTTTTACTGACGATCGCTTGTCTGGTCTGCAACTTCTCATTCAGGTACATTACTTCGCTGATTATATACATAGCATCCTCATTCAAATTCGTTCCTTGATTTAAGTCTCGTTTTCGGGTGTCTTATAGTCTGCTTTGTATTCTTCTACCTTGGTATTCTTACTTTTGTCGTTTTTTTTTTGACCCGGTTATCAATATGCTTTTGTGTTCCAGATATTTTGCAAGCTGTTGATTTATCAGCGCTTCCTGACCTTCAACATAATGAACGTGCTATTGCTATTGGTCAATAATTGGACGGAAAAGAAAAACAGCGCTAGACAAATCCAATTTTCCGCCTACTCGAAAAGACTCCAGAAGAATAGAACTGATGAAAAAGCTTATGAATTGGTATAATAGGTACCTCTTCAAAAATTTGGGGACTGTACCATCTGAATGCATTCTCTACGAGCGTGAGAATGCATTTTTCCCATGGAGACTTCTACGCTCTCGAGCACACCTGGAGAGCTAATATAATCCGGGGTGTTATGCAATAAGCAGTTTGGGTTTGTTTAAAGAGCTGAGATGACAGTTGAACTGTCATTAAAAATGAGTGTTGGGATTGACGACACTGGAGTTGGAGTTTTAGTATTAGTAGGTATTATTAGTATGTAGTATTTTTATTGCAACTTTTACTCGTTTAAAAAATGTTCCAAGATGTTGTCATTTGGATTCGCAGTCAGTTCGGACTCGATTCCGATTTTCTTCAGCTCCCAACCCGATAGCCTCTTTGCAGATCGAATCGCACCAAGCATTTAATACTCATTATTCGGTGCCGTGCCATATTTCAAAATATGGCCTTTGTTCCAACTCTTACCTATGGTCATGAGGTTTGGGTAATGACCGAAAGAATAAGATCGCGGATACAAGCTGCCGAAATGAGATTACTCCGTTGTATTGCTGGTGTGACCCGTAGAGATCGCATTAGAAATACCAGAATACGTGAGCAACTCAATGTCGAGCAGCTACTTCTCCGGACGGAGCGGTCCATGCTTCGGTGGTTTGGTCATATTAAACGTATGTCCCCGACCAGGATCCCACGACGTGCTATGGAATCCATACCATCGGGCAGGCGTCCCCTAGGTAGACCCAGGATGAGATGGTTAGATTAAATTCATAATCTCTCCTCTACCCGTATGGGGATTGCCCTTGATGATTTGGAGTCGATGGCGGAGGATCGAGAGCTATGGAGGGTCCACTTGAGCAACCTACACCCGCGACCCACTTAATGGACAAGCGTACAATTGAAAATGAATGAATTAATGAATGAATGAATGGCCTTATGATTTCTACTTTCACAAAGCGACATAAGGCCATATTCGAACAAATGGCCGTTTTGTCGCTTTGCCAAAGCATCATAAGCCCATTTTGGCCTTATGTCACTTTCAAGTTATTTTACTGTTCTGATTATTCAACCTGTAGATAATCAAAGCGACAAAAGATTAAACAAAGACTTTTCATTTCATTTTGTATTTACCTATACATACATATATAATATTTAATAATTTCGTAATATGTACGAATAATTTCAGTTAAAAAAAAAATCATATTTAAACTAATCAAAGGGCACAGTAGTGCCTAGGCTTGCCACCCGTCCTCCCTTGAGGAGGACAGTCCTCCTTTGTAAGGTTATGTCCTCCGTCCTTTACAAATAGACAAATGTCCTCTACAAACATAATTAGGTACCTACTATAACAAAAAAAAATCAAATTCAACGTGCCCCGATACGCATCTTACAGTTTCTGCGATTTTGTAGAAAAAAAAAATAAGATAAGTCAGTAAAAATGTTTAAATACAAAATATTAGCCCGTGCCTTGAAAGTAAGTGAAATGTCAGTACAAACAGCAAAAATTCAGTGGTTAAAATATGTATTGCTTTTTTAATTACCTCATATCTTCTGTCTTTGGGTTTTAAAAAAGTTTTATTTTTTAAGTCCTCCACGAGATTTTCTAGAAGGTGGCAAGCCTAGTAGTGCCCCAGCCAAGTTCTCTAGTAAAGGCGCTTTCCCTTTTTACAGGAACAAACTCAGGCTGTTTTCGACCCTCTAACTTCGGAACCGATTGAGCCAAAAACTTCAAACTTGAAACTCAGTAAAAAGGTCTACCTCACTCTCTCTCACTCTTTCATCTCTATAGCATTAGTGGTTCTTAAAATAGAGAACTTCAAAAATCGCAAAAAACCGTAACTGACTCATTCACTTGTGGGCGCAGTAGCGCAGTGGTTAGTGTGTTGGACTACTGTGCGAGGGATCCCAGGTTCGATCCCCGGAAAAACCCAAATTACATCTTAAAGTTTTTTCTACTGCGCCACCTCTCGCGAACGTCTGACAAACATCCGAGAGTATGCCTGTCATGAAAAAGCTTCTCAATTGAGCCGTTCGGACTCGGCATAAAATTGTAGGTCCCTTCCATTCGTCCCAAAAATAGAAACTCACACAAAAAACGAATGGTTGCGAGAAGCTAGGCCTTGGGTGTCACCCGCCTGTTGCGCCACCTATTTATTTATTTATTTTTGACTCATTCACTTATACTCATTCACTCACTCACTTAGACTTAGATGATCATCAAAATTATGAAGCACCTCGGGCAATCCTAGAATCGTGAAATTTGGCAGAATGCTAGATTCTGTGGTGCAAATACTGGGAATAGTCCAAAACTTGAGATTTTCCATTTTGAAAATTGGTTAATATTTATTTGGGCCACTTTCAGTTGCCGTAGAATGTTGAAATTCGGTACAGCTGTAGGACCTGCATTCTACGAAAGAAGAAATTTCAAAAATTAAAAATTGCCCATTTAAGGAGCGTGGAATCTGCCCACTTAAATTATGAATAGAAGTCAAAAACTCTATAATATCATTTTCAGATGTCATCTTGTAGAGCTGTAGGATTAAAAGCTCAACTAATTTCTTAAATAAATGTTTTTTTAATTTTTTCGTATAGGAGTTCTGTAATTCGGTCTACTTCGACATGATACTGCATTTTGAAAATTACCACGGTTTTTGACACAGATAAATTATAATATGTTTTCGAAATGTAATTTCTGAAATTTTGCGTTCGGTGTTTTTTAAGATAAGATTCCATGTTGGTTAACTACCAAAATTGTTTGGTAATTTTTATCGTCGAATTTAGTGTTTTTTGTTTTGTATCCGCGATCTCATTTATTAAATCAATTTGGTATGTAGGGTAGGGTGGGGTACTTTCGACGATGGGTTACTTTCGACTTTCGCAATTACAGAAAGGCGGTTAATTTTTAGATAAAATTTTTGATGGCAAATCTTACCACACTGTTCTCCTCTCAGATCGTACACGAACTATGGCAGGTCTTCTTCAGCAGTTGTGGTTGTCAGACCGGTTTTTAATTTTTTGAGTGATTTTTCGTAATTTTTCTATAATACGAGGTAAGGGATATTTAATTGTTTCTTATGGGAATTCTTTGGTTGTGAGTGTCAAACGTTTGTGTTTGTAATAAGTTAACTTTTAAGAAATTATGGATTTTTGTAGTAAAATAATCATAGCTGTCAATAAAAAAACAATTATTCAAATATATATTTTGGAAAAAAAATAATTGAAGTCTGCCGAAAAAAGTGTTGAAACTGCCCCACCCTACCCTATAGCAACAGTTTCACAAGTATGCCATACTAATCTATTTCACAAACTGTCGACCCAGACCAATTGAATAAACCCAATAAACCACTGTATTTTTTTTTTATATTTTCAATGGTTTTTATTTTTATTAGAGAATAAAGTCGGCTTTCCAAACACTATCAGGACACAATGGGTATTGCTCCACACAACTCCCAGCGTGAGCATGAGCGTCATCATAAATTTTATGCATATAACTATGGACAGGATCTTCACTTTCTGGTATTGTGAATATGGATCTCATAATTTCGCCAACAAATGTGCCTGGCTCCACTTCATTGCCTTTTTGACCAGTCTCGCAAAGCGCCTTCAATACGCACTCATGGCCATTCTTGTTGTGACTGCAATTATATGGAAATATTTTAAAGCTACTTGAAATACAGTAATGTAGGTAGGTACTACTTACGTCTCTAAATATTTCGCGATTTTATGATAAAGATCCTGTCTTGTACTGCGGTGGTACCGAAGATGAATATTGTCAAATTTAGTAAGGGATGGACCGGCTATACCATGGCGTTTTTGTCGACTGTGTGCATCGACGCTACGCTTGGCAAATACTGGAAAAATCTTATGCTTCCGACTGAAAATCGGTTTCCTACGAGTGTACGTCCTGTTCCAAAAAAATTTAAAAATTATGAATAAAATAAATACTATGCAAACTTCATTCAATACGTACTCCTTTGGCTTTCTGTTCCACCATTGAGACAATTTAGACACCAAAGTTTGTGAAGATGAAGATTTTGGTGATACGTTGCTAACCTTCCATTGCGTAAGAGGATTTGGGCGCGTTGAATAATATCGCGTATCTTGTTTTCTGGTCAGATCATTACTTTGGGAGTAGTAAACTGGACTGGGACTGTATTGCAGTGTATTCATTGGCGGATGGAAGTTATTGCTGGTGTAGTAAGAAGAAGTCTGTGGCTTGGAATATGACGGATTTGTGTACGAAGTAATATAAGCCGGTTTTTGGTGATATTCTGGCTTTTTGTCCGTATATTGAATATTTTCGATTGTATCGTTACGGCTGGTTCCAAGTGTCCCATCATCGAGTTGATTTTCTAAATTTTCTAAAATTTCACTTGGTGGCTCGCTCGGCAACTGCCAAGCCAAGGCAGATGTAATACCGAGGATAAGGTAATTTGTGTAGTCCACAACACCAACAATTAGATCGTATACTGGAAATTTAAAAAATCATAATAATAATTATCATTGCAAATACGGTGTTGGAAATCTCGCACTTCAAAGGTTGATCTCATTCCTTAATTGAGGGCCAAATGAGAGATAAAAAGCCCATAGTGGTAACAAACAATTCTTTTATTAATATTTTAGATAAAGAATTTCTACATTTTGCGTTTGGACTAAAAATAGACAAACGCATATAATTATTCAATATGGGGGTAAAAATAACCCTAGTTGTCAAGGTGGACTGAGATTAGTTTCTGGAAAGCAATGATGTCAGTGGTTAGAAAAATGAGGGATCTTATGCTGTCAGGTTATTCAACTTAATCCAACAATCAGAAATGCCATATAATATTCTAAAGGGTGGTTAAGTTTTGAGGGCCGATGTTGATTTTGAATAAAACACAAATTATTTAGGAAATTATTGTAATTTCTTTTTATTATGATAAAATTGGCAATTCAAATTGAGTTAGTCTGAAATTGAGAAATGTCAAATGAAATGCAGAAAAAAACTTGACGTTTAGGTGTGGTTAACATTCAACATCGGCCCTTATTTAACCACCCTTTATAAGGGAAGAAGTATTGATTAAGCCAACGAAAGTGGTATTTTTTTTTTCAATTTAACAACATTCAGAAAGCTGATAGTTAATCAAACAATTGAGTAAATTTTTATATTTATATACATAAATTATTATATTTATGGAGAAACCGTTGATTTAATAAATGAAGTGTTCGATACAAAAAACATTATCTCCAGTAATGGACGTCTGTTTTCTGTCTACCAAGATCTTTCAATTTGCTGGACTATGTGGTATGTGGACAAAAAAACAACAATTTTCTACTCTTAAAAAGCAAACATCTAACTATTGTAAGATACGCTGCCGTCCTAAGAAAAAAGGGGCGCAAACGCCAAAATTCAAAAATTGAGTTAGAAACATATTTGGAATCGTTAAAAACTGCCTTATTTTTGTGTGAAGCTTAAAGGGCATATTTCCGTTCCTACTGAAAATGGTTCAAAATCAGCATAGCAAATGGGCACATCTAACATGCTAAGTAATAAAGGCTTATCTGCCATTTACTATGTTAGAAAAGCCTTTTCGAGGTCAATCTGTATAGAGCAGACTACTCCAAATACCCTTATTTGACCTTGAGCCTCTCTCCTTAGAAGTGGACTGCCAGAGGCTACTAACAGAGGATTAGACAGCTTTGGTCACCCCTTCGCCTTCCCCGAAAACAAACATTTCCACTACAACAGATTCTGTGATAGTTCTTTTGGGGTTCGTAGCAAAATTCCCCATACGACGGATTCTGTGATCACCCAGAATAAGTTTAAAATAAAATTTTTTTTCATGTTTGGGAGGCTTTGCCACGCTCTGCCAATTATGCCACAATGCATATTTCGGCCAGAGATTCATCATGCAAAAATTCAGATGTGACGCTATAATTTTGTTTTTAACTTTTTTTTACAACTTTGGAGCCCCCCACGCCTCAAACCGCTCGCCGCATGTTCGGCAGAGTTCCACTTTTATGACCTTTGCGTCCACGCACAACTAACAAAAAAGTAAAATTTTGTTGACCAAATAGGTACCTAATCTCGAAAAAAATTCACTAGTTCTTGGACTATTTCGCTCGTCATTTAATGGCATCCCAACATCCCAACAATTCCAAATGACTTGCAGTGTCCGTCAATTGATTTTGGGACAAAAATGACGATGGTAGTCATTTCGTGTGATCGCCATTTTTGGCAAATGACCATTAACGAATCGTAGCTTGAATTTCACTCTAATGCGACATTTTTTCCTGACGTCACAGCGTCATTTAAATAACTCGAAAAAATGACAGTGTAATCGTACCTTAATAGTTTAGAGCATTTAAGTTTAGCTCTTCTAATTGCTTTCGTTACTGCTAAAGACTTCTGAATCCTGATCCAATCCTTCGATACCGCAAGTGCCTTAAGGATTAGCCAAACTGGTACTTAGGTTAGGTTAGGTTAGGTTAAAAAGGGGTATGAGATGACTCATACGGCACTAGGCACCATAAGGGCCCATCGCGATCCCTAGGGGGAACCAATTGCAGTGACCTACAATGGAAAAACACCTAAACACTTGCCCTTGAGAAAACCCCAATTTCCCTGCAAAAACCAAGTAGCCCCTTGAGGTTGGTATTGTCTATCTCCCCTAAATGTTGGAAGAAGTACCTGCCCAAAAATTTTCTTCTACTGCGTTATATTGCCTCACATTCGCACAGTATATGTGTTATGTCCTCTTCGGCTTGCAGGTCACTGCAGAATCTACAAGTGTCCGAGTCTGCTAGCCCTAGTCTTCTTGCATGTTTTCTAAGAAGGCAGTGCCCTGATAATATGCCGATCAGTGTCCTGAGCTGTTCCCTGCCTAGTTTGAGGATTTCCCTAGATCTTTTACGGTCGTATTGCGGCCAAAGTGCCTTAGATACCGCGTGACCGGTGAGGTCCTTCCACCTCCGGTCGGCTTCCTTGTTTATTTTATTCCTAATATTGCTTTTTATGATACAAGGAGGTGGTTTAATATCAACATCTCCTCCGTCATGCAATTCCCCGCCTATCCTCGCAAGCTCATCCGCCTGCTCATTTCCAACTATACCGCAGTGTCCTGGTACCCAGCACAGTCTCACTCGGTTCTGACTGCATAATGCCTTGAGCATTGTGCGACAGTTCCTGACTAATTCAGAATTGATGTTCGTAGATTCCAGTGCCTTGAGTGCAGCCTGGCTATCGATGTAGATGGCTATATCCCTTCCAGATATAGATCTCATCCGCATTAGCTCTGCCGCCTTCATAACAGCCAGAACTTCTGATTGGAAGACACTGCTTGTATCCGGTAGTCGTATAGACACTTTTAGATCTGGATCTACGGAGTAGATTCCAGCACCCGTACCTTCCGCTGTTTTTGAGCCGTCCGTGTAGACCGCTATTTCGCAATGCTTAATTACTTTATCCCTTTGCCATTCATATCTTTCCGGGTAAGACACTTCGTACGGAGTGTCAAAGTCGACCAAGGGGTGTATTTCATCAGTTTGCACCTGTACACCCGGGAGTAACTCCGTTAGTATTGAACAGTGTCCAAAACTGCCCTCTCTAAAGTAGCCCAGTGTTGCGAGCCGTAGTGCACTACTCCCCGCAAGTTGCTTTATGTGCAAGTCAAGTGGCGTAAGGTGTAGAAAGGTGTCCAGCGCTGCCGTAGGGGTGCTGCGAAGTGCACCCGTTATTGCTACGCTGGACGCTCTCTGCACCGACGCTAGTTTGCCAACTGTTGTTTTCTTTTTCGTCGCCGTCCACCATACTAGTGCGCCATATGTGAGTATGGGTCTAACCACCACTGTATATAGCCAGTGCACCATAGCAGGTTTTAGGCCCCAAGTCCTGCCTACTATTTTTTTACAAATAAAAAGAGCGTTATACGCCTTTTTAATTCTTTCCACTACATTTGCATTCCAGTTCAGTTTTCTGTCCAGAATGACCCCAAGATACTTTGCCTTGTCAGACAGAGGCAATTCCACTCCTTCCAGTTTAGGGAGGTTAAAGTGTGGTATCTTGTGCTTTCTGGTGAAGAGTACCAGTTCCGTTTTGGAGGGGTTGACGTTAAGTCCACAGCCCTTTGCCCATAAATTGACTTTCCTTAATGCACTGTCCATAATTTCACTTAGAGTGTTTAAAAACTTTCCCTGAATGATACTGGTACTTGAAGCCCGAGCAACTTTGGTCACCCACAGATTCTAGGGAAATACACTGGGAATGTTGTCACTTTTGACTATATGATCCCACATCTAAACTTTGATAGACCATTCTCCTGCTCGGAGTAGAGATGAATGGAACACAGATGAACCCACAAAGAGGAAATCGATATCCATCTACTTAGATGGATCGAAGATGGACTGTGGAACCGGTGCCGGCATCTTCTCGGAGGAATTAACACTGTTAAATTAAATATAATGAAGAGGTTCATGAGGACACACCTCACTTCCTCTGTCACTGCCCGAGCATCTGTCACGTGAGGACCAGAACACTTGGAAGTCATTACTTCCATGACCTACAAGAACTTTCTGATGTCTCACTCTCTGATCTTTACAGGTTTTTGAGGATATTAGGATGGCTGGACAGCGTCGGGTTATCGCTAGAAGAAGGGACACGAGGCTAACCATACCAATATCACTGGTTAACCCCCATCAAAAAAGGGCATCACAATGGGTCCACAAGGACCTAAGTGTGGCACAGCAGGATACCTGCTCTGTCAACCCGTTAACCTAACCTAACCTAAGGAATCACATTGTCTTAATGATACACTATCCTCACTGTTCGATTCAATTTCAAGTCCCAGTCACAAGTGCGTGGACGACGCTGCCTTTTCCCTTCCCTATTTGTTTTTTCCCGACATTGTACCAAAAGTGCCTATATTATATCTGCTATTGCAATGGAAAGTATTCACTCTTTGCTGAACAAACACATTCGATAAGAAAACCCCTTTTCAATCTATAGGAACCGAGCGCAAGTTATCAATAAATTAAAACTGACATAATTTAGTTTGCAAATATCAAACGAAGGAAAGCAAAATATTTTTTTCTTCCTCATAAACACATGAATACCACAAGTCTATACAAGGATTGTAGACACTTTTCGCCGTTCGAGAAACCGTTAGTAAACAAATACCTAATATGTATAAATTATAAATTTACCACTTTCTTTTCGTTTAACAATTTTTCCCACAGCCCTTACTAAACACAACTTTTGGGCCTTCTTGGTAGTTGCAGCTTCAAATCAGCTTTTCATCAGATGACCATGAGCCCACTATCTACCATTGCCATGTGAGTATGCTGCCTTGTATATTTGACATATACTGGGTGATCACAGAATAGTTCTTTTGGGGTTCGTAACAAAATTCCGAATACTACGACGGATTCTGTGATTACCCAGATAGTTTCGTCATAGGGTTTCGGTTAACAAAGGAGAGATTGACAGATTTATTTATTTACACCCCTATCGGGAATAATATTTCCCCCGAAATGTTTCCCTTTTTCACAAAATAGGTATCGTAAATAATTTTCGAAAGGGAAAATAAAAATTCCGTCGGAAAAAATAGGTATCGTGAATGATTTCGAAATCAAACAAAAAATTCCGTCGGAAAAATAGCTATCGGGAATAAATTTCCGATGGAAATATTACCCTAATTTTCCCCGAAATATTCCGCTGGCATTTTGAAAGGGAACTTTAGCTAAAGAGCAGCAATGTAAGTGTTTTGTATATTGTCAGTTTTAATGAAGGTCAAACACAACAAATACAAAACAGCTACAGATTATTCTAAATCATATGGAAAAATTTCCGGATATAGCAAATGAATTTATACAAAGAAAAAAAGCAAAGCATTTTGTAAATAGATGATTGGCCTAATCCAACTTCGTGGTCGTTTCCCTCTCCAACCTGGTAGCCGCCTTCAGCAAAAAGCGCAATCATGCTCTTAGCTTAAGTAATGGGGAAACTCCGAATGATTTTTTGGTTTGCGGCAAAGACCGGTAAAGGCGCTAGTACACGGCATGTAGCAAGCCACGTATGTATGTAGCACTGGCGACAGTGTATGGTCATGATCATTTTAGTTTCAGTTTTAGTTGAGCTATCCGTTATGCTTTCAGTTAAACTGGGCTGCATTCCAGGTTTGACTATTTTAACTAAATTAACAGCGATTGTTTATTTAGTTACTTTTTGGAATCTGGGACAGCTATTGTTACTAATGACATGTTGTAGTATGAACGAAATGAACCACACTTTTGCCTCTGGTTAATTTAGTTAACTTCCCCTCCTTCGAACTGTCACAGCTTGTCAACGCTGTAGTTAAAATAGTCAAACCTGGAATGCAGCCCTGATGTCCAAATGCAAAAATTGAAGCTTCTAACTGAAACTGAAACTAAGACTGAAATTCACATAAGTTTTTAGTTCAGTTGTCAGTTTTAGTAGAAATAATCTTCTAGCTTTCTAGTAAATTGAAAGCTCAACTGAATACTTAACTGATGTCTAAATGCACTGTAACTGAACTGTTCAACTAAAAGTTTAATTGATAGCTCAACTGAAACTAAAATGACCATCTAAATGGGGCTGTAAATTGACGACTTTAAGGTCTCCACTAGCTCTTCACCTATATAGATATCTGGTGCTGGTCTGTTTAAGGTCGGAAGATTCTATGTGAATCTTCCTCTTCACTTCCTCATGCTCTTCCATCGCTAATAAAAATGCGCACTTCTAGATATATCAGAAATATTATTTTAATTTTTTAAAAACTCTACTCTCTCTCTTGTCAAAACATTCGAACATATTTTCGAAAGTACTTTTCTGATTCCCGGGGAAAAAAATTCCGATGGAAATTCACGATGGGTAGATTGAATTCCCGGGAACAAAAAATATTCGGGGAAACATTTTTCCCTCGGAATTGCCGATAGGGGTGTTAGCATCTATGGATTTATTTTCATTCTTTTATTAGTTTCGTTATCCGTTTTTAATTGTGTGCAACGTTAAGGCTCCGTCAAACAGAGCGCGTTTTAACGCCGCGTTTCACCGTCGCGTTCCACCGCTGCGTTGTAATATACTGTAATACACATCCCCTGTCACACAGAGCACGTTGTCAACGCCGAGTTGAGCTCACTGCGGCGGTCAAACGCATCGGTGAAACGCTCTCTTGTGAAAAATCACAGATTATTTCTCTGACGCGGAGCGGTGAGAGTACCTACTTTTTGTAGTATCAAATGGAATTATTAATAGAATTTGAAAAAAAAATTAGCCATGTTTTTTACGATATGGTTGATGAAATGTAAAAAAAACGTTGTTTTAAAGGGTGATATGAGAAACAATTGCTATGGAATTATATGAGAACGGTATTCTCTGACTTCTTCTGTCTTTTTATTTATGTCGTGTTCGCGCACCCACATTCTTTTTTCTTTTTTGGGAATTTCGTAGCACCGCAAATAAAATTAATAATTCGTAATCCGAGCTGTTTGACATTTTGAGAGAATTTGATAATAGCTATCTGTTTGACGTCGTCTAACGCGACGTTGAGAACGTTGAGAACGTCGCGTCAAAATAATCGTACCGCCGCGTAAAATAATCTCACCGCGGCGTTAATGACGCCTTCTGTTTGACGAAACCTTAAGTCCGTTTTTAGCTCACATGCATGAAAAACCATTAACTTACCCAATTGGAAGGAGCTCCCTGAAGGAAATGTTAAATAACGCCTCTTTCGTGATAGTATTTGTGAACTCCTTCGATCATTATCGTGATAATGGACGTCATCGATATTGGCATCATTTTTATTTACCTCACTTATTTCATCTGATGTAACTGAGTTCAAATAAATTATTACCAATGTTAATGTTACTGCCAATATCCTATATGACTGTTTGCTATGGTACTTTAGTAAATGCATTGCAACCAACGAAATGGGATGTAAAATTCATGAACGAACAATCAAAAAGTGCTCGCAGGTTCATCAAAGGTTAAGTTAATTAAATATCTAAATATTCACTTGTTATCAGTACAACTCCGAACAATTACTTTCAAGTATTCGCGATGTTTTTAACGCAAAATAATAATCACACCCGTCTCAGAGTACTGTTGACTCGCGTATGTAGTCCAGTGTGCGCACGTAGCCTTGTTCGAAAATCTGTTCCATCGTGTTGGCTCATTATAGCGAAGAGATTCTTTAGGAAGTTGCTGTGTGCTTAATTAACATAACCAAGAGAAAACAATGCTAATTGTGCGCCACTGATATATCAAAATAACTTTTATTGCACTTTAGATAGAGAAGAACAAGCCTACTCTTGATGGTTTTGTAACTACATATTTGTATTTATAACCTTAGAAATTTGACCCAGTTTCTTAAAACAAAATTATTCTCAGCTCCAGAGGAAATTTTCGCACAAGGGGTAAATGTCGGAACATTTCCTGGAATTCTCATAAGCTTCATCCCATGCCCTGTGTTTGGGGTGATACTCTTTCTTATGTATTTTATTATCGGCTTTCGGCAGCGTGAATATTGCTCTAAGAATTTCTGCTATTAATCCACCCGGTTCCCGTTCATGTCGCCTTTGACCAGTCTCACAGAGGGCCCTAAGTACGCATTCGGTTCCATTTTTACCTTGACTGGAAAATCATTTCAAATAGGTGTTTAGTGTTTTTTATGCTATAGTACGTGTCATACTTATTGAACATCCCTTCGATTTTTGAATATAACGAATGCCTTGATGAGCGATGATAGCTAAGGTGAAGTCTGTCCAACTTTTCAAGCCACGGATTAGTGTGTTCAGTCTCAGTGTTGGGAAAAATACTTCTCTTCCCCATTATGTGATAGACAGCATGTTTACTTGGTCTTGGGAAATTGTTTTGATGGGGTCTTGATGGATAATCTGCCACAGGTTTTTTTGCTTCTGGTCTGAAAAGAAAATAATTTGCTTAGAAAAATATTGTTTCGGGTTGTAATTGCTTCTTTGATGTGCATTTTTCACTTTAAAATTCCTTCCGTATTACTAAGAGTTAGCATGACATAGGTGCAATAAGGTGAGGTTAGGTGGTTGCCTAAAAAATTGGATACACTTAGACCAAATTTGTAGGTCCATTGTGATACCACAGGAATGGGAGGGGGAAAGTGGCCAGAAAGAGTATGGTTCGAACATTACAGATGGGAACTCTATTGCTACCTTCGAATTTCTTTTAAAGCACGAGGTACATATCTCTATGCAACTTACCTTGCTAGGAGGTCATAATGATGGCTCAAATATAGTCAGCAGTTGGTTGAAAATGTTTGAGTTTAGCGTTTCTTGGTGGCGGTTTCTCTTCGAGTAGGGACGGAGGATAACTGTAGCAGTCTACCCCCTGTCTATTACCTTTGACAATCCGTCACTGAGGAGAGAGACCGGTATACATTGGTGTTCGAATCAATCCGTTCTTCTGCTTGACCAAAAAAATCAGTGGTAGGATTGCCTACTGGAAAAGAGATGGAGGGCAACCGTAGCAAGGCATCACGCTGCTTGGTATCGAAAAAAGGGTATGAGTTTGTCCTTCAGGGAGAGCAAAGACGAAGGGTGACCGAAATAGTCTAACGAACCTCCCATCTGTTGCCTCTGACGATGATGTTTAAAATGTCGAAACGAAGTTGACTGATGTACCGAGCTCGTCCAGGTCGCGGTTAGTCTTCGCATGTAAGGAGGGTAGCTGTTACAGATCGACGTGTCATGGTGAGGATGACAGACGTACTCAGCTCCTTCGGCGTTATGTCTTTGGAAACAAGGAAGGTGACCGAAACAGTCTAACCTCCGCTTGTAACTTCTGACAGTCCGCTTGTAGGAAGTGTGGCTTGTATATAGATCTGCTCTAAAACTTGACATCGAAAATGGTTGAAAGTTTGCCCTTGGGAAAGACGGGTTGGTATTTTGTTTCAATAGGCAATTTCGTATTGATGTCTCAGTGAAGCCAGTTGGACTTTGTAACTTGCTGATGCAGCAGATATTCGTTTAAGACAGGTCGCTGAGGTTTTCAAAGAAATAAGCCCCTAAGGTGAACGGTGGTTTCCTTTCCTCCTCGTCCATTCGCATCTCCTATACAGAAATCGTTGTAGGATTGGGTTTTCCCATTCTGAGGGCATGTGGGTCGGATTTTGCGTGCTGTGGAAGTTCAGCCTTTAGTCAGGTCCGCAGACTAGCTGTGCAGCACAAACTATGTACATAGAACTAGACCGCCGACTTCCGTGCACCTACCCGATTCTCTCCGGAATTAATTCCACTGTCTGTGAATATGTGTATGCAATGTCAAAATCAATGGCGGCAATGATTTTTCATACTATACCGTGGTCGACGGTCTTGTTCTATGTGGTTTGTACTGCACAGCTAGTCTGCGGACCTGACTGAAGGCTGAACTTCCACAGCACGTAAAATCCGACCCTCAACTTCTGCCGCAGCCGCTGCAGATTTAAGTGGTAACACTTCCAACTTAGAGGCCACCTTCCTTGATGGGCTATAACAAGCATAACGGAAAATATGGTGATATTTTTTGTTCAGCGGAACTTCAGGAATCTTCCCCTAAAGGATTATACCGCTTAACTGGGACACCCTGTAACAATATATTTACCCCTAACTATAGTCTTGCAGAGTGCATAGGGTGACCAGATCCATACCCACAAAAAAGAGGACACCTTCAAAAATCTCAAATGAAAAATTGAAATGCAGAGTTTTTTTTAGAATATAGATAGTCTTAAAATAGAATATATTTCTAAAATTTTTTTACAAAAAGTATAATGCTTCTAAACATTAGCATTATGTGCAGGAATTGAAAAAAACAAACTGTGCAATATAGGTATATGAAAAGTTCACTGTGTAATTCAATATTGTAATTTTTTTTTAAGTATTCTACCCATTTTTCGTCCAAAGGTGCATTTAAAAATGTATTATTGTTTTATTTATTTACATATTTAGATATTTATTTAATTAATCAATCTACAGGCGACTTACAGCTAACAAGGGTAGGGGTCATCTCGCGGATTAGTTTGGGCAATTTATAATTTCGCCATAATCATTTCGCAATTTGTTGTCTTACTTTTTAATTAGTTCGCATTTCAACAAATCGCAATGTTTGTTAGGCAATCTTTCATTTCGCTTTGTAATCGTATCGCAAAAACATCATTTCGCATTTTTCATCTCGCGAAACGTCAATATTACTACAGGCTTCATTGAAAGATATGATTGCTCTAGACTAGAGGTTCATTGCGTAGGTATTTAGTTTTGTGCGCGTATTATAAAAGAAAATCTCTGGTTCTTAGTGATCTAGCAGGTACATAGGTAGGTACCATTAAAAGAAGAGGTGGGCATCTAATAGTATAGCTAAGTATATTTCTTACAAAATATTACATCATGAATGGCACGCCTCGATTTTAGTGACTTAATTCCAAGCAATTGGCACCTAGCAAAATACATTGGGCAGAAGTTCCATCGCATTTTGGAAAAAATTAGTCGAGTGAAACGCCTTTGAATCCATCGATGTGATCAGATTGAGTCTTAAATGCAGGGCTCCAAAAGACGTTAGCATACTCAAGTAATGATTTTACCAAAGATATATATAAAGATAAGAGGGCATATGGGTCTCCAAAATCTCTGCAATTTCTTTAGGTAAATCTAATGGAAGAATTGGCTTTTAAAACAATATAGTCTATATGACTTTTTAAAGTATATTTAGAATCTAGGATAACACCTAAATCTTTGATTTCGTCCACCCTACAAAGTGGATTTGAATCAACAACATAATCAATTTTTAGATATAGTTTTAGATCGTCGGCGTATAACAAACATTGACAGTGTTTAATCGCCAAATTAAATCATTTATGAAAATTATGAAGAGCAATGGCCCTAAATACCTGCCTTTGATACCCCTGAGGTGCATTTAATCGGTCTGGAGCAGACATTTACAATGCGTACTTTTTGAGTTCTGCCAACAAGATAAAAGGATAACCAACATAAAATCTTCTAATGAAAACCAAAGTTTTGTGCCTGCTCTACAAGTACTATTTTTAGGTTACAAAATTGGACAAACAATTTATTTTCGTTTAATTTATGGGGAATTTTGTTTAAATCCATTCATGTAAAACAATCAAACTTATCCAGAGATTCGCCCTTTTTTTATGGTTTTGTGGTGTCGAAAAATTCGGTAAAGTGGGAAATCCAAAAAAGAGGACAAATTGCACATTTTTTCAAAAAGATACCTGACATTTTTTTTCTAGATACAAAGAGGACATGTCCTCTTAAGAGAGGACGAAGAGTCCATAGGTAAACCATTTCGTTACTGACACGTTTTTTGCATTCTTTTTCATATTTCTAGTATAAATAAATAATATCCCGTCTTAAAGAGTTTACCTACCTCTTAGCATAATTTCGTTCCCAAGTCGCAGGTTGTATTAAAGTATCAATCCGTTCATTATTTATACTTTTAAGTTTAAATGGAGCATTGTATGTTGTAGCACTGTTATACGTTACAGTTGGCTTTTCCTGATTTCTATCATAAACAGGTCTGGGTATGTTGTATCCTTTATAATAATTTATATCACTCTTAGGATACGTTGGTGGTTGTCTGTAATAGTCTTTCTTTTCCGATGAACTTTTATATGAATACTCCGATGGCTGAATATATATTATATGTGATACATCATCTTTCAACGGCTTCTTGTAATGCGGCGTATCGATGTATTCAATATTATTAACAGAATCATTACGTGATAACCCATATGTACCATCGTTTAATTTGTCGATTAATTCATTTTCAATTTCACTTGGAGCTTTACTTGGTAGTTCCCATGCAACGGCACACGTAATTCCCATGATTGCGTAGTTAGTATAGTCAACAATTGGAATAATTAAATCAAAAACTGGAAACAAAACAAAAAAAAATTAGCACTAGGAGAATATGCTTTATACCTAATTAAGTTAAAAGCAACAACAAGCAGTAGCCTAGTGCCTAGTCTATAACGATAGTTTTAAACGGGATTTTGATTTGTCCAAAGTAGGTAAGTAAGATACATGCCGACAATCTACATACTTGTAAAGAACATCGGGGCGTAACCCATCTCGGACTACAGGCCTTGTTAAGTGGCCAATAGGTAGGTACATTAATTTCTTACATTATTGTTGACTTGAAAATTCTTTTCTGTAAGTTAGATACTTTTACTTGTCTGGATTCAACTGGGTATGCTTGTTTTTTTTTATCTAGCGATTTTTATTTATTTTTTACGAAATAGGCTCGATTATACTTCAAATCTGAAGTAGGTATAACAGGAGTAACAACGATTCTCGCTAGTTGATTTTGACATTTGACCCTGGCAAATTCTGTGGAGAAATTATTATTGTCGAATTTCAGTGTATGAATTATTGTTGAGAGAAAAGCAAAAACTGAGTCACTTTTGGTAAGAATGATAGCTATTTCGAACTACACCATACTAGTTCATCATAGAGTCCGTACTTTTAAGTGGTTATTTGTTGAATAGTTTGAATTCGGACAGTAAATTCTCCATCAAAACATTTTGCTTAACCAATCTATTATATTATACATATAATAAAACTGTAGGAATTTTCGTTGTCAGCTAAAAGCTCGAAAACTACTGGACATTATTTCAATGAAACTTTTTTAAAATGTCCCTTAAGACTGTGAGACTGCTATAGGCTATAACGTTTATAGCTACGTCCTTAGGAACAGTTTTTAGGCAAAATGTATTTTTTGAAGTGAAAATATATACATACACATATACCTTGCTACAAATGGATGTTTATACTTTTGCGATCGTGCGACAGGACAAACAAAAACAAAACAAGACTAGCATACGTATACTACACATTCGAAAAGGGTTGATTCCTTTTCGCTGTAAGTGCTACGGTCATTTGTATGAAGGGATGTATTTTATGATCGTATGCCCGATGCAGGATGGGGATGGGGTGCGTGCAGCAGTACAACAAATCAACCCTTTTCGAATGAGGTATACGTATGCGAGTTTTGATTTTGCTTGTCCTGTCGCACGGTCGCAAAAGTAAAAACATCTATTTTTATCGAGGTATATGTGTACGTATATATTTTAGGTTACATGTCATAACGCCCTGGGGCGCTAAGACACACATTTTTATGTCAAAATTTTATAAGTGTCATATCGCCTGCCGGGTTTTAAGTCTCTTTTTTGTGAAGTGCATTAACGCCCCAAAATGAAATAATGGGCTGTCGAAAATCTAGCACTTCAAAAGTTGGCCCTTAGCGCCCCAGGGCATTATGACACTGGGCGTTATGACACGCACTCTATATTTTCACTTCAAAAAATACATTTTGGCTAAAAACTTTTCCTAAGTAAATGGCTATAAACGACATAGCCTATAGCAGTCTCACAGTCTTAGAGAACATTTAAAAAAAAGTTTCATCAAAATCTATCCAGTTGTTTTGCAGTTTTCAAGTGACAACGAAAATTCCGACAGTTTTATTATATTTATAGATTATTTTATCTTTATCTATTTGCCCTGTACATATTAATAAATTCACATTTCGTAGCTTGCTGTCTGCGGGCTGTGTGTGAAAACATAGTTATTTTTTTAGAAAACCGGCTAACCGAGCCGGGTAACCGGTAGCCGGCTAAGTGTGAAATGGCTCTAAGGTTATCTGCCTACAGCAATATGTCCATAAGTTTAGACTTTAAATGTTCTACTCAGGCACAAGCTGTTTACGTTACGTATATATTTTATATACATCTTTTTCACATTGTAGCGCCGCCATAACTGTTTCTTAACCACTGACCTTACGTAGAATGCTATCTCGTCCAACCGTGGACAACTTTTATATGTAGGTTTGTATACAGTATTGATTAGAGCTGGAAGTAGAAGTCCGGAAAGTCTTAATTCTTTCATTTCTTATAGTACTAGAAGATTAATATTTTTGAAAACCTGTTGTCAGGAATAGTATAGGCATAAGAGCAAAGATAAAATATTTTTTAAAGGAACTGTAGGAAGGAGCTATAAAATCATAATTATGATCTACTAAAAAAACTTTCAAAATTATTCCCGTGCTATTATAGTGCATCCACATAGGCGAATGACGAACAAGTGGGAGATTTAAGATGTCTTTGCACAACAATAGATGCAGAGTTCCCACATTAAATAAATACCTACGGCAAAAACGTGACAATAAAATTTATGAGGATATAATATACAGGAACATGACATACCAATTTGAAAAGAACTTCCCTCAGGAAAAAGCAGGTAGCGTCGCTTCCGACAAAGTATAGTTTCCGACTCATTCCGTTTTGTTTGGTTAGCACTTCCCATTATCCTTGAGTGTAGTTCCCCATTTTGATTAATGGTTTGAGTTTCACTTTTCAAACTATCGTTAAAAGGATTCGAATATTTTGATGTGTACATCAGCACATCATTACTGAAAAATGCACTTTTGGTTTTATTGTAAAACGTGAAGAATAAGTTTTCATTCTTTAAACCGCTGAAAACTTGTTCCTCATTCACCGATGAGATATTTGAGTTCATCATTACTATGATGAGTGTAATTAAAAAAGCACAAGTCAACACGGTCCAACAATTGATAAATGTTAAATATTTTAATTTCATTCTCACTGTTATATAGTTTTTGTAAATTATAATTTTAATGGGCACACTCTGATGACTTCTTTAATACCTAACCTATCGATAGGTAGTTTATTGTAAAAATAAAAATATAACGACTGAAAAGACCAAAAGTTCCAAAGTCGTTATGATCGCGTCATGCGTTAATTTGTTATTGCTCTTAAAGTACCTAGTTGGTTGTCGTCACTTTAATGTTTGTAGGTTCAGTCACTTAGCACTTCTGATTTTATTAGAACTTAGCTTCCACTGTACAAAGTACGCTGTAATAAATAGGCATTGCTCCCCCGTGACGCAGGCTTTATAATGTGCATGGTTATCGAACTTTAAATTGCCCATTCCAATAAAATGGGGAAACGACTTACTTGCTTCTTACTGATGATAAAAATTGTCTCATTGTAAGCGTTGTCACTTTACAGCTTTGCAATACATTTACTGCCTTTGATTATTAGAAATTTAAAGAAATTGAGGAAGAATTATACCGAGCGTGAACACTTTTTGAAAGTTATCTAAATTTCTTTTCTGAACTAGGTATCCATAAAGAAGACCAACTACATTTCACAATTTCGGTTAGGGGTCAGGGTCATAGTACTGTCATATTTCAGCTCACAAAAAACACCTCCACCTACCACGAGTACAAATTTATTTCGTACTGTAACTGAGTCATGATTTATTAAACAATTTTTGTAAGCTCTGTTGATAGACAATTTTCTGGCAAGTTCCTGTTGGTTAACGGGGTGAGTCAGAGGGTTTAGTTCATCGCATAACTTTAGCTTGTTATCTATGTTTTCATTCATTCATTTATTCATTTTTAATGGCCTGATGCTTATCCATTAAGTGGGTTGAGGGTGTGGGTTCTTAAGTGGACCCTCCAGCTCTCGATTCTCCGCCATCGACTATAAATCATCAAGGGCAATCCCCATACGGGTAGAGGAAAGTTTGTGGACTTGAACTAACTATCTCAACCTGGGTCTACCTAGAGCGCGCCTGCCTGATGGTACGGATTCCACAGCACGTCTTGGGATCTTGGTTGGCGACATGAGTTTAACATGACCAAATCATCGAAGCATGGACCGCTCCGTCTGGAGAAGCAGCTACTCGACATTGAGTTCCTCACGTATTCTGGTATTTCTAATGCGATCTCTACGGGTCACACCAGAAATACAACGGAGAAATCTCATTTCGGCAGCTTGTATTCGCAATCTTATTCTTTCGGTCATTACACAAACCTTATGATAATAGGTAAGAGTTGCAACAAATACATAATTAGAGACTGACAACTTCTACAATACTCTGACAAGCTGACCACCAGACTCTCGCAAACTGCCACCCTTTAGGCCTGGCTCCAAAGGGCGCCCTAAGTTGACAGGCTTGGCAATATCCGAGGCTCGCTTTATTTGTCTTATCATCTTTGGGTATGTTTCGTCAGCCCCCCACCATGGGAAAGTCAGCTACATGAGGGGACAAATTATATTGCAAATTTTTCCGTGGACCGTTTCCATTTTGTTAAGAGCAACCCACCAGGATTTTGTCCATTCATTCAGCCGTTTAAGCACGTTTTGTTTCTTCGGTCTTTGTACCAACTGCTGTCATCGGCAAACGTGGCTACGGTATTAACTATTGTTCGCTACATACCTTTTATCACTGGTTATCGCTAATATTTTTTATGATTTTTTGAATAAGATGATATCAGAAAAATTTTGTATGAAAAGGAGTAAAAAGTCAATTTTAGCAATTTTCAAAAAATCATAAAAAAATATTAGCGAAGAGATTTTTGAAAAAAATTGTTTGCAGTCACTATGTACATATTATTAGGATTGTCTGCATCAAAACATTTTTTGATTTGTGGCACGAGCTGTGTGACATGTTGCGCTGTCTGTTGAAACCACAGCTCCTGCACATCATGGTTGTTCAATTGGTGAACGAAAAAGTCAGTAATCATGGCTCTAAAGCGGTCACCATTAACTGTATCGTTCTGGCCAGCATAGTTTTTAAAGAAGTACGGGCCAATAATTCCAGCAACCCATAAAGCACACCAAACAATCAGACTGAAGGAAACGTTTGGTAACCGCATAGTTCACGTTATGGACCTGTGAATTGACTATTTGCTGTGGGGATATGTGAAGTCGCAAATCTACGCCGATAAGCCCGAAACGACCACAAATGTTGGAAAAAGTAATCGAAAATTGGTCCTCCAGATTAGACTACGTTCGAGCTAGCATTCATATGCCAGAAATCATATTTAAATTATGATGCCAGACGATTATCTTTCGAATAAAGTAAATTTCATGTCAATTTATCTTAGTAAGACTAAGATTTCAAAGTTCTATACCTCTAAAAAAAACCCATTTAAATATAAAACAAAGTGGAAAAAAAACTGTATGTTTCCCTTTGTCGCCCGTAATTTTCAACCAATTTATTTGATATTTTTTTAAATGTTGGTAATTGCATTGATCGGTCAAGCACCGCCCATACAAAAAAAATAAAATCGTATATCTCGAAAACCACCGAATTGATTGAGTTCAAACATACAGATAGTCTTATAGTCTTACGTAGGTATTTGCCGTGAAGTGCTTGTGTAAAGATTGGTCAAAATCGGACACCGAATCGATTGAGCTCAAACTTACAGATAGATTATCTTAGGTAGGTATTGGCCGTAGAGTGTTTCTGTGAACATTTTTTAAAATCTGACGTGTCGCCCGTCATTTTCAAACAATTTAGTTTATTTTTTTTTAAATGTCGGTAATTACAGTGAACAATTGAAAAAATTAAAAAAATAAAAAAAAATTAAAAGAAGCAAAAAAGCCTGGGGCCAGATTTCGTAAAATAAAAACGATCGAACGATATCGTTTCGACAATAGCAGTCTCTGTCTATTGCCACAGATATGATAGAGACAGGTTTAGTGAAAACGATATCGTTCGATCGTTTTCATATTTTTATGGAATCTGGGCCCTGGCGAAGCTGGCGGTGTTCAGCTAGTTCTTAATATTCGTTTCCGCGTTTGAAACCCTTATATTACCTGAATGAAAAATTTCAATTTAAATATTTTTCTATGCCTCCACAGCCGGCATATACCTAGCCTGGTTTCTTGAATTCGTTTCATTTTAAAACCGATCCACCTTGCACATCGCTTTTGCAATTATGTAATATACACCATATGGTTTCTTCTCGCATAATGTAAACCAAATGTGGTTTGTTGTTCTTCATTTTGGTCTCCAAATTATGTAGCTATGTGACCTCCATCCGCTAATAAATACACTAACCGGCAAACAAACAAAAGTGTCTAACGGTTAAGTGAAGCACCAGCCATAATGTGTGAATGACTAACAATTTACATTTCCTGCTAATTTGATTAGTAAGCACAAACTGTCCATCAGACAAAGTATAGGTACTGGTTGAGTGACCGACTCTGAATTATTACATTATCACGATTTTAAGTATAAACGTATTCAATTTGTATGTCCCAGTTACCTACTTGGGTGGTAGGTACCTAAGATATAGATACAACTTATACAGCATTTGGAATGATATGCGTATCTCGAAATTAGTCTGGTTTTGGTTAGTTTGTATTATATTTTATTGTATGATTTTCTAAGTTTAGAAATAAAAACTTACTGCACGACGGTATACAACATATCTAAATGCAGTATCTAACATTCTACATCTGTATCATGAATGAATCATCTCACCACACCTAACAATTCACCCACTAATTCTACCTCATTTTTTTATATTGTAGATACTATTTCTACTAGTACCTCCTAGCCCTAGGTACTTATTAAATATATTTTCTCTCTATGTTTTCACATCTTTCATTTTTATCAAATTTTTATCAAGTGTTGTCATTAACATATTCGTTTCTCAGTATCACATTTTAGCAATACACATCACGAGTTCACGACATAACAATTCGCATTTCGTTCGGGTAATCGAAGACGATTTAATTCATCTCAAGCAACTCATGGATTGTATTAAATATTTGACGTTTTATTTATACCTATTGCTAAATTTAATTATTTAATTTTATATGTGGGTAGCTCAGTGTTGTTAGGACTCTCTCTTCATTTTTCTCATGAAACGTGGTCATTTTTCCCTTTTTTCCCTTTTCACCGAACTCAAATTCCCACCAAAATCCCACGGTACATTAAAATGAAAAAAAAATTGCTTAATTCATTTTTATTATGTTAAATGAAAATCACAATGGCCGCGTTGCATTGATCGCTAGATGACTAGCGGTATGCCACACTCCATTATACAAAAACTGACATTTCAGCATTTGCACTAGGTCACTAGCACATATTGTAAAATTATCCTTTTCTGCGAAATGTCTCAATCTAGCGCAAAATTAACTGAATAAATAAAACTAATAGTTGACGCAGTAAGTCCGCATCACCCTAGGTCTAGCTTCTCACATAATACATTATGGCTCAAAATACATTTTTGATGCTCGTGAAGATGAACACTATAAATTCAAACTTGTTCTATTCCAATCCCGATGTCACTTTGTCGCTGGCACTAGAGGTCTAATTACATGCGCTGCCGCTGCGCCGTCAGATTGTTTTTGTATTAGAACTTTTTCTTAAGACTTTTTTTTTATTTGTGCTGATAATTGTTTTGAATTGAAATAGTTTTGATGAAACTTCACAAACATTTGATTTTAACACTTCTTTTTTCAGTTTCCCGAAAATCCCACGATTTTGGTGCCTTTTCCCTTTATCCCACGGAAGGCTTTTCGGACATCAAAAATCCCACAAAAAGGGATAAATCCCACGATATAACAACACTGGGGTAGCTTATTATAATTGTGGATTGAATTGGTTTAATATTTTGAATAGGCAATGCAGACTAATACCCATTTCTTAAATCTACCAGAGTTTTTCCTGTTAATCCAGCACATATTTGAAATCTGAAGTGACAACAATACCAGTAACATCTAACTTTTTACATTATTTTACTAACATTTAAATTTTGAATGTGTGATATTTAAAGCAAAATCTAGTCAATGAAAAAAGATAGAAACCTATCCTGTAACCTAGCAGTGAACCCAAGTTATTCCGACTGTAAATTTATTGTGGACTTAAGATTCAAATCGTTAAAAAATTAACTTGAACTGAGCAAAATAAGGCCCTCAGGGCATGGTCGAAATATGGTCGCAAAAAATATGGTCTTATGACGCTTTTGCAAAGTAGTGACATAAGGCCATACGTTCGAATATTCTATTAATTTTTTTTTTTTACTTTTAAAGTTTTCAATTTTCACAGAAAAGTGCATTTATTTTTATTGACTGAAAATATTATACCTACTGCTAAATACCCTAGAGCAGGGGTTCCCAAAGTGTGCGCCGCGGCGCCCTGGGGCGCCGTGGAAAGTAAAGAGGGGAGCCGCGCCGTGAGTTATTCACAAAAATACAAATTTATTGAAGCTTCGCGCTGCTTTGCACTTGCTTAATTCATTTGGCCTGTTGTAACATTTAACTGTATTTGCAGTAATTTTTTGCCAAAATAAGTAGAGTTAGACAAGTAAACAAAAAAAATTACCAACCTGACATGCGCAGTGTGTATTTTTCAAACCTCAATTCTCAACACACTTGCTTCCTCAGCTCAGTGAGTGAATGATTAAGACATGATTACTGACTTATTGCCGATATACGGCCACAAATGTTGGAAAAAGTCATCGAAAATTGGACCTCCAGATTAGACGACGTCCGAGCCAACCGTGGCGGTCATATGCCAGAAATTATATAAATTATAATGCCAGAAGATTATCTTTCGAAAAAAGTAAATTTCATGTCAATTTAAAAAAATTATCTTTTTTTTATTTTATTTTTATTCCATTTAAAAGTTTTATACCTCTAAAAAAAACACCCTTCACATATTATAAATATTCTTCAAATAAGTCGAAGACAAGTGGGATATTTCCGTGCTTAAGAAAGCGAATGGTTTTTAAAATACTTTGCAGATGATGATGTCGAAAAGGTTGCGTGGATCCAAGATCCATTTCATGCACAACCTCCAGCGGAATTCACATCACAAGAGGAAGAGAGTCTTATTGAACTCTGTTGCGACACAGCCTTAAAACTAGATTCACCTGCTCCGGTTTGGTGGAGTTTTGGTTATCGATTCAAAATGACTATTCAATATGACTATTCAAAATATGAATATTCATTTTTATTCCGTTTGCAACGTCATATTTGTGTGAAGCTGGATTTCAGCTGTAGCTGTAATCAAGAGCAAATATTGCTCAAGGATCAAAGTGGAGTAAGAAATGAGAGTAGCAGTGTCAAGCCTTATTTCCCGCTTTGAAAAACTGTAGAGATCACCAGGCTCACCCGTCACATTGATTTGACTGAGTATATCTTGAATTTTATTTTATTTTTTTTTTAAGTCTCTCTTGTTGTTTCTATTTCAACTCTGAATTCTTATAAATATAATAAAAAAAATCAGTTTCATATTTGTTTTAATTTTTGTGACTATCTATCTATTATGTATGTATTTCATTCGACAGTTTCTTTTTCAAATAGCTATAGGGTAGGGCTTCGCGACAAAATACTAAACTTGTAGGTGCGCCGCGGACTGAAAAAGATTGGGAACCACTGCCCTAGAGTAAATATAATTAAACTTTAGCTTCAGGCGCCTGCTAGTCAGTTGTTGACATACCCTTAGCGAAACGGCTAAACGTTGCGAAAAAATGGGCTAAAATTCTGTTAGCGATCGAAGCGAGCCACCCACCGCATATTTTAAATACACTAGATTTTTGTGCAGGCGCATATCTGACAGTTTTTGGTATAGACGTATTCAACTATGTAACTGAAATAAGTCACATAAACATAATTTGATTTAAAAAAAAAATATAAAAATTTTAAATTTAGAAAAAAAATAAAAGAATTAAAAATTTTAAATTTAGAAAAAAAATTAAAAAAAAGAAAAATATTAAAAAAAAACAAATTTCATGTCCTCAAGAAAAAAATTTTGATTTATTTTTTAAGCCATAAAAAGTGTTTGCTAAGTGTTTATAATTGAAACCCGCCCCCTAGAGGTTATACGTTTACCTAATGAAACCTGGATTTTCCAGTACCATACTGGATTCCATGTCGAGGTACTGGATAATTTTTAATACTGGGCTCTAATCGCGTAATTTATCAGACTATCATCGTTGAGACGATTGTATAAAACGACCTCGTTTTAAGTTTGCTTCATATAACATCACAATCACGTCGATCAATCGAATCGTTCATCGTTTTCATTTTGAACAGTTTGAGCAGGACTGTAAACAAACTGTGACAACTGAAAACTAATAAAATTGGTATATTATTTTGTTTGTTTTGTTCTCGTTTATGTGAAAATGCATGTATACGTTGGAAAATAAGCATAGGCGCACGAGAAATTATATCGATAAGGTTTGTAAAGGAAGAAAAAGAAGAGGAAGAAGAGGATTTGTGCATGCATTTTGCTTAAAGCATTTACTAACTTTGCTTTTGGGGGCGCTTACAATCCGGGGTGGACAACGGCCTCAACCAACAAGCCTCTAGCTAGCTGCATCCAGTTACGCTCACCAAGTTCGTTGAGGTCGCCGTCCAATTAAGCGCTCCACCTAAGGTTGGGTCTTCCTCTGCTACGTCAACCCTTACCCTCAGGGGTGGACTCAAAGACTCGTCGGGCTGATGCGTTGCTGTCCATACACGCTCCACGTGCCCCAGCCATATCAGCCGTTGTATCTTCAGCTTTTTGATACAAACTGGACCGAATATCGTCCGAAGATTCTTTCTCTTAAAACATCCAAGGAGGTATTCTTCCGATTTTGACAGAGTCCATGCTTCTGCACCATACAGCAGGACCGGGATGATTAGTGTCTTATATACCTAATATCTCGATGCTGAGACTCCTTTCTCGTTGACAGTATATTTTGTTTTGTCATCATTTACAGCCAAGCATTTAGTGAATGCAATTCTATGATTGCATCCTCAAAAGAGAACACAGCTAGGGTTCGAACTGTCTTTTAACAAGTATGAAGAAAATGGATTTTTGTCCTATATTTTCACATTTCATCACACTAATGCTAATGCAGTGTCCTTTGTGAACATTATGTATGCTTTTGATTGGAAAATGTTTCCTTTAATATTTATTTTACTTTTAAAAAACCTAAACATAAACAAAATACACCAAAAACGATGAAACGATTGCAAAATAGCCATCGTTCAATCGAATCGTTTCGACGACGCCATTTGACAGTATAATTGTTTACGTGAAGCAATAAAAAGCGATGATCGTCCTATCGATTCGACGATTATCGTTGTTTGTTTGTTATATGAAGTAGAAGTATCGTCGAGACGACGTCGTTCGATCGTTTTAGCCTTACGCGATTAGACCCCTGGATTTTATACTGGAATTTCATAAATTTTATAATTTTATCAGTGCATACTAAGAATATTGAACAAGCTCATTCAAAAATACAAACTCATGCGCATGTCGAACGCAATCTTTCACAACTAATTCACGAATAACGGACACTATACTTAACACGACAGAAAACGAGAACTGTCAAAAGTGGTTTTATGCTGATCGATGAAGAAGGTCGATCTCGAATTAAGCTACTACCTCTAACTACCAGTCGACAAAAATAATGATGGCCGAATTGGATGTGAGCGAGAAGCACCTACCAATGTAATGCAGTCTAACTCTAACACCCACTCCAAAGATGTAGGGCATTGTTGAGGGAGTGAATCAAAGGGCCCATGGAATGTAATATCTATGAATTAGTAGGCAGAAACTGCTCTAACACAGCAAAAAATTTAACATTGTAATGTACCAATGTTATCGAAAATTATATGCCTCTTTTATTTCTCATTCCCGCTCGCGCTCGCCCCAGTTCGGAACAGTGTTTGCCCTTTGTTTTGAAGTGAAGAATTTTATTGTTCATAGTTGCACAGAAATGATCGTTTGATATGATCACAAACTTTTCAGCACTCTTCGATTAATTCGCCTATACGAAGAGAAATTGCTCGGCTGATAAACTAGATAACTTGCGCTCCAAAAATCTGCCAACAGACAAGCGATGGGTTGAGATTTTCAAACATAATGGGGGCAAAAAAAAGTTCCCTTCCTTCAAATCGCAACGATTATAGGGCACATTTTGTATTTTTCTGGATCGCCGGTTTCGGTCAAGCGTATTTTCGCAAAAGCGAAGAAAATTTGGAAAGAAGAGTCATCGCAGATTCATATATTTCCACTCTTTCTTCCATATTGCAAATCAAATGCAACATGGAGTGGAATTGCCTTGACTTCTTCAATTTTTTGAAAATGGAACCAGATTTGCTGCGAAAAATTTCTCGTCTCAAAGCAAGTATGCTTTTAAACAATCGACGGAGCAACAGTCAGCTGAAGCTGACTCGGTCTCAACGCCGAGTACGACGTCAAACAGATAGCTATCATTAAATTCTCTCAACATGTCAAGCAGCTCTGATGACGACTTATTGATTTTATTTGCCGTGCTACTAAATTTTCGAAAAAGAAAAATAATTTGGGTGCACGACATATAAACGAAAAAAGAGAATATGTCGGAGAATACAGTTCTCATTTAATTCCCTTCACCCCAGTGTTGTTACGACTATCTCCTCATTTTTTCCACGAAACATGGTCATTTTTCCCTTTTCACCGAACTCAAATTCCCACCAAATTCCCACGATACATTAAAGTGAAAAAAAAAATTGTTTCATTCATTTTTATTATAGGTATTGAAAGAAATTCACAATGTCCACATTTCATGTTAGAATCTTGAAAAACTTTGCTCGAGGACCAACTCCGAATGAACCACCTCTAGATGACAAGTGGCATGCCATATACAAAAACTGATATTTCAGTATTTGCAGTAGATCTGTAGCACACACTGTGAAATATCCTTTTATGCGAAATGTTTCACTTGAGCAACCTACACCAGCGACCCACTTAATGGACTTAGATGGCGCAACAAGTCCGTATAGGTACCCTAGATCTAGTTTCCCACACTAATACATTATGGCACAAAATACGTTTTTGATGCACATGAAGGTAAAGTAATAAAAATTTAAAATGATTCCATTTCAATATCACTTTGCCGCTGGCGCTAGATTATTGTACTAATTTTTTTTGGTAAGAGGCTATTTATGGGCTCTTTATATTTGTGCTGATAATTGTTGTGAATTGGAATAGTTTGGATGATACATATTTCACAAAAATTTGGTTTTAACACTTATTTCGTCAGTTTCCTGAAATTCCCACGATTTTGGTGCATTTTCCCTTTATCCCACCGAAGGCTTTTCGGACATCGAAATTTTCACAAAATGGGATAAATCCCACGATATAAAAAATCTGCTTCACTCTTTAAAACAATGTTTTTATACATTTCATTACCCATATCGTAAATACATGAGTAGGTATGAGTAATTTCTTACAAATTCGATTAATTTTTCCAATTGAAACTACAAAAATGGCCCACATGTCAGAGAATAATCTGTAACTTTTCACATAATCTCATTTTAACGCTACGGTGAGTTTAGCGCCGCGTTGAAAACGCGCTCTGTTTGACGGAGCCTTTAAGGTTTCATCAAACAGAACGCGTTATTAACGCTACGGTGAGTTCAGCGCCGCGTTGAAAACGCGCTCTGTTTGACGGAGCCTTTAAGGTTTCATCAAACAGAACGCGTTATTAACGCCGCGGTGAGATTATTCTACGCGGCGTTAAGATTCGATAGACAACGTCAAACTGATATCTAGCTATCATCAAAATCTCTCAAAATGTCAAGCAGCTTGGATGACGAATTATTGAATTTATTTGCCGTGCTACGAAATTTCTGAAAAAGACAAAAAAATTGGTCGACGACATAAATAAAAAGAGAGAAAAGTCGGAGAATACAGTTCTCATTTAATTCTTATGTTATTATCTCCCATATTTCACCCTTTAAAATAGTTTGTATACATTTCATTACCCAATCACCATTTGGCGCACTAGGTATAAAAATTACTCTCAACGCTAACGCTGCGGTGAGTTCAACGTGTCGTTGAAAACTGCAGTATAAATTACAACGCGGCGATAGAACGCAGCTGTGAAACGCGGCGTTAAAACGCGCTCTGTTTGACTGAGTTAGCTGTGGCGTAATTTTAACATCAGCATATGGTTCCAAAATGGCTACATGCCCTGTCTTTGTAACACGCAAGTATGGTACACGTACTTATGTGTACGATAATGTGTCACTCTCTGTTGACGTCAGAGCTACATACGCATGTAGCTTTCTATATGCCGTGTCGATCCTATGACTAACATGGATCCTCTACCAATAAGTTTAGTAGAATCTGCTAAACAAATAGATGAAATTGTGTCTTGTTTATGGCCTCCATTTTTCTTATAGAGCTTATATTCCTCTGGTACAACAAGAAGGCATCTTAAGGTACATACGATAACATACATATACCAACATTACACAGTTGAAATCGCAATGCTAATTAATTCACCAAATACAACAGTGAAGTGAAGTTGTCATTACGCAAATTCTTGCACCGATTTTAGAACCCAGTGTACCTACTACCTTATTACATCATTTCATTACACGTCAACTGCCGTCATAGGCGTCGTTGCAGTTTCAATCATTGTCGATAGTTATTTACCCCATGATAACCATGAAACAGTTTTTAATGAAGAAAATTATTATCTTTTATATTGTAAACGCTTTCTTAATAGTTGATGGCAGCAGTAATTCGACTTCGGTGAAACTTGTACGTGGGAAACGGTATTTGGATTTCCTAAAATCCAGTCGTGTGTCTGTGCGTATATTTTTGAATAAATCAAATTAGCTATCTAATTAATTTAAATTTTAGTTTCGCGCAAACGGAAGAAATAACATTTTGGACGTGAACACGCTGTTTGCTTATGCATATGGATATCGTGCAAATTATCCAATTGAAAATGATAAAAAACAAAAGAGAGCTATAAAGCGAGATATTTATCGAGTACTGGAAACATTTATGGATAAGTAAGAATTCACCAGAAAATGTTGTTTTGGCTTGAATTTAAATTGAAAATTTTTCAGTCACGGTTTTGATGGAAAAGCGTGCATTTTGAAATCATTTTGCACATCAATTCGAGGTATCACCAATGGATCAGGAATCTTGTTCAAAACTTTCAAAGTTATTCTCTCGTGAGTACCTAAAATAGTTACTTTGTTTAATTTAATCTGAGGTAGCTAATATATGCAATATGTAGAGGGTTGGCTTCTCTTCCTGCTTACATACCTTTAGAATGTGGCTCTATAGGCTTTTTGAAATCTGAGCTATTTACAAATTCATCTATCCGTATTTTATTTACGCTTTTTATGTCCTGCTCGTCTCTGTATGCTGTCAAGTTGGTTAAGTGAATGTTTTGGGACTGAGCTCCATATATGGGAATAATATTCCAGGTCTGGTCTAACCTGTGCTTTGTAGAGGAGGAGAAGTTGCTTGGGGCTAAAGTACCTCTTTGCTCTAAATAGACGATCTTGCGATATGTGGTCCTGCCATGTGATTCCTGAATTGACTGTGACTCCTAGAAGGTGCATTGAGTCCTTGGGATGGATTGTATGGTCATCCATTTGGATCTGAGGAATTGTTGATGCATTTTCCTGGAAAATGTTGTGAGCTGTGTCTTGTTTGCATTAAATACAACCAAGTTATCTTTTCCCCATTTCAAGATTTTGTTCAAATCACCATTTAGAGAACTAATTTGTTCACATCTCTGACTGTGTGATGTAGCCGCATTCACAGGCCCACTGTTCGAGATAGAGGATATAAGAGTGCTGTCATCAGCAAAGCTGTTGATATTATTATTTGTCGATCGAAGCAAATCGTTGATGTGGAGAAGAAATAGAGTTGGGGAAAGAATAGATCCTTGGGGCACTCCTGCATTTATAGCAAACGAATTAGATGATACACCATCTACCACAACTTGGATCGATCTTCCCAGAAGAAAATTTTGCATCCATCCGCAGAGTTGTTGTGGTAGTCCATAAGACGTCAACTTGCTTTATATAGGGCTCTATGCCAGACTTGGTCAAATGCCTTTGATATGTCCAAGGCTACGGCTCTGGATTCGCCGTGTTGTTCAATTGCTTGCGTCCATAAGTGCGTTACGTAGCTTAACAGGTCTCCAGTGGAACGATGGCTCCGAAATCCGTATTACCTGTCACTTATTAATCGGTGGCATTCTAGATATTTGATTATTGCGACATTTATTGCCTTTTCCATTACTTTTGAGAGCATTGAAAGTAACGCTGTTGGACGGTAGTTTTGTGGCAGATATCTCCTCCCTTTCTTTGGAATAGGTTGAATGCGAGCGGTTTTCCAGCAAGAAGGAAACGTCTTCTGGGAGTACGACATGCTAAACAGCTTACATAGTACAGGTGCAAGTTCTGGAGCACAGCTCTTGAGTACTATAGCCGGAATTCCGTCGGGTCCCGTTGCCTTATTGCAATTTGACCCGCCTTGCACTCTCAAGCTTGAATCAGGGAGAAAATCCACAGAGCCGAGTGTGGCAGTAGTGGTAGTGGTACTCCTCGCCAGCTCACAAATCCAACCCAACCTAGACCGTTGAATATAGTAGATACCTCATATTTGGAGGTAGAACTACTTAATATGCCACAATTGCTTATTGTATACTTTTCTCAAATATTAGTCCTTATAATTATTGCTTAAGCAGACAGCAGGATATTTAATAATTCTAATTGATGATGATTATGTGCGTAATATTGTATACTACTTGTTCACGATGGTTGCCTTCCTTGACAACCACAACGAACTACTGAAGATGAAAGATACATGGCGACCTAAGTGTGAGAGCTGTCTATGTTGACGTTGCCCTTAAAGTACATTTTAATAATTTCAACCTGAAAAGTAAAAGCAGAAACGGCAATAAATAAATAAATAAATAGGATTTATCATACCGCCAAGGGATTAATTAAATTAATTGGCTTACATGAAAATATTGTTTCCGCACAAGATTTCGAACTCGAGATTTTAATCAATTTTGACATAACGATGATGGGGGAATTTAAAAAAGTGGGTCTCGCAATTCTGTCCATCCGTATATCTGTCTGTCCCATAGCTCTGAAATCTTCTAAACGCTTGGACGGATTTATTTCAAACTTCGTATTTAGAGTTTGCGGGCTCACCGCTAGGACGCGCTTTTTTGCTTTATATACTAGTCCTAATATTAACGCTACTTCTCTAAGGGCCGGTTTGTTCAGAGCTGGTTAAATCTGCGGTTAGTTTACTATAGATTTAGTTTAACCTATGATTATATTATATCTGTGGTAACCAAAAGGCATTTGTTCAGCTATTTTTCACTTTGGTCACCAAATCATAGATATGAGACAAATCGTTCCAGTTTTCCAGGTTATTTGTCAATTCAGTTGTTTGAATTAATCCTTGGTTAAAATTGTCACAGCCGCAGCAATGCATGCAATTTTTTTACCACACTGTCTTGCATTGTATTCATCTGCCAGTTGTTGAATATGCGTCGACATAGCAGATACGAAGCCACACACTCTTTTGCGTTTATTATTTATTAAACAGCTATAACTTTGAGGTAGTTCGGGACTTTGTCTACCTCGGCTCCGCTATTAATTCTGAAAATGACATCACATCAGAAATCAAGCGAAGAATTACACTTGCCAACCGCTGTTACTTTGGCCTAAGAAGGCAATTGATTAGTAAGGCCTTGTCGAGAAACACCAAGGAGACTCTATATAAGACCCTCATCATCCCAGTCCTGCTTTATGGCGCAGAATCATGGACGTTGTCAAAAGCGGATGAAGATCTCCTTGGGCGCTTCGAACGCAAAATTCTTCGAGTGATTTTCGGTCCCGTTTGCGTTGACGGGCTTTGGAGGAGGAGATTTAACAGCGAACTCTACGAGCTGTACAGCGACATCGACTTGGTCAGAAAAGTACGTATCAGTCGACTAAGATGGCTAGGACATGTATAGCGAATGGACACCAACGCTCCGGCCCGAAGAGTCTTCAATTCCAACCCGGAGGGACAACGCAGTAGAGGAAGACCTCGCCTTAGGTGGCGCGCACAAGTGGAAGGGGACCTCAACCAACTTGGAGTGCGCAACTGGAGGCAGTTAGCCAAAGATCGTGCTAACTGGAGAGGCGTGTTGGTTGAGGCCCAGGTCCACCCCGGACTGTGGCGCCATCTAAGTAAGTAAGTAAGTATTTATTAAATTAATTTTTATTTTTGAAAGAAATTTTTTTTGTTTTTGACTGCTATGTCAAAGCTTGAACAAACAAAATTCCTAAATTTCCTTGGTTAAATGCCGTTAACCGACCAAAATCGGCTGGTTATCGATTTCTCTGGTTAACAAACCAAATCATGGATTCTCTGATTAAAATTTGACTGAACAAACAGATTCTATGGTTATCTGGTGGAATAACCGTTGATTAGAGCTAATTAAAGATGAACAAACCGGCCCTAAGGCTCTAACGATTTGAACCAACATTGATAGTTGAGTTAATATGGGCATGAATAACATGACTGCATTCCCAGTTTTTCGCCAAAAAGAACGAAGGTGCTTTTGAAAATTGGCTTTTTCTCGAAAACGCTTAAAATTATTTCAACGAAAACTTACTTTTATGGTACTATCTTCGTTCTTAACTTAATAGTAAACTCAGTTTTTTAAAAATGACTGCGCCTTTGATATCCACCCAAATCGCTAAGAGTACTTTAAAAAACTGCTTATATCTCAAAAACGCTATTTTCGATTATGGTAAAAATGTAACTGGCAAGTAATTCTTAAATACAGAATAATACCTTGTGCTCAGTTTTTAGCTAAACCGTTGCGAAATAGTATTTTTGAACAATGACTGCGTGCTCATATTCGAAAACGCCATTTTCGATTTGGATAAAAATGTAACTGTAACTGGAGACGGTTAAATTGATTCAGAATTTGATCCTGATTCAGAATAAAATATAAATGTACTTCATGGGGTCTCCGGCAACTCCTTCTTGGCGTAACAAATGTAATAGCAAAGTCTACCGTCCTGTAGAGGGTATACAAAATAAAATGGCCAAAAGATACGTATGCTATCATTTGAAATAAGTATGCGTAAGGAAATGCGTTTTTTTTTAAACCTAAGCTTTTTTATGGGTAAAAATAAGCAGTTATCAATAACAGTTGACATTTCATTCCTTCCGATTTAGTAACTCTCTCCTTTTGTTTACTACTCAAGGTCGGTCTTCTTTTCAGTCCTGTCTCCTGTCACACATCTGCAATAACTGCCTCTTCCTTCCGTTTCCTGTACTTTTTTCGTTTCATCGCAATTCGGATTTATGTATCTAAAGGGTGTTTTTTTCAGAGGTACCTATATAACTTTAGGTTGACCACACTTCTTTAACTGGCGGCCATTTTGTCAGCTGTCAAGTGATTTATTTTAAGTTTTGTTTGTCATTTCAACATGACTAGACTGAAAGCGTTATTCACGCGTCAAATTGTGCAAATTTATTTAGAAAATCATAGTTCTGTTCGAAGTACGTATCGCGCACTATGTCAATTTTATAAGCGAATTTTGTTTAGCGATGAAGCTCACTTTTGGTTGAATGGATACGTCAATAAACAAAACTGCCGTATTTGAAGTGATGATTAATCCTCAAGTGTATGTTGAACACCGTAACATCCACAAAAATTTACTGACTAACCAAGATCTTGCGATTTAACACCCCTTGACTATCTTCTGTGAGGATATGTGAAGTCGCTAGTCTACGCCGACAAGCCCGAAACCATTAACCACTTGGAGGACAACCGCGTTATTGCCGATAAACGGCTACAAATGTTGGAAAAAGTAATCGAAAATTGAATCTCCAGAAAATCGTATGAAAATTTTCCAAACGTTTAACCCTTTCGGTATTTTGATGCCATATGGCAACACGAATATTCATAATGCCCATTCTCTCTATCTGAGTATATATGTTAAATTTTTTTTTCTGATTAACCTCGTTAAGTATCTCCCTAATCATTGGAAGCAAAAAAATTGGGTAATAGTTGTCATCGTTGTGCTTTTAGCTTTCGTGAAAGATGGGTCTGCAATAGAGTTCGAATTTTTTCGTCGGAAGACTATTTTTATTATTTATTTTTTAAATTGATAATTGTCAAATACATTATAAATTTCGATTTTATTTCAACGTTTAATATCAGGCGAACAATTAAAAAAATATAATAAACATATATGTTCCGTCAATTCAATTTGGCACAATTTTCCTTTTCTGTGTTGCCATATGGCATCAATATTATTTAGAGGTGCATTTTAAGGCATAATTTCTATGAATAAAATTATATAATATATACATACATATTTATAAAAATAAATGTATTTTTATGCATAAGTAGTCTTGAATATCATTACATTTTAATTTAGTTTCAATTAAAATATAAATACTTAGATTTTTTTGAATATTTAATTTTTTTGTAATATTTTTTTATTTTTAATTATTTTTTTTTTATAAATACACGTGTTTATCTTGGAATATGCTTGTTTTTTAATTTGTAGTACTTGTAATATTTGAAGTAAACAAAGAAAATCAAGTACAAATGCAACAATTTATTATTTTTTTATATTTTTAGTTTTAAACATATATGAAAATATGTGTTTTTTTTAATATTTTCAAAAATCCTTATTTTTTTACAATGTATTTAAATTAAAAAAATTAATTATACATTTTTTTCTTCAATTTTGTTTAAAAATTAATTTATAAAAATAAGAAACTAAAACAAAAATATTAATTTTCTCATATATTTTGCTACCACTTGAGACAATTGATGCCGTATGGCAACGTCCCCAAAAACCACTTTAGAACCAATATTTACCAAAAATAATTTTACAATGTTTTTAGGAGGTGTATACGTAGCAACAAAAAGAAAAAATATAATTTTTTAGCCTTAGAACAAAAAAGATGTACCGAAAGGGTTAACAGTTTTCAAATTATCTTAAATTGTATATGATTTGACTCCAATTGTGATTACTTTTATTAATTAATATAACTTATAACTAAGGAAATAAATGGTGAGCTCTCATGAGTATCGGGCTGAATATAGGCGCGGAGTATTCAATTAGGTTATGGTGGGAATCAGACTCGAGGTTTCTTTTTGACAGCAAGTTAATGACAGCAGCTTTTAAGTCTGGTTACTCAAAATACCAAACCCTCACAGTGATGCCAGATCACATCAATTTGAAATGAGAGCATTGTATTATTTGGTATTATATTATGTCCTAAAAGCTGATAACTGTATTGAGAATTTATTTAGCTAATTTTACTTTATTAAACTCGTTTGGTGATAAACCAGGTCCAACTATATAAATTCGTGCAAACACTACGGTACACATGTATCTGTAATAACACAGGCAAATTAATCAAGCAAACAACCAATGCATTCGTCATTTTTCATCGTTCTTCAATAGGTAACAACCAATTATCACATATTACAGAATACAGCTATACGTGTACGTAAGCCGTGTTCACAGGTCACAGCATAATGTGGATCGCTTCACAGCGTGTATTTGTAGTAGATATTGACTATTCTTCAATCAGAGCACACCTTGACAAAAAGTTCTTCAAATAGAAAAATAATGAACTCAAATTTGAGATTCGTCTTAGCCTTAACAATATTCACATTTGTTACACAATGCATAGCGAACGATTTAGATTGCAAGTTCACATCAGACAATCGTACAGTGTTGAGTCGTCCAAAACGTTATTTGGATTTTTTGAAAGCAACTCGTTTATATGTAGGTATGATTTGTGAATTTTGTAACCTTGGTTTTTTTAATAATTCAAAAATAACAATTTTACATAGTTTCGTGTTAATATAAGGGAGAATGTTTTTACGTTCGGGGCACTTTGGGCACACGGATCAGTTATTAAGGCCACCATGCCAATGTTAAATGACAACAAATCCCTTCGACCATATCGTAGGGACACATATGAAGTATTGGAAGAGCTTTTGAATTTGTAGGTTAAATTTATAAAATACGAATAAATATTTAACCATTCGAACTCTTTCCTCCTCCTAAGTCATGGAATAGATGGCCAGGCGTGTATATTGAAAGCCTTTTGTACGGCAACAAGGACCTCAGATGGGGTAATGGCTAATGGAATTTTATTTAAGCTGTTGCGACATATATTCACGTGAGTACAAACTGTTAAACTGAATTTATTTTGTATTCTTTGTACGCTTTTAATGATTTTTTTGTAAGTAGCTACATACGTAGAGAGTGGATATCCAACCCACATAGAAATATGTCTCCCTATTCTTAGGTATTCTGTACCAACTTGTTTTTACAATAAAGCTGTATAAGCCTAAAAGAAGTAATATTCAAGAAGAAATAATTTTTCATGTTAAATTACACTTTTAAGCTATACTTTTGCTGGGTTTCCACTTGTCGATTTGAAATTGACAATTGACGTATTTTTATGCCAATTAAACAATTGGCAAGTGAAAATAGCGAAAAATTTCTTGTCAATGAATTGACTAACAGCGTTTGCCAATAACTGACAAAGAAACCACTGGACAAGTGGAAATAGCTGAATTGTCAAACAAAATGTCACTTTGTCTATAATTGACGGAGAAAATTTAATTGGCATCGAGTTCATAAGTTGGTCAATCAACTTGCAAACGATTTTTTGCCAATAATTGGCATAAGTGGAAATGAACTGACGTTGGTGTCGTTCAATGACATAAACGCGAGGGCTGTCAAACTTTGACATGTGGAAACCCAACTTTACCTTTTACCTATCGCTGTGAGACAATCAAAACTATGTACATATTTGAAAATCGAAGAATGTTGATCAAGTCAGTTGGTATTGAACTATGCTAAACAGTTCACCACAGATTGCTTAAACAATTTTGCTTTAAACGCATTTTCAACCCTCAATCTATACTATACTAATAATATTATAAAGAGGGAAAGATTTTAAGTTGGATATAGGGGTAATCACCGAAATTTCTCAACAAATTTAAAAATTATTTTTACCAATATGTATAGAATAGAACGGGACCATAATAGGCTGTAAATTATACTGAATACAGTGAAACCTGCGTAAGTTGGCCACCTGTGGTGCAAACATTTTTGGCCAACTTAGAGAGGTGGCTAACTTATAAGGGTACGTACCTACATATTTTTTTCTTAATACCTATTCTATATTATTAGTTTATTAAAATCCTTATTATGTAAAAAAAAATCCACCAATGCGAAAAGTATTAATTTATACAAATTTAGTTTTTTTCTGATTTTCCACGAAAGGCAGAGGAACACAGAAGTTATTCACAAACTGTAGAAATTCAGTAAAATCTATCCCAAAAACATGAAGATCTAACACGAACGAACATTTCTTTATTTTACCTCTAACAACGGTCGCGTTCAATACGCTTTTGTCTAATGTCTAGCTATAGTCAGCAGCCTCTAATTGGTCGATTTGCCTTCAAATTTAGGCAAGTTTCGTGTGTTAAGCAAGATTTTCTGCTTAGTTTTATGATAAACTGTCACCTGAATATTTAGGTGCCTAAGCATATCGAACGCGGCCATTGTCTGTAAATTTTCTTCTGTGCATTTTTAAACACCCATACAAAAAAGTGCGAACGCCAGGCCAACTTTTACAGGTTATTTAGTACGAAAGTTAAACTAAAATATGTAAAAGTGTGGCCAAATTCCAAATTAGACAGGTGGCCAACATACGGAGGTATTTAATGGAATATTTGTATGCAGTTTTCTTGGTGCTACTATATACTGGCCAACTTCGGCAGGTGGCCAAATTACAAGGGTGGCCAAATTGACAGGTTTTACTGTATTTACAAGAAAAGAGAGTGAAGAAAGTTTTCGTTAATACATATATTTAAAAAGATTTAAAAAAACATTTCCTGAGAATTACTTATAGCATCTGAGATGCAAAATTTGGATCACTGATGTGCATTGTCCGCAAAGAAAGTTTTTGTCAATGTGGTCAAGAAAAAATTGTTTCTACAAATCCTCCCGCGGCACCTCTTATAAATCAAAGTTATTTAAAACAATTATAAATTGATATTTTAAGAAATTTTAGACTTGAAATTTGACTAATGGACGTATGTAGAATATTGGAAAAGATTTTTAAAGGGGAATGGCATTTTCATAAAAAAAAAAAAAAAAAAAAAAAAATTGGAACATTATTGTTCGACCCTAATGGGAATTTTAAAATTTGGAACATTGATGGGTATCGCCCAGTATACGACCTACCTCAACAGGAGGTCCGTCACTGATTTTAAAACAAATTCTCATATTACGAATCTAGAGTGCTATAGCTATTCTCTAGGAACCTATAGCAAATCAACCACTGAAGAAATTAAATTTAGTCACATATAGTCTCTTTCAATACTCTGCCTAATATAAACAGCTATTATTCTTTTTTTTAATTTTTAGATTGAATGAGAGAGACCGACATCACTTTTCATATTTGAAGGACGAAAACTGCGACCAAATACTCCATCATCATTGCCCGTTAAGTTTTAATAGTATTTCACCATTTACAGATATTTAAAAAAATAAAAAGGAAAATAAATTAACCGCAATTACCTACATTGTTTTTATCAATTAATGTCGACCGAGTACCAATAATAATACTTTTTGTTTATATTGTAACGTCAACTAGGTTTAAAATAATTTAGTGCAGTCATTATTAGTATCAATATTTAGATTAACTCCTTGAAGTGGGGTTAAGGTTTTGTGAAAAACATATACAATGGGGCCAGTGTTGTCACTTGGGATTTCAAAAATGTGGTAGATTGGAAGGAAAAAAGAGTGGTAGATTTAAGAAAGGGGTGGTAGATTTGAAGTTTATATGCACCATTACAATTACTCACAGAAAAATCAGCAAATATAATACGGAAACTTTTTAAAGACCGGCAGTACGGTTTTCGTGGCAACAGATCCACTAATGATTTGATGACTTATCTCACCGGAAAGCGGGAACAATCTCTCCACTACTCTGGTGAAATAAAAATTGTTGCGCTTGATATTTTAAAAGCATTTGACTGACTTTGACACCAACCAAGCTCTTTTGTCAAAAATGCGTGCTTATGGGATCAATGCGACTTTTATTCAATGGATTAGAAACTACATTTCTGGCCGCTCAATTCAAGTTGTTTTGGATGGTTTCACGTCTGAAACTCACCATATAAATGCTGGTGTTCCCCAAGGCTCCGTTCTGTCTCTCTTTCTCATTTCTCATTTTCATAAATGATCTCTTGTCTGCAACTTCTAATCCAATTTTTTCCTTCGCTGATGACAGCAGACTTACCTTCTCATATTCATTCCAGGACTCACGTACTTGCTCTTCGGCCATAAAAGTGGAACGGCAACATTATGTTAAGCTCATTAAATTCTGACCTTGATAGCATTGTAAAAAAGGTTTAGCCAATAGGGTGGAGTTTAATGCTTCCAAAACGCAATTCTGTTTGCTATCCCTAAAGCAAAAACCAAACCTTCAGCCATTATCAATGAATGTATCTTATATTTTCGAAACCGAAAGACTTTCCATTTTCTGTATGTGTGTCCATGAAACACGTCGGTCGTTAGAACGACCCTATACATGAAGTCTTCAAGAAAGCTGCGAAATGTCTAGGTTGCCTCAAACGGTGCAAGAAATATTTTACCACTTTTGATCTAGCTACAATATTATAAGGCGTTCTAGCGATCTAGCTACAATATTATACCCAAACTTGAGTACGCTTCTCATTATCTCGTCGGGTGGGCCGAAAACCACATTGCACGATTGCACCTACTGGAAAGGATACAAAACCGCGCGTGAAAACTAATTGGAGACACGAACATAGAGCGTCAATGTCCATGGCGTCAAATGTCAATCTATCGCTCGAAATTCTTAATCGAACTCACTAAGGAACAAAATCCTCTTAGCGAACGAAATGTAAATTGCCTGTTTTGCTGGGATATGAAACTGTAGACTGAAGATGTCAATGACGATACAAATGATAAAAATATCCATCAAAAGTGCGCCTCGATTTCATTTTCTTATCGATATGAAAGGGTTTTACGGGTGGGCGCAGTAGCGCAGTGGTTAGTGTGCTGCACTACTGTGCGAGGGATCCCAGGTTCGATCCCCGGCAAAACACAAATTACATCTTAAAGTTTTTTCTACTGTGCCACCTCTCGCGAACGTCTGACAAACATCCGAGAGTATGACTGTCATAAAAAAGCTTCTCAATTCAGCCGTTCGGACTCGGCATAAAATTGTAGGTCCCTTCCATTCGTCCCAAAAATAGAAACTCACACAAAACGAATGGTTGCGAGAAGCTAGGCCTTGGGTGTCACCCGCCTGTTGCGCCACCTATTTATTTATTTATCGATATAAAAGCATAGAGAACTATAAAATAATTTAACATTGGAATAACAAAACGTGGTAGAATTTTTGGGTGCAGTGGTAGATGTGGTAGATTGAAAAAATATTAAGAAATTGTGGTAGATCTACCACATTGTGTAAGTAAGTAGTACATAACCACTTATGCTCCTTTAAATTTTCTTTAGGGTTTTGAAAAAGTCCTTAAAAACCAGCAATCTGTAAAAAGTTTGATAACTCAATATCAATAACAAAACGTCTATGTCATGTCGACAGGATAAAATACTTTAGGTATTAAAAAAATATAGTTTCTAAACTCAAAAGACAACTGAAAACTTCATTGGTGTTTACTAACTTTTCACGCTCACTGTATATTATGGATTTATTAATAAGAGAAAACATTCCCATTTATTAAGGAATACAACATCGTTCAAGTGTCTGACTTGGCTGGCTTCGCAGTAGCGCATTCAATTCAATTTCAATTTTTCAAGATCTTGTTGATAGTTTCGGGCTGTAGCTCGGTTTGCTTGGATGATATTGGCCTTAAGTGCTTGAATCGTTTCCACATTGTTGGCATATCATCGGTCCTTCACGGTTCTCCACAAAAAAAAAACTCCAAATGGGTCAAATCGCAGTTCCGAGGCGGCCAATTGACATAGGCAAGACGGCTGATAGTACGATTTGGGAATTTGGTGCGCAAAAGATCGATTATTGCATGGGCTGTGTGGCGGCACTCCCCTCACCCTCAGAATCTCTAATAGCGCAAGGTACCTGGGACTTATACTAGACAAAAAACTAAACTGGAAATTGAATACCAATGAAGAATCAAAAAAGCCACAATCGCCTTTTATTCCTGCAGCAGAATCTTCGGGAAAACCTGCAGACCATCTCCCAAAATAAAGCTCTGGATGCAAACGGCTATAGTAAGACCTAATACTGAACTGTGGCAGTCTCGTCTGGTCTGGTCTGGTGGCCGGAGACCAATAAAGCCACTTACCTTAAAGCGTTAATGAAGGTTCAAAGACTAACGCGCATCGGCACCACCAGTGCAATGAGGACAACTCCAACCGCAGGACTTGAGGCTATCCTCAACTTGCTTCCGCTAGACATTCATATACAACTAACGGCCGCAATTAGTGCAATGAGAAGCAGCCAATCAGTAAACTGAAAATTAAGCGAAATGGGTCATTCGATGATCCTACAGAAATATTTTGGCCATGTACCTGTCACGGACTACATCACGCCTTACATAAAGTTTATAAGAAACTTCTCCAGCGCCTATCCCAGCAGGGAAGAATGGAGAGACGGACTCGCACACCAACCATAGCCGTATTCACAGACGGATCAAAAATGGAGACTTGATTAGGGTCAGGTGAAAACAGCAGCCCGTGAGTCTGCGGTAAGGGAAGTATTACCTTCTTTATCGACAGCCAGGCAGCAATAAAAGCCATAACTGCACTAGAAATAAAATCGAAGCTTGTGAAGTGCTGTCGCGAAGAACTCAAGCCTCTTGGTACACAGAACAAAGTATCGCTCTGCAGGGTTCCGGGACATGAAGGCAGTGAGAAAGCAGACGAATTAGCAAGACAAGGTTCGACAGCTGTTTCAAAACATATAATGGGTAAGGGACTACCTCTTTCTCCTACGGGCATCACAATGGGTCAGTATTGACCTGAGTGTGGCACGGAGAAATCCTCGCCAGCCCACAAACCTAACCTAACCTATGGGCTGGTTCTGTGTGGCATGGCGTGCCATCCTGTATGAACCAGAGGTTGTCCAAATCCATGTCTTCAATTTCAGTAAAAAAAAAGTCGGTTAACATGGTTCTGTAAAGCTCACCGTTGGTTGACCGAAACGTTGTTCCCAGCCTTATTTTCGAAGAAAAATGGTCCTATGGCCACCACTCCACAATCCGCACCAAACTGTCACTCTCTGTGGAAGCATTAGCTTCTCGATAATAACGTGCGGGTTTTCCGAGCCTCATATGCGGTAATTTGGTTTGTTAACGTAGCCGCCGAGATAAAACTTGCATACGGCAGGCGCGGTGGGTGCTTCATTTCGGCCACTGCTTGTTGTGATCAACGTTGTTCAAGCGTAAAGCGACTCATTTTGTTCCGCGGAGGTATGATACTGACTTTCTGTCAAGATTTCGAGCGGGAAACAGCTGTCAATGTCAAAATAGCCTATGATTTAAAAAGAAACCTCTAGAAGTCCCACCCGTACAATATGTAAGGCTTTCCCAGGATAGTTATTCTTTCGGATATTTTTGTCATACGTTCGCATTAGATTAGGGCAGTGGAAAAACTGTACGCCTTGTTCACGACGGCGTCATTTGCAGGTTGTGTGCTCCGTGGACAGAGTTTAGTTTGTTTATATCAGAGTCAGGGCTGACTTCGAAGATTTTGAAAAAGTCGCAAACAAAAGGGGATTTGAGTACAAAAAGGGCAATACTAATCTGCCCACAAATGGCACAAAAAAAAAACGCAAAACGAGTGAGTTCACTAAAGTTGAGTGGCTTACGCATATTTTCATCTCATTCTATCTTATTGTTGCTTTGAACATGGTTATAGCTAAATTGTTTAATGCCTAAGCTTATGACAATAGGACATAAATAGCTGATAGCTGATACCTCTTGCTGATAGAAAAAGGACGTATTCAGATTCCAATTAATTGTGAAGTAGTTTCGTAAAGTATTTATTATGTCACATTTCGTATTTCATACAAAAAGGTGTATTTTTTTCAAAATGGGAAGAACTATCAAAGAAATACAGAAAAGGGGCAAATATGGACAATTTTGGAAAAGTGGTCTCATTGGGGATAGAAAGAAAAAAAGGGGAAAAATGCAACTTTAGTCGCATAAAGTTAGCCCTGATCAGAGTATATCCATTAATGAGTAGGGACACTCTCTCTACATACGCATTTCCTACTACCACAAAGCAAAATGCAGAAAAAATCGTACAATAAGTGGAAGCAGGTCGAAAGAATACTTTTTACCTGCATACAACGACTGCTTGAGAAAAAAAGGGTACACAACACATTTTGCCTGTACCACTACATGGGGCTTGCTGCGTACGACAAACGATTGTGGGTTTTTTCATAAAGCATTTTTAAAGGCGACCTGAAGTGATGTCAGTACATTAGTATTTTCTCTCAACCATGCAGGTTGATCAGGTAACCAGCTTTGCTTTCGTAGAATTGGTAATAAAAAACAAATTTTGTAGTTTTTCCCATTGGTTATTGATTAAATGGTCTTTGTTATGGACATGAAAAAGAAATGTTTCATTCTCTATCACGAAATTCAACCCTTTTGCCTTGCTACGACTTCGTTAATTACCATATTTTACGATTTTAAGTTTTATTGCCAGCACTTTTTAGGTAATATAATTCACAGCAGATGGTCATACTAATTACTTAGGTTGGTTGTAGAGGGGATTGTTTACATTTTTTTCGCACGTATTTTTAAAGGCGACCTGGAGTTGGATTGTTATCAGTCGTTCATTACCATCAATTGACGAAGTAGAGGGTGTTCAGTGTCAGTGCGTGTGGCAAACAATTAAAAATAGTGAAAATTAAAAGTTGAAGTGCAAGTTTGCATAGTTTAAGAACTTTAAATAAAATAATGGGAAAACATTATGTTAAATGTTTGGCGTGTGGGCGAGAGCAGAAAGAAAATTTTGGAGTTAAATATTTCTAATAGTAGGATTAGAAGACGATGGACAAAAGAAAACTGCACTTGCTGCAAACTATGCCATTGTTATAAATTAGGGGTATCACCCATCGTTACAAGCAGTTGCTCGGGTATTATTTTGTTAATTCCGCCTGCCCAGCTAGGACTTTAAAAGAAATTTTATTTACATGCATTAAGCAATTAATTGAAGTGAATATGAAACCTAGGCTTGTAATCTCAGATCAAGGTGGAAATTTCATTGGTCTAAATAGACTCCTTGGTATTCCCTTTGAAAAGCCATTTTTTTATGTAGAAAATACTAAAATATTTTATATGTTCGATAGCCCTCATCTTTTAAAATCATTCTGGCGAAATTTCATGAAGTACGATATTGCTGTTGACAACAAAAAAGCAAATTGGAAAGACGTTGTGAACTTTTATTTATGGGAGAAAAATAATTAATTTCGAATGGCTCCCAAATTGACAGATGAGCACATTTTTCCCAACAATTTCCAAAAGATGAGGGTGAGGCTTGCTGCTCAAACGATAAGTGCAACAGTTGCAGCTGGTATTTATACTCTAGCTAGTCACGGTGCTGTATCTTCAACAGCTATTAATACCGCTGAAATTATTGACAAAATAGATAAGTTATTTGATATTTTCAATTCATCTAAATTTCGAGAATCCAACAAATGCAGAAGGCCATTTTTCGCAAACCCGGAACAAATTACTTTTTTGCATGAAATGAATTTATTTTTTGAAAATATGACCTTTCATGAAAATTCTAGAAATGTAACTAAAAAAATGCGTTTTATAAAAGGATGGCAACAGAATATAAATGCCTTAATTGGCATTTTTACAGAAATAAAAGAAGACGGTATTAAGTTTCTTTTAACAAGAAATCTTAATCAAGATTGCTTGGAAAACACTTTTGCTGTTTTACGCAACCGAGGGGGAAATAACAAGTTGCTGACTCCATTTCAATTCATCTGTTCTTTTAAAAGATCTTTTTCGGCAAAGTATATGGAAGATATTACACGTGGAAACTGTGAGCCAACTGCTAACCTGGAACTTCCAGACATTGAAGTGCAGATGGAACCACAAAAACAAAATAAGGACAATTTGGCTTACGCTTTCAAAACTGAACCTGACTATAAAACTGTGGACTTTGGTATTGATAATGCATTCTACTATTTCGCAGGTTATATTTTAAAAAAATACCACCTAAACCACAAGTGTGAGTTAAAATTGAGTCCGCAACTTAACGTTTCCTCCCTTTTTACAGATTTTAAAGAATATGAAGATGCGAAATTGACACGGCCCAATCAAGAATTTTTAGACTCGTTAGAGAATCTTGAACAAAAATTTATTTCTTGTTTTCCAAATATGTACTACCTAAATAATTTTGAGGGGAATATTTTTAACTTTTTGAAAAATGAATTTCATTACAACTGTTGCAAAATTCAAAATAAGGAATTTCTTATCAAATTTTACGCCCGAGTACGGGTTTACTTTATTCTAAAACAGTTCAATAAAAATAACAAAAAATGTACAAACAAACAAAAATATTTAAGTGTAGCACACATGTGAATATATATTGGATATAAAATTTTCAATAAGAAATATTATAAATTGATTTTGCTTTTTTTTACGTCACACCCTGTACCACATTTTGAAATAGTTCGACTACTCTTCCATCCCTCTTTTACTAGAGCACTTTTAGTGCCGTCTATTTCTCGTGTATGTGTACTGCAAATTGTAAACTGATAAGAAACACGTGGAGAGTGTCCCTACTCATTAATGGATATACTCTGGTTTATATGCAAGCTTGAACCATAAGCGTACAACAAGCAGCAAATGACGAGAGCGTATGAAGCGCAAGTGAACAGTAGGTTTACTAAGTTGTAATCAGCGTTGCCGAAGTGGCACGATCGTGCTTTTTGGACACGCAAATTTATTTGTGGCACGGTGGCACGCAAAAATTGAAAAAGGCACGTTTTCTTCATTTCTCTTACCTTACTTAAATATTTAAAGTTCAGTGTAAGTGTAAGCACACCATTACATTTCAATAATAGAGCTATTTATTTTGTTTTTTCTTTTCTTTTGCGGTATGGTCGTATGGAAATGGAAATGAAGGGGTGTATGGTATAACTAGCGTTTTTTTTCTTGCATTTTGTTATTTCGCTGCGATCATTTCGCAAAACCTTTTAAGATTCTTAATTGTAAACGTTTTATAATTTGTCCTTAGAAGAACCCCATTAACATTGAAATAAGTTTGGGGGGATGCTGTCCCCTGCAACCCTCTTGCTTGTATTCATTGTATTATTTGGAGTAGGTACGAGTTTGAGTATTATGCAAAGTATGAGCCATTTTTTACATATAAAAAAAACAATTTCCTCTTGAAAGTGACCAAAAAAATGCATGTCGATATAAACAAGAGGCTAAATATCATGGCGCGAAATAACGTTTTACAAAATAAGCAAATGAAAAATACCAAAAGCTAGTATTAAAGAAGAGCAAAACATATAAATGCTAAAGAAAAAATGTGAGTCAATCTTACAGCTAGATGAATGCAAGACGAAATGGCAGTTTGCCACATAACTTCTGCGAATTAGTTGAAAAATATTTAAACCGTTCGCACAGAGAGGCCGATAACCCATAAAGTTGGCAAAAATAGGAAAATTAAAATTATACCCAATGATGCAGTGCTATGCAAGATCGATAGAGGTATCAATTAGACATACAAAACAGGTTTTGAAAATATGATAGGTGCAGGGAGGGGGGGGCTAGTTGCAACAGTTTAAACTTCGAACATTGAACCTATGAATCGTCGTCATTGACAATTTAGCAGAGCGACTGAGTGGATCAAGTGTATAATTTTGTGAAAACAGTGTGTACCAATAACAAATTTTTATGACGTCATTACCATCAGGAGGACTTTATTTTAAGAAAAATAAATATGTCTTGAAGTGTTTTGTTTATGTGAAAAAAATGTTTCAAAAACATGTTAATCTAACCACCTAGTTTTTCTGTTATTTATGTAAAGTGGCAAAATTTTAGTTCACTTAGGTGTGAGATCGGGGCCCGTTTTTTGTGTTGTTGTTAATGCTATACTGCTTTGTGAGCAAAAAAAAAAGTTGCACATATTTGCACTCTTTTATGTAATCAGCCGTTGATGTGACCATATTTAAGAAGTTTTTTTTTCTTATTTTGTTTTTACTTATCTTTATATGAAGTTTTTTTTTAATTTTTTTATATTAAATATGTTACTAAAAGGAATGCATATGTACATTAGAATTAATGAATTGAATTAGTAAAACGAAATTTTTTTTTTTCAAACAAGAAATATATGAAATTCTTTTAAAACGTAGATATATCAATTTTGTTCTGCCTTAATTTTCAATGGGATATTTGTGTATTGATTAAAATATTTTTTTCGCAATTTGAATTAATAAAAAAATAAAATATGAAAAAGAGAAATGTGACAAAAAAAAATTTCCGAAAAAGGAAAGCCGAACAAAAAAGTTTAAAAACCTTATAACTTGATAATCATTGGGAATCCTTGGTAACCCCCATACAATTTTTCGTTTGTCTCTATTCAAGGTATCATTTCCATAAATAAAAATTAAACAAATAATTTTTGCCAACTTTTCATGTAATTGGCCACTCTGTGCGTCGCGAGATAACAGTTTGCGGAATGAAAACCGCGAACTGACACCCTGTTGAAGGACTATTCACATGAGAGCGACCAACTACCTTTCTACGATCGAACGAATATGCGCAAGTTTAATGATTAATTATCCCATTAAAATGTATTAAGAAAATAAGTTTATAAACAAAATAGTTTAAATAACGAAATTCCGAATTCAAAACTTTTTGACGCGAAAACACCTTTGGCGCGAAACTAGCGAACGAAATTAACCTCAAATTAGACATTGCGGGTAGAAACTGATGGCTGAAATTCGCGAACTGCCACGGCCTAGAAAAGTCTTCATGTGAACGGGCTGTCAAAACTTGCGAATATTCGTTCGTTCGTAGGAAGTTGGTCGCTATCATGTATATGGTCCTTAAATGCTTCTTCGTTTTTTGTTTCGGTTTGGCGTTGGCTTGACGGTGTGAATGTGAAAAAAAATTGTTTCTTTGGACACGCTAAGGGCACGCTCTTCTGAAAAAAGCGGCACGCTTTTTTTATTTTCGGCGGCAACGCTGGTTGTAATTTGTGTTTTTTTCCTGATGCGGTTAAACATAACTGAAACACATCACTGTCTAGCCACTGACTTCACTCTGTATACTGAAGAAGTAAAGATCCAGAACTTACACGTTATGGAGTCGTTATTCCATCTTGCAAATTAAAATTATATCTCGGATATACATTTTCTCTCATTTGATTACTGCATATCGATATCGATAGGAACATAAAAATAATCCCATAACTAACTTTCAACAGAACAGTTATACATATTTTAGCAGCAAATTATAGTGTTCCAATTCAAATTTAATTAGCACTATTTCACATAAAACAATATTGGTAGGTAAGCTTAAGTGATTGGTAAGCCATATGTAGATCCAGGATTCTATTTTGAAAATACAAAGCAATCCAATTCCATTGCACTTATGAATATGCGAAAAACACAATCAAATAAAACCAGATAGCGGTTTAACCAATCGTATTGAAAAAATATACATGTACTCGTACCTATTCAAATTCCCACTTAATGCTAATTAGTAATTACACAAGTAGCTAGGTCTACACAGTTTAACAAACAAGTACGGTTGAATGACCGATTCTCTACGTCTATGATATACCTTTGCATACGATTTATGAAATGTGTTAATTAATAGTACCAGTTCATTGGAAGCAATTCAGTTTGATAAACGCAAAAGGTGGTCTGAAGCGTGTATACTATTTTAAGAACAAAAAAAGCAAAGATTTTTTAAAAGGGACTCCCATCACAATTCACGCAAAATTTTAATTTTGCGCCATTTAATAGTACACAGTGATGCCAACGGAAAAGGAGATAACAATGAGCTGACAATTAATTGTTGAGCAATATTTTAAAAATAATGAAGGTTTTACAGCTACAGTCCGCAATTTTCGAACAAAATGTGGCCGTCATAGCAATTGAAAAACATCAACTATGAAGAGAATAATTGAAAAATTCGGGGAGACTTGATCCATAAACTAAGAGACAGGCAGAATTTATCAAAGTATTAGTGATCTTAAACACTCTGTTGTGTTTTTACAATATCTATTTCTTGAAAAGAAATACGAATTTTACAAAATACAATAGTTAATTGTAACAATTTGTATTCCAAAAATTACAATTAATGGATTAAATATCCAATATCGTGTTAACTACTTTTATGATGTACAAAAAACTAAATATGTACCATGCTGTTCGTACAAAACAAAAACTGAAATATTGTCACAAATCGTATGTGCTAGGGTAGTACATACACAGAATGTCGAAAAGCCACACAATGCGTATGTGTCACGAGTGCCTCATATCGTACACATACGTATGAGTACTTTATGTGAGTGGCACAGAGAGAGAGCTAGTACACGGCATGTAGCCATTGGCACCATACGCTGACGTAGAAATTACATCAGAGCCACATACGTATGTGGCTTACTACAATTGACTTCAAAACTGAAGACTATACCGACCATGCAGTCCGAAGATTCGTTGATTGGATTTTGGAACAATAACCAGTGGATGCTGATTTTTCGAAGATCATCTTCATCTTCAATGATGAAGCTTATTTTTATCTCGATGGCTTCGTTAATCGTCAAAATTGTCGCATTTGGGGTTTAGAAAACCCACGAGTTATTATTGAGAAACAAATGCATCCACAACGCGTGACTGTTTGGTACGGATTTTGGGCTGGAGGCATTATCGATCCATTCTTCTTCGAAAATGCGGCTGGTCAGGCAGTAACAATTAATGGTCTTCGTTATCATGACATGATAATGATAACCAATGACCAACATGTGGTTTTTTCTGTGCCATACAGCCAGAGAAACGGCCGTTTTTGCGATCAGAATTAGCCATCCAGATCCTGCGATTTAACGCAATTGGACTTTTCTCTTTGGGGGTTTTTTTTAAGTCAAAAGTCTATGGAAAGAAGACCACCAACGAACGCCTTGAAAGAGGAAATTGGGAGATGCATTAATGAAACTCAGCCACATTTATGCCAAACGGTCATAGAAAAATTCAATTAGTACATACTCAAGACCGTGGCGGCTATTTATCCGATGTGCTATTCCATACATAACCGCAATCTGTATATACCTTATAAAAATTTGTATTTTTGTATTTTCTTTCAAAAATCTTTATGTACTTGTACTGCAGTTAATACCATATGGCATCAAAAATTAGTGACACATAAATGCATGAGAAGTGCGACTTAAATGAACGGCCGATGCAGTAGCGGTAGATAACAGGCAAAACTAAATTGTCTGTATCGCAGGCCATTTGCTTAGAGCCATTTTTCAAAGCAGGTACTATAGTGCGCTTCGGCTAATTAACGAAGGGTTCTTCAAGACCAGACAGGTAGGGCATAGCTCCATACTAAGGGAGTCCTTCTCCATCATCCCTGAAACGGATGAAAGTCTGGGTAAATTTGACTTCGACTCACCGTACCAAGCACCTACTATACTTAAAAAGAAAGAATGAGGCTTCGAATGATCATGAAATTTCGATTTACACGGATGGTTAAAAAACTAAGGAGGGTACAGGGCCAGGTATATACTCTAGGGATATAGACCCACACGTGTCATTAATACTTCCGGACACGTGCACTGTGTTCCAGGCAGAGGTTCTGGCCGTCCTCAAAGTCGCGGATCTACTTGAAATGGGATCAATATCTGCGTAAAAGGCGCTAAAGTCCTTCATCATAAAATCTGAACTATTCTGGAGCTGTCGCACAATCCCAGAGCATTTTGCATGCGTAAGCGTAAGTTGGTTGTGGGGTACGCTATGTGTACATAACTCGCGCACTAATACGCGATATGTGTACTTGGCTTGACTCTCTGGATTACGATCGAAAACTCTACGAAGACTCAACCCAAATGTTCAACAAACACTTTTTTCTAAGGTCGACTAACGATATCGCCATACAGCTCCTTACCCGTCACTTTAAAAAAAAAAAAAAAAAACACCAACGCAAATGGGACCAAATATCTACCTCTACTTTTTTTATATATTATTTTAATGATGAGTTATTAAAGCTTTTGAAAACATACAAAACGGCTAAGGAGGTTGCACCAATATTCCTAATATAAGCACCTTAAACATGTAGTTTGAAAGCATCACAGCCCTTTTAGAAAAACAGACTTAACCTCTGTACGATACTTCCACGAAAAGAAAAAAATACCCTAGCGTTTATGAAGTTCTTGAAGAACTAAATATGAAGGACATAGTGGGAATATTAACATACAGATTATGATGGCCCGGTAACGAAAGAACCGTGTACAGAATAATTGGGTGGGGCCCCTAGAAGGAAGGCGGCAAAACGTTCACCAGAAGTATGCGCAGGGTAACGGCCAATTGACAGCTTGTGTTGGAAATGTGTGCATCTGGGATATAAGTACCAACAGCATTTATGAGATAAAAGTGCACGTATAGAGCTTCAATGTGGGAACTCCTAAATTCATAGCGAATACAAATCGTACACCTTTTCTTTAATTAATTTTATTGCTGTATGTCGTTGCATTAAAAGTCAAACACTCCCTCCCTGCATTCCAACAAAAAAATCTATCACAACGAAATAAACAAAAGTTAACGCATACTCGCCGCTTTATTTCATCTTCTTAGCTCTCATCAATAAATTATCACATATTATAGATCAGTTTAGTGGTCACGTATTGGCCACAATCTTCAACATTTTTTGACTGCTTTACATTTTTCTATATTTGTCGTAGATATTGTCTATTCTTCAAAGTGAGCGCATCTCACAAAGTTGTCAGTTTCTAATAATAATGAAACTCTTTTTAATTTTAACAGTTTCCGCGTTATTTGCACAAAGCTTAACGTGCGAATCAAATTGCGAATTAGGATCATATAATAGTACAACAGTGCTCAGTCGTTCAAAACGTTATTTGGATTTTATGAAAGCTACTCGTGTGTTTGTATGATTTGTTACATTTCGTTCTAATATTTAAATAAAAAAAAAACGCATTTTACTTCAGTTTCGCGTAAATATAAAGGAAAATGTTTTCACTTGGGGAGCACTTTGGGCTCATGCATCAGGCTTTAAGGCCAACATGAATATGTTAAACGACAATAAAGCGCTCCGACCATATCGGAGGGACACATACCAAGTATTGCAGGAACTTTTGGACTTGTAAGGAAAATGTTTTGCATTAAATAACTTTTAAATATTTTCCAACTCTTCCTTCCCTCAAAGTCATGGATTAGATGGACAGGCGTGTATGTTAAAAGCATTTTGCACGGCGACAAGAACCTCAGACGGAAGTATGGCAGATGGAATTTTATTTAAACTGCTACGGCATATATTCACGTAAGTAAAATGTATAACATCTTACCTATCTTTCATCTTTGATGTGAACATATTTGAATTGTTATGAACTTATAAAGATAAGCGTTTGCATGAATTGATATTATGTAGCAATGAATTTTGCAGCGAAGGAAATATGTTTCGAAATTTTCCTGTGCCCTTAGAATTGGGCTTTTCACAACCATCAGAGTTTGTGAATTTTATTTGTTATTTATAGAACAAAAAGTATACATACTTACATAAAAATTCACTATACCAACTATACATTTTGCTGATATTCTTTGAGCCCATCTGATGTCGTCGGTCGAAGACTGTTAAAAGTTTCATATTTCATACGTATACAAATTTGCAGAATGAACGTCTTTAAAATAACTTAGGAACTTTAAAAACTAAACACAAAAATATATATTAGGTTTTTGCGTTTAGAGTTATCATATATATATTTACCCTTACTGATTCTGTAACGCTCCTTACTTTTCTTATTGTTCTTATTTTAAATAAAAGTAGGCGGTGGGTATTTGAATAAATTTTCAATGTTTGTGTCTTCTCATTATTCAAATACGCACCGCCTATTTTTCATATATTTTAATGCTCGGCAAGTGTTTTCAAAAGGAAATTGCCAAATAAAACCAACCCTTCTTAGGGGGTCAAAGTTTGTACGGGAACATTTTTATTTTTCATCCGATCGACTTCAAACTCGGTTTGTGTACTCTATATAAGAAATATTTAGGTATTTTGCTTTGGGCTCGAGTTATTGGCAATGATTTTAATGAGAACTTTTTCATAACTCACGAAGGAGTTTGTCGTATCAATATGAAACTTTGTACATTGATAATAAAGAAGTAAAAAGAAGTAAATTATTATTTATACTCATAAATCTAAATTCTAAATCAATAGATACAAAAAAAAAAATAGAAACCGTTTTTAGGCAATATGTACTTTGCTACGAATTTTAAGATCACTGATTTACTAACTGCTCCTCAGGTACTTTAAGAGGAAATTTTATTTCGCGATATTTAAATATAAAAGAGAAAACTAACCGATCGTGAAGGAATCTCTGTGGACAAAATCCTGAGGGCTATTAAAATATGAGTCTTCTCATTATTGTAAAATTGCCGCGGGTAGCAGAAATGTATGAAGACGACGTTGTTGAAATTCCCACGGAAATTATATTAACAGGAGACTTATTTAAGACAATTTTTGGCGATCTGCTGCAAAAGTCAATGCAGGAACTTTCAGAACGAGTCATTGCCGCGCTGACAAATGTGCAGACATTAGAAATGAATAGGAGCGATTCTGTTATCAGTGAAGACTGAAGATCCAAATGATGCACCAAATTTCCCTGTTGAATTCCTCAATCAGCAAACTCCATCCAGCAAGCCACCTCATGTGCTGTACTTAAGCAAGGTGTCATCATCATGTTGCTGAAAAACTTGAACCCTAAAAAAGGACTGCAATGGAACTCGATTGATTGTGGAAGAGCCTGGACGAAATTTGAAAAGAGCATGAATTATCACAATGATTCCATTTCCGATAAATTCTAGCATACGCTATAATAATAAACAAGGCTCAAGACCAGTCATTTGATCACGTTGGCATGCATTTGAAGACCGGAGTATTTTCACACGGCCAACTGTATGTGGCTTTATCACAATCAAGAGTTGCAAGACAAAAGAAGGTGTATATTGAATCTAATCCACAGCAAGGAAGATTATTAATTAACCAGAGACAATTTACACGCAATGTAGTTTTCAAAGAAGTTCTTTAAATAAATTCAATTTGTTTATCAAATATTACTTTGCATACCCAGCGAAGCGGGTACAACCAACTAGTTATAGAGAGTGTATAAAGTTTATAAATAAGGCAGTAAGGGTATAATTTTACTTGATATGATTATGCAATGTACTAGCACAGGAACGTAGCGAGGGTTCGAGCTTTTTGGGGGTGACTTACATTAAAATGCCGTCTTAGTTGAGGAACTTGCATTAAAATCGGCCCAGCGGTTATCAAGTATATAAGTAACGTCAACGACTTTCACTACATAGAAGCAGTTTTTTTGTATGGGAGCTGCCATGCCCCTTTGTCTAATTTGGACCAATCTAAGATCACCTGTAAATTAGAGTTCAATCGAGTCGGCGGTCTTCGAGATATAAGATTTTGAATTTAATTTTTTTGTTTTTAAATTTTTCATAATGTATTTTCAAATGTGACCGGGTTTGCAGTGCGAAGTCAGTGAGTGAAAGAAAAGGTTACTAGTGTATCTTAAGGACTATACACATGAGAGCGGCCAACTATCTAAGAGCGAACGAATATTCGCGAGTTTTGACAGTTCGCGAACTTCAGCCATCAGGTTTTATTAGAAATTTCTAATTTGAGATTAGGTTCGAACTAATGTTTTATTCGCTGTTTGTGGAACGTGATTTGTACGCGCCCAGAGTGTTTTCGTTCGTTAGGTAGGTATTTAAACTGTTTTTGTTTTCTTGTTCCCTTGATGCATTTTGTTGGGATAATTATTTATCATACTCGTGGAATATCTAATAAAATGTGCAATGTGCAATAAATGCTTAAAAAATGTTTGTTCGCATTTCATCAATTCGTCAATTCAAGTTTTTAAACAGTTTCAATAAGGGAATTCTGTTTTCCAAACTTTACTATCCGCAATCCACTTCACTAAGCCGCGTTCCACAAACTAGCAAATAAAATATTCTTTCAAATTTAAACTTAAATTAAAAATGCCTACCGCCATTTTTAAAATCGAATCGAAACTCGGTACCTATGTTTTAATGTGTTCCGTATTCAGTCGACAAATTCACCGACGCCGACCGTTCTTTTAAATCGAATTGAAACTAGGTAAATTTTATCCTTTCGACAATCAGAATAAAACTCGCTAAATTTGAAGGTGTTCAGTCGACAAATTCACCGACGCCGACCGTCCATTTTAAAAACGAAACTCGGAGAAGCTACACAAAAAGAAACAATAATATAAATTGGCATTTCCGAAAGGTGGAACCTTTGACAATGCCGACTTGTATACATTTACAAGTTTGAAAACCTATACCTATATGAAAATCCAAACTCACTTCTTAACTTTTAACATTTTGCTCCGAACCAATTTTTAAAAATTGATCGTTTTTGCTGATTTTTTTTAAGTTGTTTAAGTTTATAAATGTAGCTTCCGTGATTTGCCGACTCTTAAAAAGCGTTGGGGGTGTCACACCCCCCATACCCCCCTCTCTCTTCGACCCTGTACTATAGCATTTATTCGCTCCTGTTACAGAAGTAAATATTGTGATTTGCTACGCGCTCGGTAGGTTGAAAATGTGCCCAATCCCAATACAAACAGAGTAGGTACCCCCTTCCCGTCGCTAATAACTTAGGCTCCAAACTAAATTTATATGATCGGAGAAAATAATTTTCTTTATTTCACACATCACACGAACAAAGTTCAAAGTCGATCGGATGAAAAAAAATTGTTTTGTTCACTTCTAAATATGTATTTATTATGAATGACCATAAAGAAAATTTGTTTCAAAATATCAGCTTAAATAAATTCATAATCCCTTGTATATGTTTAGATAAATAATGATTCCCTTTTCTTAAGAAATCGCATGATATATTAATCAATGTTTTATTATCGACCATTACAATAAATCACTTATTAAAATTACATTTTTTTTATATTTCAGGTTAAATGAGAAGGATAGAAATCACTTACCCTATTTGAGGGACGAACACTGCGACCAAATACTTCACCATCAATGCCCATTGAGCTTTAATACTATTTCTCGATATACAGACGATATTTGATGAAAAATATCAAAATAAAATAATGAATAATTTAAATTTTTTTAGTTTGTCTTACAAAATTAAGCTGAGAAGATTTTATTTTATTTGATAATATTTATTATCATCATCATGGCAATCAATGGTAATCCTTTTAATAGCCTTCACAAAATGGTTTATTCACTTTGTCATTACTCATTGGTCATTGTCATTACATTTGTAACGCCAAGAAGAAGTCACCGGAGACACCATAAAGTCTGCCCTATCCAGATATCCGTCGGAACGGGAAATTCTCCGATTTCATACGAATCGGAGGATTTTTGCATCGAGGTATTCTTCAGAACGGCTTTTCGAGTGGCGTTTTGATCTTAATTATCTTATTTTCTAAGATATTGAGGTGATTTCCAGATGAGAAGATATTCACTAAATTTTAATTCATTTTTAAGATATCTTTAGAGTTTTAATAAGATTTGTTAAGATATTAGCTTTGAAATAAAAAATTAATTGAAAAAGAACTCACTTCGAATAAAATCGTTCATTCTTTATATTTTTGGAATTAAAGATACCAATTTTCTTAGATTGCTCATTACAAGTTCAAATATTAAATTTGCATAGTCTTACTTTTAGCCCTCAAAATTTGTTGCCAAACATCAGGCGTTTTTCTTTTTTAGTTCAGAACTGCGCTCTGAATAGAGCTCGAGCATTTTGAGCGTGCTTTGAACCGATCGTGCTCAGATCGTTCTGATTTGTTAATGAAACACACTTAAGCACATAGCTGTCATATCGTTATTTATTAATTTTGTTTTCCTTCTGTGCCAGAACAACAATGTTCATTTGCCCTTAAATTTCAAGTTCGAAATTGGTTTTTACAAAAACTATGGACAGAAATAACTTTATTTAAAAACAATATTAAAGAACAGATTCCTGGCTTACAAAAATGCAAAAATCCTTTAGTGTAAGTGTTGCCATTATTTTTTAATATATTTTTTTTTTTAATTTTAAGTATTATTATTATTTAAGAAGAAAAAAAACATGCTCTACCGTCGTCCTTGATGTAACACAGGCTTTTGACAAAGTCTGGCATAAAGGATTGGTCCATAAGCTACAAAAATATCTTCCCAAACAATACTCAGAAATACTAGAGTCATATATAATCCAGCGATTATTTAGAATTAAACAAGAAGATGAGTACTCTGAATTAAAATATATAAAAGCGGGAGTACCGCAAGGTAGTGTGTTAGGACCTGTACTTTTCCTTATATACGAACGACCTACCACAAAACTACTGTAGCCACATTTGCAGACGATACTGCTGTACTTGCTGTCGGAAAAACCATGCAGGAAGTTACAGAAAAACTGCAAAGGACAGTTACTGATATATCTGATTGGACCAAAAAATGGCAGATAAAATTAGATGAACTGAAGTCAATCCATGTTCACTTCACCAATAAAAACGTACAACACATACCTACCTGTGTACCTACATTAAACAAAGAAGTTCTTCATTCGAACTCAGCTAAGTATTTAGGCATGACTAGACGCGAAGTTGCGCTGGAAAACTCATGTCAAGAAAAAACATGACGAACTAAATATACGATACAATAAAATGTATTGGCCCATAGGGGGCATTCATGTCTCTCAATATATAATAAACTGCTTCTGTATAAGCAAGTTCTAAAACCAATATGGACTTATGATCTCCAGCTTTGGGGGTGCACAAGTTTAGTAAGACAAACCTACAAAGCATTCAATGCTTCTAAAACAAAGTACTACGCAATATTGTTAATGCGCCATGGTACATACGTAACTCTGATCTACATAGAGATCTAAAAATTGAAACGGTAGAGGACGAAGTCAGGAAGGTCGCAAGAAGACATGAAGGCAGCAATGCCAGGTGTGGGGATTTTTCCCCATTTTGGGGATATTTTAATCGAATGGGGTAATGGGGAAAAACAAACTTGAAATGGGGAAAAACCAAATTATACTTTTCCTTTATTTGATGTAATTTTTAAATTAAACTCTCCCTCGTTTAAAAACAAAAATATGCGTTTTTCAACGACGACTAACCTAAAAAAAATTGCATGGGGACGAACATGATTTTGAATATGTGGATATGACTTCAGTGTTTGCTTTTGCTCCCGCGCAAACAAATTTGACACTGTTCGCAGAAGCAAGTAAGTACCACTTGAAGGGACATCAAATTCTGTAGGTACTACTTAATATCTTTAATGTTGTCTTCAGATGTTACAATGCACCATCGGATGCAGGCTGACAAATTTAATTAAGTTGTGTATTGGGTTTAATACCTACCTATAAGAACTGAGTTAGATTATCCTACACCTACAATGCGGTGTTCAATGGCCGCGTTCTTAAAAATGAGAGTTCTTAAATTATATTATTAATTTCATGATCTCCATAGGCCACAAGCACACTATCGTAATCATAACAGGCGCGGTTTCTAAGCATCTATATCAAAGCCCAAATCTTGATCTGATAGAATTGTCACAGTACTCCACCACACCAATACCCGAGTGTATCAGTTGTGGTACACCATGGCTACCAAATCCTAATATTTATGGCAGCCCCTATCAACTTTTACCCACATTGTTATCCTTTAGGCTTAGGCTTCACCAAAGCCTCCACCTAATTCTTAATAATTTTAAAATGTCATATTTATAAAACTTAAACTAACGAAAACATTTATTGTCAAAAAAAAAAGGTAGAATAATGAATAGGTTTAAGTAAAAACAAACAACAAAATGAATCCAAGGATACGAATTATTAAATAAAAAATCCGAATGAAAAGTATGTTAATATTTTAAATACAAGAATGTATTAACGATATTATTACTTTATCGTTAAAAAAAAATATGAATCGCACCAAAATTAAATGTTATTTTTATAGAAATAGAAAAATTGCTTACCAAATTTACATTAATTATACTCATAAAGATGAACCAGGGGTGAAGGGGACGATGTGCACATCTTCCGCGCTGCCCGTGGTGAATTTTGAATTTTTTTCTTGTCCTGATCACTAAATTTAAAATAATATTAATTATAATTTAACTTCGGCGGTTCCTTACACAACAATCTAACATATTCTTTGACAAAATACTTAATTTAGGAAATAGAGAAAATACAAAATTATACCAAATAAAACCTCAATAAACAGTGGTGTCTCGTTTTTAATCTTAACCCCTCATAAGTAATTGGGCGCAGTAGCGCAGTGGTTAGTGTGCTGGAGTACTGTGTGAGGGATCCCAGGTTCGATCTCCGGAAAAACACAAATTACATCTTAAAGTTTTTTCTACTGCGCCACCTCTCGCGATCGTCTGACAAACATCCGAGAGTATGACTGTGATGAAAAAGCTTCTCAATTCAGCCGTTTGGACTCGGCATAAAATTTTAGGTCCCTTCCATTCGTCCCAAAAATAGAAACTCACACAAAACGAATGGTTGCGAGAAGCTAGGCCTTGGGTGTCACCCGCCTGTTGCGCCACCTATTTATTTATTTATTTTAAGTAATTTGGCTTCTACATCTTTGGTAACATTTTCTTGTTAGGATCGTGAAACAGCTGGTCCGATAAACCCTTCTTATTTCACAATTTGTTTTGAATTGCAAATCTTTGTAGTTCTTGTCTTTATAGATATTTTCTTTATGTTGTTTGCAGTTACTTCTGCTTTAATAGTTTGCTGACCAAAATTATTTAATTCATCTTGCATGAGGTTTAGAGATGATAGGATAGAGATGATATTTTTATATTTTAAAGCCTTTTGATTTAGGTAACTTTGGTAACTATATATAATAAATAAACTTATTGTTATTTCTTTATTATATTATTTTGAAGAAACAATCTTTGTATTTTAAAGCTTTCAGCAGGAATGAACTTTTTTTTTTCTTTTTTTTTGACAATAAATGTTTTCGTTAGTTTAAGTTTTATAAATATGACATTTTAAAATTATTAAGAATTAGGTGGATGTGGCAAGGCTTTGGTGAAGCCTAAGCCTAAAGGATGACAATGTGGGTAAAAGTTGATAGGGGCTGCCATGAATATTAGGATTTGGTAGCCATGGTGTACTACAACAGATACATTCGGGTATTGGTGTGGTGCAGAGGGTGGGTATCCTGAAGGAGCATAACCATCAATCGCTCCCACCACAAAAAAATAAACTGTATCTCAAGAGACATTTAGGCCTCATTTTTATTTTTTTTAAGCTTATAAATTTTGGCATGATTAATGCGTAACGAGCCGTCCAGTGTTACCAATAGCAAGAACCCCCCCATCCGACGAGCTAGAACGAGCTAAATCTAGCATGCCAAGCTGTCGGTACCTGGACTGGACACCCTTCCACTTTTGCTGCCCGGACTGACTCCATGTACCTGTAAACATGGGGTCATAACGGTAGCGAGTGAAGTGGAAGGGGAAATAGCAAATATTACTACGCTCAACTTGCCATTCATTATACTCATAAATCTATGTAGGTCAATTCAAAAAATGCTTTTAATTGTTAGGCAATACTTCACCGAGTATTTTGAGCTTACATTCATCTTTCTGGACCATCTAGAGGGTGCGATATAATAAATTGAAAAAAATAGATCTTATTTGGCCAAGTGCGAAAAAAATTGTTTTCTCGATTGCTGTTGTGCTTAGGGGTAGTTTTATATTGCGTTAAAAATATAGAATGTTATTACTCCCACGACGGGCATTCAGATTTCAGAATGCACATTGTACGTACATGTTCATGTACGACGTACCTAGTTGAATTTGATTAAGGGAATTGATATGCATAAAACAAACTATGTACCTATATTATGTTCGTACACAATCGTACATATGTACATATATTTGACATCTGCAGCTATGGAAAGTGTAACGTTATGATCGCTTAGTCTAGGTAAATAATCAAATCATACCTGTAAAGGGTTTTCATTTATGTGAAATTACTAGCGAAACCCTTGCAAAACAGAAAAATAAAAAAATCAATTTCAAATTTATTGAAATCATTAATTTTACAAACTTTGGCTCCCATGACTGTCGAACAAAAGCGCCACACCCACACCCCTTTATCAAATTTTGATCAATCTTCGCAGGAACATTTCCAGCCAATACCTAAGATTGTATAATGTAAATTTGAACTCAATCGATTCGGTGGTTTTCGAGATATAAGATTTTGAATGCATATTTTGTACGGGAGGTGCTACCTCACTATAACTCCTGCACCAATCCACCTACAAAGACCGTATGCACTTATAATCCATGGTATTAACGTCACCTTTCATGGGAAATTCCAGAATCAAAATCGGTTCACGCATTACAGAGAACATTGGCGACAAACACAATACAACTTATTTTTATATAATAGATTTCCATTTTCTCCCTGTAGCGACGTAACTGCGATCGAAATGAGATTGAAACCTCGCGCCGGTGAAGATGTGCACATATTCCCCTCACCCCTGGACAAGAATCAACACAGCGTTTAATTAAACCTTTTATTTTGTATCGATAAGTCTAAGACATACAGTGGCCGGCATAAGTAATTTGACAAAACTAATTTGAACTTACTTCATGTAAATTTTGGCATCAATAGAAAGGTAATTTAAATTAAGTTTGAATGATACAAAACTTTCCCTAACCCATTAAGTACCCTTTGAAAATTTCGGACTTTTCTAAAAGTCTATTTTTTTTACTTCTTTCCTGGGTCCAAAAAAAAAAATAGTTACTTCAAATAATTGTAATAGTGACTGCAAAAAAAATTTTTCTAAAATCTCTTCGCTAATATTTTTTATGATTTTTTTAATGGGATAATCTCAGAAAAATTTTGTATGAAAAGGGGGAAAGAGTGGCTAAAATAGTCATTTTTAGCAATTTTCAAAAAATTATAAAAAATATTAGCTAAGAGATTTTTGAAAAAAAAAAAAATTTTGAAATAATTTATTTTAATTTCTTCTTCAAAAACATTAAAAAAGTTTATCAACTTCTTGTAAAAACTCAGTTTTGTTTAAGATTCAAGCTATTTTTTTGGTGCCTATACTAAGAAAAAAATTCGCAAGTTCATTTATTTACTCAAAATAATCACCAAAATTACTATAACTAATGGGGACGATAAAATTACATAATTTTTTTTATTAAGAAATCGTTTTTAAAATGTTTCAAAACCATTTAATTTGAAGGCGTGAAAACGAAAAACAGTAAATTGCATTTATCTCAAAATGGAGATGCGACCTTTCTTCTTACGACGGCAGAATAGTTCTAAATAAGGATATAAGAGAAGAGACAGTAAGCTAGATTAAGATACATGTTAGTTTTAATTTAGATTTAGTCATTTTCGTCTAGTATGTAAGTTAAATAATGGGTAATCAACTAATGCTCTAAAGAGGTTTCTCAAATTAAATTAATATTCTTTAATTATTTATAGGTTCTAACAAAGTTTTTGAAAACCGTTCTTATACAATCCATCCCTTTACGAACCAAATTAGTATGATACAGTCATGTACAATAAATTCAAAATAATTTTCGTCATTAGCACATCAGTTTATTTTGGGTACCTAGCTATTTACAGTTACAATAACGAAGAGTATCTATTTAGTTATGCGTACTGTAAACTTCAATGTTTGTTTTCTATTGACACTGTCAACTTTTGAAATTCACATCAATTTTATTTGAGCCACATCTTAATCAGATTTAGATCTAATTCAGATCGTGTTTACTCCGCAAGAAGAACGCACATCATCGGCTACGTACGTTTAAATTTTAATGGGATAGAGAGAGTAATAATGAAATATTTTGTGGTTTTTATTTTTTTCGTCTCTTCGATAAGTATTGCGATCGGTCTCAATTGCAATCCAGTACAAAGAAATAGTACAGTGCTAAGCCGTGGAAGACGTCATTTAGATTTTATGAAAGCCACTCGAGTGTTTGTATGTTGATATTATAATGTGTGGAGCTCTTATACAAACCAACGATTATCTTATCCCAGGGACGTGTTAAGTTCAATACATTTCTATACGAGATAGCAAAGAAACGACTAATTCAATGTTCTTAAGCGAGTGTCAGACTAGCGTTCTGATTTTGTTCACTACAACTTCCCTATAGTATCACGTTGGTTTGTGAGCTTAAAACGTAGGGTTGAATATTTATGTATACCTATCTCTCTCCAGGTTCGTGCAAATATAAAACAGCTCGTATTATCGTGGGGAACAATATGGGCACATGCTATTGGGTTCAAAGCCAACATGAATATATTGAATGAAAACAAAGGCGTTCGACCATATCGCCGAGATACGTACGAAGTTTTACGGCAGCTACTAGACTTGTAAGTTATATAAAAGGCATTCTTTGATTATGGGAATCTAATTTATGTTCGCCTTCCTAGTCATGGATTCGATGGAAGTGCATGTATACTAAAGGCATTTTGTACAGCTACCAGAACATCGGATGGATCCACATCAAATGGCATGATGTTTAAACTTTTGCGACACATATTTAAGTGAGTAGATAATTTTTAACATAGAAATTGGAAAGACTATACCAATATGTAAAAACGTGTACAATATTTACAACATTTTTGCCTAACAAATGTGAAAAGGTTTAGGTTAGGTTTACTTTGCGTAGAGCATAGGTAGTTCCTTGTATGTATCTTCTAAAGTAGAGGTGTACAAATTTAATAAGAAACACAAATGTTAAAGTGTATCCGCCTTACCAATAATCAACTTTAGTCTGGCAGCTAACACATAGACTCAACACTTTCCAAAATGCTCATACCAATAAACAAATTTAGTTGCCAGAATATCGTTAACTGCAGGGTTAAATGTTAATGTTGAGAAAGTCATGTTTATCTCGGCCTAGATAATGGCCGATAGATCAACCCTTATGTCATTTTCAAGAGGAGTGTTGCCTATGTAATAAAAATTAGAGTATCAAAAATTGTAATAGGAGTGTATATAAATACCCTGCATCTGCACAGATCATTTGTATTTATTAATTAATAAATAAATAAATAAATAGGTGGCGCAACAGGCGGGTGAAACCCAAGGCCTAACTTCTCGCAACCATTCGTTTTGTGTGAGTTTCTATTTTTGGGACGAATGGGACCATGATTGCTTGTTCAAGCGAAAGGTTGTGTGCGGACGAATATGTTTGCAAAACGTCAACCCTTGTGCAAAAAAAAATGTTTTTTTTATTATAATAGGCAACTTCAAACCAATTCCACTCCACTTAAAGGTTAATCAACATACTCATGAACATACTCTCTCTGCAAACTCTATTGTCGTTTCACTTACACTTACTACGCTGAACCCTTTCACACGCACTTATTACTAGTATAGTTAAGGGACTACTTTTTGCCGACGAGACCACCTTATACTTATTCCATCATGGAAGGGACCTACATTTTAATGCCGAGTCCGAACGGCTCAATTGAGAAGCTTTTTCATGACAGGCATACTCTCGGATGTTTGTCAGACGTTCGCGAGAGGTGGCGCAGTAGAAAAAACTTTAAGATGTAATTTGGGTTTTTCCGGGGATCGAACCTGGGATCCCTCGCACAGTAGTCCAACACACTAACCACTGCGCTACTGCGCCCATTAACTTTGGTAATTTTGTAACATGATTCCTTAATTTATTTGTTAGGAAAAAACAATTCAAATGTTTGCTGAGCCTGAGTAGTTTTAAAAATATATGTATTTACAAGTGCGCATTTTTTTATTAGCGATGGAAGAGCATGAGGACGTGGAGAGGAAGATTCACGTAGAATCTTCTGACCTTAAACAGACCAGCACCAGAAATCCATAGGTGAACAGCTAGTTGAGACCTTTGATATATATAGAAAGCCGTCAATTTATTATGGGGGCTTAATGTGGATTTGTGACATATGGATCTCTGACGTCCAATTGGCCAAATGGCCAATCATCTATTTCCAAAATGCTTTGCTTTTTTCTTTGTATAAATTATTCATTTGCTATATCCGGATATTTTTCAAACATATTTAGAATAATCTGTAGCTGTTTTGTATTTTTTTTTGTGTTTGACCTTCTTTAAAACTGACAATTTGCATTATTTTTTCTAAATATTTTGCAGAAAAACACTTACATTGCTGCTCCTTAGCTAAAGTTCCCTGACGAAATGCCAGCGGAATATTTCGGGGAAAATTACGTTAATATTTACATCGGAAATTTGTTCCCGATAGCTATTTTTCCGATGGAATTTTTTGTTTGATTTCGAAATCATTCACGATACCTATTTTTTCCGACGGAATATTTATTTTCCCTTTTGAAAATTATTTACGATACCTATTTTGTGAAAAAGGGAAACATTTCGGGGGAAATTTGTTGTAAATGTAGGTACAAAATAAACAACGTTCCATGAAATCGGCAAAAAGTACCTATGTTCACATATTCATGTGATGTTTCAGTAGTTTTTCTATTTGTTACATTGTAATTGTGATTTGTATACTACAAAACAAATTCCGTTTTGCATCAATAGCTTACGAATAATTAAAAAATTGTGTTATTATTATTCAATAATCTGAAATGAATTTTATTAGAACTGCGCTATATTTTCGAAATTAATACAAAAGTACCGAAATGCATAGGAAAACGTATTGTAAATAGTACTGAAAATATACCCTATTTGTATGATATGGCATTACTAATTTCCGTATGAATTTGACATAACAGCTGACAATTTGTAGATTTCCTAATTCGTGTTTCGGTTTTTGCGTTTTAAAGCCTTTGGGGGAAATCTGATGGGCGAATTTAATTGTAATTTGGGAATAAATTCGTTTAGAATAATTTATTCGGCATAAACATGATCAGTGGTTTTGTTTCCGCGAAAACAAATTATGGAATTTGAGTCCTGCAATGACAGAAAATGTAATTGATCCCAATAAAGTTGTCGGACTAGTAAATGTGGAGATCAAATTGTTTATTGGTACCATTTCAATAAAGCTATACATTTTATTTAAACCTGGCAGCCAACTAATAGTCGGAATTAGGGTTTGATTATTAGCAAGGCCGTATTTCTTTAACTTTATTTAATAGATAATTCTATGCAACTGTTTAAAAGTGATTTCGGGCATATGCGCGCTACGGGTAGTTCGAATGAAGCACAATCCTGAATTTTTAATTTATGTATTCTCCGGAAAACCTAAGGATATCCATTGTAATTATGCTTTGGAGAAAAGGGTCAATATGTTGTGCACTAACAATAATCAATACAAAATAATAAAAAAAATTAACAATAAAAAAAATAATTATTAACAAATTAACAGATTAAAATGATAATCTAATTTTGATTTTTAACAATTATTGAAAATGAAAGTTAACGGTAGATAACAATAACAAAAACAACAAAAAGAAGAAACAAAAATCTTAAAACGAAATTTCTTTCATTCATTCATTCATTCATTTTCAATGGTCCGCTTGTCCATTAAGTGGGTCGCGGGTGTAGGTTGCTCAAGTGGACCCTCCATAGCTCTCGATCCTCCGCCATCGACTCCAAATCATCAAGGGCAATCCCCATACGGGTAGAGGAAAGATTATGAATTTGATCTAACCATCTCATCCTGGGTTTACCTAGGGGACGCCTGCCCGATGGTACGGATTCCATAGCACGTCGTGGGATCCTGGTCGGGGACATACGTTTAATATGACCAAACCACCGAAGCATGGACCGCTCCGTTCGGAGAAGTAGCTGCTCGACGTTGAGTTCCTCACGTATTATGGTATTTCTAATGCGATCTCTACGGGTCACACCAGCAATACTACGGAGAAATCTCATTTCGGCAGCTTGTATCCGCGATCTTATTCTTTCGGTCATTACCCAAACCTCATGACCATAGGTAAGAGTTGGAACAAACACCGAATTAAAGACTGACAACTTAGCTTTGACACTAAGTTCAGTCCTCCTGATAACAGAATGACCAATCTGTCTCAAAATCGATCCAGCCTGACCAATCCTGCAGGAAAACTCGGCATTGCTCCTTCCATCACTCGTGAATAAGACCCCGAGATACTTAAACTTCTCCACCTGTTTCAATGGGACTCCACTAACATGCAGAGTGCATTGAACAGGCGTTCTAGAGACGACCATCACTTCAGATTTGTTCACATTTACTTTCATCTCAGCTTCAACACAAACGGCTACAAACCGATCGAGTGCGCGCTGAAGTTCAGTCTGAGAGGACCCAAGGATGACCAAGTCATCAGCGAAGAGCAAAGGACTTATCCTCAGATCTCCCAATTCGAAACGTTCTTCGCCAAGACTGCGCTGTAATATCCAGTACATAAAAGTAATGAAAAGGAGAGGGGACAAGACGCACCCCTGTCGAAGTCCAACGCCCACGGTGAAAGGTATTGATTTAACGCCGTTCACTCGAACACAGCTTTTGCAGTTTGTGTAAAGAGATTGAATGGCTCTCAAGAGAGAACCATCAATTCCATACTCCTGTAATACACTCCAGAGTTTCCCTCGAGGGACTCGGTCATATGCTTTCTCCAAATCTACGAAGCAAGCGTAAACAGGTGTAGCATACTCCCAAGCCTTCTCAAGTACCATTCTGAGAGTGAATAACTGGTCGGTTGTGCTTCCTGCGGGGACGAAAGCCGCACTGCTCATCTCCTAATCGTGCCTCGACCACAGCTCTGCAACGCGTTTCCAGCACCTTGGCAAAGACACACACGAAATTTCTTTTAGGTTAAAAAACAGTACGGCCGAATCCGATTTGTACACTCTCTTTCTCTTGGTAATTTTCTTTTAATTTGACGACTTTCTGCAGACTTCCGAATAGAGTTAGTTCTTGATTTTTATTTTTATTTTTTTCGTTTTTGTTTTTGAAGCAATCTGCAGATCAAAATGTCAAGGTACTAGACCCAAAGACTTCCGATTTATGTCTTTTTTGAAACAAATAGAAAATCCTAAATAACTACTTACGAAAAAATAAATTCCAACAAAAAAGAAGATAAAATCTTATACAAACTTTTTATCTCCTGATATATTATATTGCTCCTATCCTGGCCATGGACAAATGGGAAGGTGAATCCTTTTTTGTTTTTATTTTATTTTATTTTATTTTATTTTAAGAAAGTTCAATTTTATTTCATTGACTTACTGAATTATTATGAATGACAATTAATTTTTTTTACAAAACAAAAACTAACTGAAATAATTTTAACAACAGTACAATTTCCAAAGTGCTCATAATAATAGACACATGCAGTGAAAGGATCGTACATACATACTGTGCAGCGTCGTTCGAAGTTTGAGCAAAGCCTCAAAAAGCGAACAAAAGCTTCGATTTCAAAAATGTTTGATTTTTCCGCTATCACCACAAAAAAAATTAATTAAGTCTCTTTTCTGCTAAGAGCGACACCATCCATGCTTTTCAAGAGTCAGCAAATCAAGGAAGCTACATTTATTAGCAACTTGTAAACGCATACAAGACTGCTTTTTCAAAGGTTCAATCTTTCGAAAATGGCAATTTGTATTTGTTTATCTTGATGTTCTTTCTCCGAGTTTCGGTTTTAAAAAGACGGTCGGCATCGGTGAATATTTGGACTGAACTCCTTAAAATTTACCGAGTTTCGATTCGATTTTAAAAAGTGCGGGTGGGGTCGTCAGGCAATCTTAGGTATTGGCCCGATATAGGGTCTGGCGCCTCCCATATAAAAAAACTTTTATGGGGTTAAACTCAATGACGTTATAACTCGATAACCGCTGGGCCGATTTTCATGATTTATATACAGTCGGCAAGTTCCTAAAATAAGTCGGCATTTCAATGAAAGTCACCCCACGACGGCTCGAACCCTCGCTACGCCCCTGAGTGCATATGTCAACAGGTTTCTAAAAATGTTTCAACCACTTGGTTTCTATGTGTGCAAGAAAATAATTCTTATAGTGTGTGGGTATTTGTTATTTATTTGCGTTATTGTTCTTTTTTTTTTAATCTGAAAAAGTGGTAGATTTGGATTTGAGGGTGGTGGAATTTTTGGTTGAGCAAACAGTGGTAGAAATACCACTTAAGTGGTAGAAGTCCCATCACTGATTGCCTTTATTAGGAATGATTGGGTTTAAGATGAATTTTGCTCACTTCTTCGTCAACTTTTGTTGAATTTTGTTAAGTAAATAGTCAAACGTAGCTATAGAGATAGACTGATGTAGAACGTAAGAACCATTTTAAGAATAATTATCTAAACATTCAATATTGTTAAGATCTTGTAATTTCAGCCCAAGAAAAGATATAATATACAATTCCCAGAAGAAGTTGGAAAAACACCAAAGAAACGTCGGGAAAAGAATAAAATAGTTCTAATTTGGTTCGGAAACCATCGACCATTAAGCTCATTAATCAAACACAATAATTATTTTAATTTCTAAAATACTGATCTGGTGGTCACCACTCACTACGAGAAACGTGTCTATGGTCATTCGGAATTATTCTTGAAACTTGACGCGATCTTCTTGTAGATCTGGGAATAAATTGTGCAACTTACCGTGGAAACGGACACATTGCTAGTTGTTTTGCAATTTACAGAATTCGGATCATGTTCTAATATCTGCTATCCTCTCTATACCGACACCAATAGGAGCGAACCAGGATCGCCATCGTTCGATTTGGAATTATAATAAATCTAACTGGAACGAGCTGCGTAATTTCTTCGCTTCGTTGCTATGGGCTGGATGATGTGCTTTAGAGATACCGATGTTAATATGTGCGCAAAAGCCGTAACCGAAATGATTTTACGGTATGGAACTTTATATTCCACATTGCATCAAGAAACTAGCTTTAAATAAATCCTGGTTTCACAAAGAATGCAAGCGAGTTACCGCAGCGAAAAACAAAGGCTTTCCTTGAATGGCGGTCAAACCCTTTGGAGCAAAAAAGATCTGAATTTATAATTCATCGAAATAGATGCGACCTAATTATTGAATCGGCGAAGACAACTTACAACGAAAGAGTCACTAACAAAGTAATTGGATGTCCTAACGGCTCACGCGAGAGCCACTAAATATCCCGAGGGTGCAAACATCGATGGCAGAAGTGAAATTTCGGCCTCCAATAATTCAACGCATCCTTAAGGAACTAAATTGCAATAAGGCAACGGGACCCGACGGAATTCCGGCTATAGTACTCAAGAGCTGTGCTCCAGAACTTGCACCTGTACTATGTAAGCTGTTTAGCATGTCGTACTCCCAGAAGACGTTTCCTTATTGCTGGAAAACCGCTCGCATTCAACCAATTCCAAAGAAAGGGAGAAAATGTCTGCCACAAAAATATCGTCCAATAGCGTTACTTTCAATGCTCTCAAAAGTAATTGAAAAGGCAATAAATGTCGAAATATTCAAATATCTAGAGGGCCACCGATTCGGAGCCGTGTCGTTCCACTGGAGACCTGTTAAGCTACGTAACGCACTTATGGATGCAGCAAGCAATTGAACAACACGGCGAATCCAGAGCAGTATCCTTGGACATATCAGAGGCATTTGACAGAGTATGGCATAGAGCCCTATTAGGCAAGTTAACGTCTTACGGATTACCACAAAAACTCTGCGGGTATGGATGCTGTAGATGGTGTATCATCTGATTCGTTTGCTATAAATGCAGGAGTGCCCCAAGGATCTATTATTTCTCCAACTCTATTTCTTCTCCACATCAACGATTTGCTTCGATCGACAAATAATAATATCTACAGCTTTGCTGATGACAGCACTCTTATATCCTCTATCTCGAACAGTGGGCCTGTGAATGCGGCTACATCACACAGTCAGAGATGTGAACAAATTAGTTCTCAAAAAGTCTAAATTATGATCTGGACAAAATCTTAAAGTGGGGAAAAGACAACTTGGTTGTATTTAATGCAAACAAGACACAGCTCACAACATTTTCGAAGAAAAATGCATCAACAGTTCCTCAGATCCAAATGGATGACCATCCAATCTATTTCAAGGACTCAATGCACCTTCTAGAAGTCACAGTCAATTTAGCAATCGCTAAGTTGAGCTACCTATTTAGAGCAAAGAGGTACTTTAGCCCCAAGCAACTTCTCCTTGCTTCTCTACGAAGCACAGGTTAGACCAGGCCTACAGCATACAGAGACGAGCAGTTCGACTTACTGGAGACCCTACACTCACATCGAATCTACAACCGTTGGTACACAGAAGACAAGCCGCTGACCTTTGCTTGTTCTATAGGTACTTCCATGGTAGATGTTCCGAGGAACTCAAAGACATTATCCCTCGAAATGCAACTTTTGGGCGCCCCCCAAGACAGGCTGCTATATCGCTCATGACCATACAGTACACTTGACAACCGCGAGGACATCAACTTTCCAAAACTCCTTCTGTTACAGGACAAGCTAACTTGGGAACTCGCTTCCTTCCGCTTATTTTTAAAAACTTGTAGTCTTTTGAAACAACTATGTACATGTTAATTTTTGCCATTTTATTTGTTTTAAATTTTTTGCCGCCCATCAGCCGTTTCCCGATCTGACGCTTTCAACTCAGTCATAGTCAAAAATGTATTTAAATGTTACCATGTTTTAAAATATACCGAAGCCTTGTATTTATTTTAGTTAGCCTTTAATAGGTACTTTTTATTATTTACTACTATAATTTAAAATGTTATTATACCATAATTATTGTTTTTATTTACTTTCAGATTGGACGAGAATGACAAAAAGTATTTTTCCTATTTAAGAGATGAAAACTGTGACCAAATACTCCATCATCACTGTCCGTTACGATTTAACAACATTTCACCATTCACCGATGATATTTAAAATAAAAATAAATTGACATAGGTATAATAAACATTTATTCAAAAAGTGCCTTTTACTTTTTTAAGCATGTCAAACCTTCACCGGCCTACACAATCTTAAATATTTTGTTGGTCGCAGTAGCTACAGTAACTATATGGAAAGTTTGACCATTGTGATTTCGTAGAATTTAACCCGGACCCTGGACGCTAAGTGTATTTTAGTACAACCATGAACAACGCAATGCTTTTTAATTTTGCATCATTTGCAATCTAAACGTACATAAATAATAAAACTGTAGGAATTTTCGTTGTCAGTTAAAAACTCCAAAACTACTGGACAGATTTCGATGAAACTTTTTTAAAATGTTCCTTAAGACTGTGAGACTGCTATAGGCCATAACGTTTATAGCAACGTCCTTAGGAACAGTTTTTAGCCAAAATGTATTTTTTTCAAGTGAAAATATGAACATACATAATATACCTTGCAAAGCAAAGGAAATGCAGTATTATAAACAAGTACAAGTAGCATAATCATGGAGAGGGAGGGCGATGCATAGGGTGCACATTAAATCTATTATCTATCTATACTTATGATAAAACTGTAGGAACTTTCTTTGTCTCCTAAAAGCGCGAAGAAGTAGTCTGGACAGATTTTAATGAAACACTCAAAGTGTAATCTTAAATGGACCAAATATATTTTATTTGTTTGCTAAAGACGAGCGGCGCAAGGCGAGCACGGGTCAGCTAGGTACCTACTATAATGTCATAGGCCCTTAGTAATAGAAATTCGTAAAGTCGCTCCTAAAGTCGAATTTTGTTAGGTGTAGCTAGGGTACTTTTAAGTTTTAGTAGTAATAAATCAGTTTTAACAAAACTCGAATTTAACGTAATCATTGTGACTCAAATATACCCATTTACGCTATTGTAAGCTAGCACAGCTGATTTTGGCAGAACAACAAACTGCAAATTTGATTTTTCATTTCGAATGTGGTAAATTCATTAATAAATTCCACTTTCATTAATTTCTTTTAACTATTATACATAAATTTAGAAACGTGAAAGGGAGTGTAATTGGACTATTGAGGAAATATGTGAACATCGTGGATTCAAAAACCAATAACACCACAATGATAACAAAAAGAAAGAGATTCGTGGAAAATAATTGCCGAAAAAATGACTATTATTGGTGTCAAATTGCCAATTCCGAAATTAAAAGCACAGTGGATGAGGATGAAAACTTTAGCACGCTGCAATATATCTAGTTATCGAAAGGAAACGCGATTGCCTCGTGGGTCTAATGTCCTCGTCAATTAAATGCGTTATCCAACCCCAACGTACGGCTTCCTTGTCAAATCTTAGAGATAGACTTATTTGATATGAAGTGTGTGCTTCCAAAAATTTCATCTTACCTTTAGTTTTTCTTAAATTCTACATTACTGTAATATTCTAGTGCATTGAATCGTGTTTTATATATTTTTAAGTTCTATTATTTTCCGTATCATTAATAATATCAAAATCGTGTAAAATTCGTTCGAAAATGATTTTGAAATGTTTGACTGTCACTTTTAAATTCGACTTAGTTACGACTCGGACATAACTAAATATTTTTCGATTTTAGAAGTAGATCGATCGTTTATTACTACGGATTTCGTGTTAAATTCGAATTTACGTAAAACTCGAGTTTAAATTCGTTTATTACTAAGTGCCATAGTGTTTTTTATTTTTGTACTTTATGATAGCCGCATTCAATATTTAGATGTGCTAAAATTGAATGTGAATCCAAAAATAGTTTTTAACTCTTGTGAACAAGCTGGCACAATAAATTATCCAGTTGACTTAGCTTTCAAAGACGTATTTTCGCTAATTGGGAGTTTCGTCCTACCAGAGAGTTGCTCCCAGTGATACAAGGGCCGAACAGAAGCCAGCAGAAATAAGAATGATGATACGGTAGTAAAGGGTGTTTTTTTTAGGGGTTAACAACACTATTTTAACTGGCGGCCATTTTGTCAGCTGTCAAGTGATTTATTTTTAGTTTGGTTTGGCATTTCAAGATCCAACCCGTGCAAAAATTGAAGCCACAGGATCACCTAGCAAGGCGTAGATTGTGTGAATGGGCCCAAAACAAGATTGCCGTTGATCCCAATTTTCAGAAGCGAATTTTGTTTAGCGATGAAGCTCACTTTTGCTTGAATGGATACGTCAATAAACAAAACTGCCGTATTTGGAGTGATGATTAATTCTCAAGTGTATGTTGAGACACCGTAACATCCACAAAAACTGACTGTTTGGTGTGCTTTGTGGGTTGGTGGAATAATTGGTCCGTACTTCTTTAAAAACGATGCTGGCCAGAGCGGTGCAGTCAATGGTGACCGCTATAGAGCCATGATTACTGACTTTTTGGTTCATCAATTGAACAACCATGATGTGCAGGAGCTGTGGTTTCAACAAGACGGCGCAACATGTCACACAGCTCGTGCAACAATTGATTTATTGAAGGAAACGTTTGGTAACCGCATAGTTTCACGTTGCGGACCCGTGAATTGGCCTCCAAGATCGTGCGATTTAACGCCGCTTGACTATTTTCTATGGGGATATATGAAGTCGCTAGTCTACGCCGGCCGATAAGCCAGAAACCATTGACCACTTGGAGGACAAAATTCGTCGCATTATTGCCGATATACGGCCAACAAATGTTGGAATGGAATAAGTCATCGAAAATTAGACCTCCAAATTAGACTACGTCCGAGCCAGCTGTGCTGGTCATATGCCAGAAATCATTATTTAAACTAAAATGCCAGAAGATTATCTTTCGAATAAAGTAAATTTCATGTCAATTAAAAAAAAAATCATCTTTGTTTTATTCCATTTCAAAGTTCTATACCTCTAAAATAAACACCCTTTATTTATCGATTTTAAAATTAAAGCCGCATTTTGACAGCATTAATAGAGACGAGCTATACAGAGCCAGTTTTGGCATCCCTGCCAAACTTGTCAGATTGTGCAGAATGACGAAACGCTCGCTGCTCCGTAAAGTTCGGAAACAATCTCACCGAGACCTTTGATGTCAAAAAAGGATTTAGACAAGGTGATGCGCTGTCATGTGACTTTTTGAACATCATTTTTGAGAAAATTGTACGAAACTCGCAAGCCAACAGCAGGGGAACAATTTTCAAAAAGTCTGTGCAACTACTTGCATACGCTGACGACATCGACATCATTGGCAGAACACAGCGAGCTGTCACTGGAGCGTTTGCAAGTATCAGTACAGAGGCGGCAAAAATAGGTTTAGTGGTGAATGAGGGCAAAACGAAATATATGCTATCAACAAGAAGGGACACACAACATCGACGAATCGGACAGAACGTCACGATAGACAGCTATAACTTTGAGGTAGTTCGGGACTTTGTCTACCTCGGCTCCGCTATTAATTCTGAAAATGACATCACATCAGAAATCAAGCGAAGAATTACACTTGCCAACTGCTTTTACTTTCACCTAAGAAGGCAATTGATTAGTAAGAAACACCAAAACCACCCTAAAAATGCACCTACCGCGCGCGAATTTCTACCCTTGTAGCTTGAAAGGCATATGGAGGGGCATGTTGCCTCCTGCAACCCCCCCCCCTCCCCGGGGTCCCCGCTTGGGGTCACTGTTCGATTATGGGGTGGGTGCAAGACTGCAAGGTTGAGTATATCGAAACTTTCATTAAATTATATTAGTTTACCCAATGTCAACAACATTCTTCAGCAACAGCCTCAGGTTTAAAATTGCATATTATAGACAAAATTTTGTGATTTGCATTAGATATAGAACAGATTTCTGGCTTTATAAAATTGTATAGTAATTTGTTGTAAGTGTTGTTAAGGTTCACTTCGATTTGGTGAAAAAAAAAATATATTTCATATCACAACGGTCCATACGTCCATACCTAATGTGTAGCCTCAATCAATTAGGTACATTTTTTTAATAGCATTTTTAGAACAGTGACCTATTTGAAAAACTTATACAATTTTGTTTTTACTTACAAGTATTTTTCTAGAAAATGTACAAAAATTAGAAATTTTCCTTTGAAAATAAATTTAGTGAAATCAAATTTTTCTAAAAAAAAAATTTTAAAAAATTCTTCACATAAATACAAATTTTGTAAGTGGTGAATTATTCCATTTGCCTCATATCAACATGCAGTTAAAAGTTGGACAATTTCAGCACTTTATTTTGCTGCGAGTGCAATCTAACTATCTGCACCATTTGTGCTTTTAATAAGTTCATTCATTCAAATTTTAATAAATTAAAATTACAAATGCACCATCCAACAACACTTCTATCCTACTTATGCAATCCCTTTTCGCCCACCCACCAACACACAGTCATAATCTTTCAATTCGCTTCCCACTAACCTCATTTCATTGCATTTTAATATGTACATTCCGATTGGAATACTCTTCTTCTGTGCAGACTGCTTAGCAAAGTTCATCGGTCGATATCTGAACCCAGAGGCGCACACTGCAGCCACCAACCGAAGGAGTTTGCTTTGCGAATAGGACAATCGCAAACATAGTCGCAACCTTGGGACATCTTACAGAATGAGGAAAGCCGCAATTTTGCATTCAATTATGCTCCACTCGCAACACCCATTAGGGACCGTAAATCCACAGGAAAATTCAAACGAAAAGTTTACTCCCTGAGACAGAACTCTCTAAAATAACTCATTTCTAGTTCTTGGACCTGCGCGGTGGTATATTCAAACGCATGCAGCTGCTGCGAGCTGCACCTATATCGCCTGACCTTTTAAACTAATCGCCTTAGCTTCGCAAAATCCTGGCGACACCTTTTTTTAGGTCTTTAACATCGCATTGAAAGTGGCAAACAACTGCCTGTTGATTCCCAGCTCTATCGTGCGCATGTCGAACACTAATACAACTACGAGATGATAAAACTGGAATCACTTCAGTCCAGTTTTCCCAAAACGGTTTCAATCTCCACATACTGGAAAGTAGCTCTCAAAAGCTTTTCGTTTCCCCGGTTTCCCCTACAAAACAGATTGTTGATTCCCAAACTGTTGCAACTGATGGCGCAACACATGAGCTTTGCCCTTTACCTCACCCACACTTGGTTGTCAACAACCTCCGCCATCACCCACACATTGCCCCCACATAGTGGAGCAGATCCTGGGAGTATACGCGTATACTACTGGAAGGCTTGTGACACATAACCGTACTCCGATAACAGTGCTCCAGTTTCCCAATTGTTGGCCTCACGAGCACACATACACAGTGTGTTTCCATACCGTCGTCGTCGCTGCGCTCTTCCAGAAACGGGCCCTTTCAGTCTAGGATAAACTTTATAGTCGGGCACAACAAGTGCGTGTAACTCGAGTGTAGAAAAAGTGAAATATTAAGTAGATTTATGTGCATTTGGTAACCTTCCGCAATACCACCTGCTGCCAATACCACTACCCCTTTTACTAACACCGCCGCCGCCGGCCGTCGTCGCGTCGTCGTCGTCTCCCCTCCGTAGTCTAGTACCTGTAGTGAATTGGCCATAAAGAAAAAAATGTTATTAATTGATGATGGTAGAAAAATCTATGCCAAACGGATGTGAATGGCCCTAAGTTAAACCAATTAAAATTGAAGTTTACTGAAATTTTCACGGTGGATACAGAAAGTGATTTCTATTGAAGTGCAAATTTGTGGAAACACCGTCGGCAAGAGGTTCCTTCATGCGTGCACTGACATCGGATTTCGTCCTTTCAGTGATTCCGTTCGGTCGTTAAATCGTATTACCGGGTATTTAGTGCGTTTTTCAATCCCAAATAACATGCCAGTAGTGTAATCCTTTGATGAATTAATTCGTGGAAATTTCTTTTTACAACCAAACCCCAACGAGTTGTTTACGTGGAACGTGTTTTTGTAATGTGATTGTGCGTGCGACTTTTATTCATTGAACGCGCGGGTAGTGATTTAGAATTATTTTTATTGCGATTAAGCGAAATCCCTCTGTCACGCATCCTACTACTTTGCTGTCGTAATACGACATTGACTGCTAATCATGGATACCACTTGGATAATTGCATTTTTTATAGGATTACTTTATTTACAGCCAATAAGTGAGTTCATATTTAATTACTTCTTTATCAAATACTTTGTGGGGCTATGTACAATTGAGATATTCCCAATTGATTTAAGACTTTCTCATGTAGCTGTCAGGTAATAACTGTTAATCAATAAATTAATAATAACGACAAGTAGTAGATACTTAGATATGGTAGTACGAGTAATCGGCGCGTGGGCTTTCTCTTATAGTCTGATTTGGGACTAGATATCCTCGATTCATTCGAGAATCCAAAGTTTAATCTATACAGAGGTTGTGGCTTTGTTTTTCTCACAACGTAATTATAGGGGGAAAAAATAAGTCCGACAAGATCGATTGTTTCAATAAGAGCGCTTTGAGGCTGAATATCGAATTCCATAATTATGAAGCAATCGTTATTATATGGGAACAAGTTTAATGGTGACATATGGAATGGCTGATCTTATAGATACGAGTAAATTAAAAGCGAACAGTTTTCAAATTAGGTAGGTTTACGCTTTTCAAATTAATTATATGCGTTAAATGATTCGACGATAAAAACTCGCTTATTAAGGAAGTTTTGTATGTGCCTAAGTATCTTTCTATCCTAAAAATTGTGCTTAACCCAGATTTTCTAAAAAGATTGGCGGTGGCCATGGTGTAGTGGTTAGAGTCATTGCTTGTGACCCGAGCGGAGTTGGTTCGAGCCACGGCGGGGGACAGCAATACTCTGCCACCGACCATTAGAGAAACGAACAATATCAGAATTTCTCCACCACTACACCAATAAAGGGGTTTCTGCTTGGTAGTACAATGGACCGAGATTCGTCTGAGTGCTCCAGGATTTGGAATCCCCTTTTTACTAAAAAAAAAATACTAAAAAGGAAGCCGCAAAATTCTTGCACATTTATTGAATAAATTTTTAAGATTTTATTTATTAAACTTTTTTCCATTCGTATCTCGTATCTCTTAAGCATCGCTGTTGGTCGAAATTTCATGCTCGTATTCGTAATTTTAATCAATTCTGATATTGCGAAGAAAGGGCCTACACATACCTATATGGGAACTAAAATATAATGCGTAGCCTTACAATTATTCTGCTCCTACGTTGAATAGATTCTTCCAATGGTTGTTGTAGGCCAAATGGCCGGACGGTCCACAATTCAGGCCATTGCATGCACGTATCCATTTCTATTTCCACTTTCTTTATACATAATAAATAAGGTAGGCTATGATATTGGTGAGGTGCACTGCGTTCTAATGATTTATTGAGCGTGTTGGGACTTGAGAGTAAGTAGGCAAAAGGTGGTATAATGGGAAAACAAAAAATGGTAGAAAGTGGTAGATTTTTAAAACATACCATAAATGCTGAAAAAATTTAAATAACGCTCTTTTGTTCTGCTAAGAGCGACACCCTTCCATGCTTTTCAAAAGTCGGCAAAACTAAGGAAGTTTTATTTATTAACTTGAGCAACAAAAAAAAAATCGGCAAAAACGATAAATTTTCAAAAATTAGCTCGGAACAAAATGTAGGAATAGTTTGGATTTTCATAGGTATAGGTTTTCAAAATGCATACAAATCGGCATTTTCAAAGTTTCCATCTTACGGAAATGCCAATTTATATTTGTTTATCTTTGTGTACCTTCTCCGAGTTTCAATTTTAAGAAGGGCGGATGGGGTCGTCAGGCAATCTAAGGTATTGGCCCGGGATAGTTTCCGTGAAAATTGGTCGAAATTGGACAAAGGGGCCTGGCGCCTCTCATACAAAAAAAAACATCTTTTATAAAATGACGTTATAACTCGATAACCAATGGGCCGATTTTCATGATTTCTATACACTCGGCAAGATGTTCCTAAAATAAATCGGCATTTCAATTAAAGTCGCCCCCACGGCTCGAACCCTCGCTACGCCCCTGAGTGTGCGGGTATTTGTTATTATTTGCGTTATTGTTCGATTTTTTTCAATCTGAAAAAGTGGTAGATTTGGATTTGAGGGTGCTAATATTGACCTTCATTAAAATGCAGACTTATTTTAGGAAATTGACGACTGTATAACGCCGAGTTATAAAGTCATCGAATTTCACCCTATAGAATATGTTTTTTGTATGGGAAGTACCATGCCCCTTTGTCCCATTTTGACCAATAACAGGAATACTCCTGGGTCAATACTTAAGACCACCTGTAAATTTAAGCTCAATCGAGTCGATGGTCTTCGTCTTTGAGATATACGATTTTGAATTTAAACTTTCAGTTTTAAAAGTAATTTAAAGTTGAATTGAGCTAATAGTACGTTTACACCGCATGCACCTAAATTCATCATTTCGGCTAAATTCTGGATTTCAGGCCAAATGTTCAACATTTCGCCATATATTTTCCAACATTTCGAAATGTTGGAGTTCAGCGAAATGTTGAATTTCCTAATTCTGATGACTTTTGGGCTCACTGACAAAAAAAAAACCGCTGTAAAACTAGATTGTAAAAGCTAAAAAAGTAGGAAGTAGGAAAAATATGTCTGGATAGTGAATTATCAGTTGTATTCATGTTTAGATTAATATAACTAACAAATTAATTCTTTAGGTACAAACCACTTTTGATTTCGAAACACAAAAAACATCTGCAGGTAATCAATTCTGATACTTGCTGTCATTTGAAATGCTGAAGTTGCAGTGCGAACACAAAATTGGATTTCGAAATTTTGTCTGCTGAAATGTTGAATTTAGGTGCGGTGTAAATATACTATAAGATTGTTTACATTTTTTCATGATATATTTTCAAAGGCGACCGGGTTTGGAGTGGGAAGCCACTAAGTGAGAGAAAGCAGATGTTACTAGTGTATCTTAAGGCCTATTTCGATAGTTTGTGAAACGCGATTTGATCAAGTGGATTGCGAATAAACTTTGACAATCCGCACCAAGAGTGTTTTCGTATTTATAAACTTGTTTTCTTAATGCATTTTGATGGGATAAGTAATTATCCTACACATGGAATAATAATTCGTTCGCTCTCATTTGAATGGTCCTTTGAAGTCCATTTAATTAATTATCCCATCAAAATTCAAAATATATGAAGAAAACCAGTTTATAAACAGTTTCAATAAATGTCGTTTTCCAAACTTTTTCCGCGAACGAAACGAAAATTTATTCCCAATCCACATCATACAAAAAGGAAATTAATTTTAACCAAGGATTATCTCAAACAACTGAATTGACATGGTGAAAAATAAGTGAAAAAACGCTTTTTGGTTATCATCAGTGTTGCCAGAAGGTTATGATGGAATATCCCAGATCAACCGTTAAAAAATCCCTTTTCGATGGACTCTATCCCTTTTTGTTACAATACTAGAATACCACCCCCCCCCTAACAAAAAAAAAAAAAACAAGAAAATAAAAGAAACGCATTTCAAACAAAAATAACGTTTAATGACTTGATGTTTGCACTTGGCCTTTTCCGAGTTTTCTGCAACCCTCGCTATCCAATCTTTATATTTATCGTCTTCCAACTCGAACAAAATTTCTTCTTATAATGATCGCTGTGATGATTCTCCCTTTTCCGCTATTCTAAAAACAAGCAATGAGGAATAACCTCTTAGGCGGCTCTCAGATTGAGGCAACAAGCAATAAGCAACTATAGTTACTATAGCAACTGCCAATAAACAATCAGCAACATTTTTCGTTCGAGCGATATTTAGTTGCTTTGATGTGAGACCTCTAATCTAATTCAAAGTAAAATAATTGTGAGCGATAATTTTGCGTGTTTCCCATTGCCAGTTGCTTATTGAATGTTGCCTCAATGTGAGAGCCGACTTAAATAAAAAAAATATGTATCTACCTTTTTTTATTAAATTTACCTGCCGACAAAATCAACAAAAAATCAGTTTGAAAAATATCAACGACAACGAACTAGTTAGATGATTTTGTTTTGCTGTGAAGTGAGCACCATTTCATTTCTTTTGAGGTATGTTCGTATGTTTTAGGTATTTTACGCGTTTCTGGTATCTACCAAATGGCTGCTTTATCACTAGAAAGTGTTGTCTTTATACCTAAGGGTTCGGTTCACTTGTGTTTGAAAATCGTTATTATATTTGTTACTATGAAAGAAAATCCCTTTAATAGCTAAAATGTCCCTTTATTCCTCGGACATATTAAAATTCGAAGAAAATCGCTCAAAAAGGGATAAATCCCTCAAAATGACATCACTGGTTACCACAGTTATTTTCTTTAAGATCAGTTTTTGACGTAAAATTCTCGTCATCGAAAATCAACTTTAGTTATGTTTTCAATGCTGGTATTGGTATATCAAAATATCCCGGGTATAAGCTCTGAAAATTATTGAGCAAGTTAACAGGAAAATTGGTTTTAAAATGTTCATACAATGCTGTGTCCGAAAACTCAAAAATTGAAGACATGACAGGGAACTAAACCGAATATCGATTTTCGAAAGGTTGATTTCAGAACGCCTATTACTATTGAAATTGTCCAAATCCTCGTTTTCATTTAAATTTGTCCAAAAATAATCGAAATTTTTTCATTCAAGTACATAGATCAGAAAGACTGTTTTTGAATTTATTAACTTGATTTAGACAATATTGAATATCGCTGGACTTTGATTGAAGAATTTTAGATTAAATGTTAAAAAATAGAGACGAACACTTAATTTCTTATCAGCAGGTCTAGGATTTCCATGCAAATGTATGTTTTTTTTTAGACACTTTGGAAGAAAGGGAATTTATTTACTTTAAACAGACATTCAATTGTTAGTGCATATTTTTGCATATTTTACTATAAATGCATATTTTGCATATTTTTAAAATAAAAATGCATATTTTTTGTGCATATTTTCAAAATAATAAATAAAAAATAATAATAATTCTTTATTTCATTTCAAGAGACTCAAAAAATATAATAGTACAATAATCCAATTGAAAAATATGGGATTCAATAAAGTGCGGACGCACGTTTTTCAATTGCAATCACTGTGAATTGACATTATTTGTGGAACTTCCTCATAACAATGTACCGATTACATCAGTTGTTGACGTAGAACGATCGTTTTCTATGTACCTATAACGGCCATATTATTCACACCGGGTGTAAATCAGATTTAAGTTAATTTTACACCCGATCATTAATTCGCATTTTTTAAACCCGACAATTTAAACCCATATCGATAATATTCACTCAAAAACACGCATTAGACCCGCTGGATCAAAAACGGATTTAAAACAGTTTAAACTGATTTTAACCCGTTTTAAACCAACGTAATTTCAGATTTCACATAAAATGACAATTGTTTTTGTTGTTTTTGACTGGCGATTGATTTGATTTTTTGTTGTCCAATGTGATATGAGTGGACTGGTGTTGTACAATAATATTAATACATTTATTTTTTAATAGAACAAAAGAGAAATGTTAGATACTATAAAGTTAATCCCAAAATTTACATGTGGTGCCATAACCGTTGTCAAAACTAATAAAATGTTTCTTCTATTATTGCTTTTTATTATATTTTCACTTTCATTTAATTTATGCGAAAAATGTCTAAAATGTGACATAAAAAGAATAGTCAATAATATGAAATTGAGTTCTAATCCGGGTTAAAGTCACAAACCACATAGAACTAGACCGTCGACTCCTCCCACATAACGGACTTTTCCTACAAGCTGCCTGTGGGCCCAGTATTTTTCATGTATTGGTGCTGTACAAAATCAAAGGAGAGCCATTAACGCACCCATACCTTTCTTAGTTTAAATAAAAAACTATTTAAAAATTTAATTTACTGGATAAAAAGGGTTTGATTTTTAAGGGAAAATATAGCTACAAAATAAAATTTAATAGTTTTATGTGCAGTATGCATATTTTTCATTTTTAGGTGCATATTTTATGCGCATATTTTGAATTTTTTTAGTGCATATAAATCCGAGCCCTAGGTTAGGTTAGGTTAGGTAAGGTGGCTGTCACGAAGGGGACACACTTAGACCAGAATTTTGGTCCATTGTGATACCACGAGAGGGGGAGGGGGGAGGAAGTGGCATAAACAGTTTCTTTGTGCCTGGCATTACCTTAGGAATTCTGTTGCAATTTGCGAGATGTGGGTATCCTACCTGAGAGGTAAACTTTTATAACTTTCTTTCCTGGTTACGGCTTAGTCTTCGGGTCAAGGTGGAGGGCGACCGTAACAGTCTGTCCCATGTCTATTTCCTTTGACGCGGCCTTCACTAGGGAGGGAGACTGGTGCTTCACAGAGGTGGCCGATTCCACCAGTCTGCCCGCCCATCTGCTTGACCAAAAGTCAGTGGATGGATTGTTTGTTGGAAAAAGGATGGGGGCAACCGTAGCAGTCTGCCTCCCTTTTATTTACCTTTGACAATCAGTCCACATGACAGATTGGTGCTGAGCAGAAAGGCCTGATTGAAATTCCAACCTGCTGCATGGCACCGAAAGTAGATGTCGCGATTTGTCTTTGGTAAGAAGGGGTGACCGTCTATACTATAGCCTCTGACGGGGTCCTCTAATTTTCGAGTTGGGGTTGATTGGTGTATCGAGCTACTTCTGTTGGCGGTTAGTCTTCGGGGAGAGCAGAGAGGTGACCGAAACAGTCTAACCGAAACAGTCTAACCGAGCCCTGCTTGTCAGTAAAAAAATATACATAAAAGAGCTTTGGATAAAACAATAGCTTCAGTGCCCCAATCTGCTTCATTTTAAAAACGCTTTCGAGTATGTTAGGGCAGGGTATGTTTAGAGGAGAAAAGTGTTTTATTTACCTATATGATTTATTAAAATAATTTTTTTTTGTTATTTCGAATGTGTAATTTGTTATGAACATTTTTTTTTTAATTCTTAAGGAATCACTGCTTTCCTTCAATATATGGAGGCTTCGTGTCTGGCTCATCTCTAAAGCAGAATGATAATAGGTATTTCTGAACGTTGTTTTTGGGTAGCTTTTCTTCTTGCTCTGTGACAAATTGCAAGTTCTGGAAAATAGCCGTTAGCTGTATTTTTTTGTTTTCTATTTTATGATAGCATTCGCTGAAATTTAGGCAAAATTGTTGCGCCACTTCAATAGAACATGCATTTATTTTGACCGTTATCTTTGGCAGGTGGGATCGCGATGGGCCTTTATGGTGCCTAGTGCCGTATGATGAAAATCGAAAGGAGCCGACACGTTATAAAAATAAATAAATAGTTGGCGCAACAGGAGTGTAGACACCCAAGCCTAGCTTATAACAAACAAACGTTTGTGGGAGTTTTTATTTTTGGGACGAATGGATGGGACCTACAGTTTTATGCCAAGTCCGAACGGCTGAATTGAGAAGCTTTTTAATAACTATCTACTATTTCCAAAACCTCTGCAAGGAAACTCATCATTTGGACCGGCCTACTCACCGGATTTAAATATCATCGAAAATGTTTGAGGATGTTTATGGATAGGGTAAAAAATATTCGACTATATCTAAACTAAACCAAGCCATTGAATTAGCTTGGAGCTCGATTTCGCTAAATTACTTGGTCAAACCGGGGAGGTGTGAATTTTTGTTTAGCAGAACGGAGGCTCAAAACACAATTGGACAATGTTTTTTTTAAATCTAAAATAGGTACTCGAATTTCTTTATAATTAAGTATAATGTTTGTGCTCAAAAAAATCAGAATTCTCTAAAGTGTTATTTTTTTCGCTTAATGCCCAGTTGTACAGTCAGAGTTTAAACTGAAGTTTAACTAAACCTGACCGAGAGTTTAAACTTTTGGTTTAACTCGGTCAGTTTCACAGTACAAAATAATCTGACAGTTAACTAAACGCAGTTGTGGAAGCGCAGAACAATTTCCCTTAAGGGGATATTTTTCTACCAGCGCACTTTTGACCAAGTAAATGGTTATTGCTTTTCTCTACTTTATCTATTTTACCATTTGTAAAGAAAAGAAAATGTGTGCAATATTATTACATTGTGTATTTTGGTATTAACGAAGTGAATTGATTTATTTTCGACACATGTTTGAACTGTCATCTACTTTCACCAATTAATTATTGCAGTAATTATTATTTCTTTTTTTTTTCAATAATAATACATATCTAGTTGTTGAAATGTATGTGGCATTCAGACGGATGCGATCACAGGTACTGCTTCTTTGTAACTCGCTGGGTTTTTACCACGTCCAATCACCCGTCGCCAGTAAAATATTGAAAGGATTTTATGAGCCTCTAATTAGGGTCATTGTCTGGTAATAGGTAGGCGCAAAGTTTTTTGCTGGTGTTTCTACGAAAATCTGCGCTATCTTGTTCTGGTTTTACTTTTTTTTTAAACAAAAAATGTAGGTAATCCAGATCTGTATACAAAAATGGTAGGAACTCCGAAACCTTTGAACTGAACAGGCATTGTCCCGAGAAGTGTGTTCAAAATCGGACAAACAAATTGCATTGTAAAAAGAATAGAGTGGGTAGTGTCTTGTTTCAGCCAAAACAAAATGTGAAAGATTTGATTATGTATAGAAATATATTTTGTTCGCGAAGAATCTAAAGAAATCACTAGTACATTGCAAAAAATAATCGTCATTTCCACACACGAAAAGAAATAATTTGTATTGAAAAAACCTCAATACAATTTACGCTTGTCTACATTATGTTTGGGCTAAGATCTACCTGATGTTCACTTGGAAAAATGCGTTTTCATTGAAAAGTACATTATATTGGTTGAAAATCTATTGAAATTTTCTGATGACAGTGGGTTTACCGCAGTAATGCTGGAACTAATCATAGCTCTACTTTTCACTCATATAAATTCAAGAAGTGCAGCACCCAAACAATTTCTCATTTCTGTTCTCTCTCTATATCTCTCTGTATGAAATAGCAGCTGTCAAAATAAACCTCAAAATGCGAAACGAAAGTTTAAACGGCAGAATGCAGGCGTTTAACTTAAACCGAGAGTTGAACTCCACTTTGGGTTTAAACGAACACAGTAAAACCGAAAATTTGTTGAACGAAGGTTTAAACCAAAACGAGAGTTTAAACTCTGACTGTACAACTGGGCATAAGTGTTCTATTCAACTGGCGCAAAATTAGGCCCACGCATTTTGCCGGTTTTTAGTTAATAATTTTTTGTTAATACTTTAAGCCTCAGTTTCAAATCTTCCTTATTGTCAAATCACAACAATTAAATTAGCTTTAATTGAAAAAAAAATTAAGTCTCCAGCATACATGGTTTGGGACCAGTGGGCGGTAGAAACCCGACCTTAGGGTGTGTACCTTATTCAAGTGGCGCGGAGTGTATCTAGGGTAACCCTACACTTCTAGCTAAGGTATCCGATGATACACAAGGTAATACAATTTGAATCGATCTGTCGACTTAAAGAGGGTTTCCATTCATCTCTTTGAGTTCCATAATGTCGGCGCTTTGCAGCTTTAACAACTTGTGGTGCGCTTGCTGGTACTAACTGTATTGATGAATATTTATTCGAATACTTTACTTTTATTGCATAAGCAAATCCAAATTGAATCATATTTGAAGTAGGCAGGAACATAAAAAACTTGACAATGTTACTCACGAAAACTATACCGTCGCATCGACCAAAACATTAAAGTTCGAACCATTTTATACAATTTTATCGTTTCACTCTGAATATAAATATTTTAGTGGCAGAAAAAACATATTAATATTATACGTATAACTTAACATTACGCACACGCAATTGAGGGTATTTCCCCCCCTTTTAAAGCCCAGTCGGCTTGCAAAACCATTTGCTTGGATTATTTTTTCCTGCTCATATTCGCCGACAATGGAAAACAAATTAAAACAAAGCGACATCCAATAATAATATCCAATTCCACCCAATCCATTATATTTTTTCTCTTCTTGTGGTTGTAAATCTTATTCAACCAAAACAATTGAGATAATCCTAAGGATACAAATTCTGGCATCGTCGACCAATGGCACCCAAAAGCCGAGACACTCACATATAAACGCATTGTGGTCTGTATACGGAAACTTGGTCTGGAGGATAAGCCCAGGCGGAATTAGTCATAAGAGAAACAATTCAAAACACAACTTGGAAGCGACTGGCATAAATCGCATGAATAGAAATTAGGGCGAATTGAATTCGAAACGAATTTATTGTTAGGGATTTACTCGTGAAAGGGCCTACCATGACGTTCCCGAAGGACGAACAAGAGCAGAACGTTTTCCGCTTCCATCTCCTTTGTCATACTGCATAATGCTGTGCGAGGAAAATAAATTGGCTTATTAACTTCATATTATGTTTTGTATGCCCATATATTACACAAATTCGCATAATGTCAGCAGGATTACAGTGATCGGATGACAGGCTTTGTTGGTGTCGGAAGTTATTGTACGGTTACAGTTAGCAGGCTTGAGTCTTGAAAATCTTGTGTGTGAGCTTCGTTTTGACGGCAATGGAAGGGACCAACAATGTTATGCCGTATGCGAACGAGTGAATAGAAAGCTTTTGAGGCTTTCGCAAAATATGGGGCAGTGGGGTAGATACTACTGTAGTAATTTGACTTACTTACTTATCGGGCTCCCGACCCGTAAAGATTCTCTGCCTGAGACACTGCAGCCTTCCATCGATCTACGATCCCGGGCACGCTGCTTCCAATCGTCCAGACCAAGCGCTCTGGCATCCGCCGTGGCTTGGTCTTTGAAACGGAGTTTCGATCTTCCTTGTCTTCTCGAACCTGGGGGCTGGGATTCGAAGATCCTCTTAGCTAGAGCATTATTGTCCATTCGCTCGATGTGGCCGGGCCAATGTAGTCGACGTGTTTTGGCTTTTTGGACTACATCCAAATCTTGGTTGGCGGTTGTATCTTCTCCTCCATTCGCCCTCCTCGCACACAGGACCAAAAATGCGCCGAAGTATTTTTCTTGCGAAGGAGCCCAGTATCAGCTCTCCCTTCTTGCTTATCGTCCAGCACTCGGCGCCATAAAGCAAACTTGGCAGGATAAGGGTTTTGTAGAGCACACATTTCGTCCTTCGAGTTAGGAGTTTTGAACCCAATTGTTTTGCCAAACCGAAGTAGCGCCGGTTTTCTAGGGTAATTCTTCACAGGATCTCCACTAGGGCGTCATTCGTGGAGTTCATGTATACTCCGACGTATAGGTGAGCTCCTTAACTACCTCGAAATTGTTGCTATCAATAATGACGTTTTGCCCTAGGCGGTGGACGGATGCTTGTTTGTTTGTTGATAGCATGTACTTAGTCTTGTCCTCATTTACTTCAAGGCCAACTGATTTCGGCTGTTCTTCAATCGCCATGAAGGCTTCTATCACGGCACGCTGGGAGCGACCGATGATGTCTATATCGTCCGCATAGCCCAGCACACAAACCAGTAAGAACTAGACCGCCGACTTCCCGTGCACCTACCCGATTCTCCCCGGAAAAAATTACCCTATCTGTGAATACGTGTAAATGACAAAATTAATGGCGGCAATTTTTTTCCATGCTATACCATGGGCCTAGGATTTTTCAAGCATGCGTGCGTTAATGGCGCTCCTTTGATTTTGTACAGCACCAATACATGAAAAATCGTGGGCCTGGCCGGCAGCTTGTAGGCAATGTCCGTTGTGGGAGCAGTCGACGGTCTATTCTTACTGGTTTGTGGCCCAGCAGCTGGATGGATCTGTTGAAGATAGTGCCTTCCGTGTTGACACCTGCCCTGCGCACTATCTGCTTCAGTACGAGATTGAAGAAGTCGCATGATAGCGCGTCTCCTTGCCGAAATCCGGTGCATGTTTCAAATAGTTCGGAAGAGCTGCTTCCAAACTGCACTTTGCAGCGCGTGTTTTCCAGTGTCACGGGACACAGCTGAATCAGTTTTGCCGGGATTCCAAATTCGGTCATCGCCATATAGAGCTCCTGACGATGTATGCTATCATACGCGGCTTTGAAGTCGATGAATAGGTGGTGAGTTTCGACTTGAAACTCGTTGGTCTTTTCCAGGACTTCCTTCAGTGTGAAAATTTGGTCTATAGTCAATCTGCCGGGCCGGAAGCCACACTGGTACGTGCCGATTAGTGTGTTGCAGAACGGTTTAAGACGTCCACACAGCACGTTGGATAGGATCTTGTAAATGTTTTTGCACTGTAAATAAACATTTTTAATGTGCAGGCTAATTTCTATGTCCTCACAATGGTAACATTAAGAATTGGTTAATTGTGACCTACAAAATATTTAATGTAAAGTTTAAATATGATTATTAGGGGCTATTGTTTTTTCAGATGCCTTAAACTTTTGTACTTGTACTTTCTGTATTGGTTTGGATGAGCATAGTCGACATTTGCTTCACAGCGATTTTCCCGCATTTGTCGTTATGAATAAAACAAAAAATTTTCAAAATGCGATGCGCTACTTAACTGTCTTTTCAAATTGTCCAAAACTATTTTTGTGCATATAATAGTTTAGAAGTTTTATGTGGTAACACCTAAATATTATAGGCTATAACGTGAAATATGGTAAGAATAGACCCCCCCTTGCCCAACAATTCTTTGTTCGGTGGAACTTCAGGAATCTTCCCTTAAATGATTATACCGCTTAACTGGGACACCCTGTATCTTTAATATTAGAAAATAACTAAAGTTTTTAATTAGCTTCGCATGCCGAGATTACATGCAATACCTATGGTAAAAAATTAATTCGAAAAAAAAAATAACTTTCAAACTTTCTGCCTGGTCAAACAACCGCCGGGCTTCATTAACCGGCTGATCAATGTCTTAAGCCTTGCCATTGAATACATTATACACATGACGATTGTGACGAAATTTGTAGTTCTAGTTGGAGCAGTTGTAATCTTATTTGATTACACACACTTGTCACACAATCAATTCATGTGGTATGTTTTCGAAACTTCTTGTGGCTTGATTTTATTATTCTTCGCTAAGAATGTAATGTTACAGTGTTTTTCATTTGCCTACCTACAAAGTCGTTAAAGACAAACTTACGCAAGGCCGTAAATTATTTCAAAAGTCTTACCTTCCCCTAAGGAATTGTTTTGGAGTCGCGTGTTGGCACCGGAAAAGTATTCGTCACGAACAGTTTAATTGATTTACTTAACTTCCTATACCTACCCTAAGTCCTGTTTAGAAGAGCTTTTCACTTGTGCGCTCTATGAAATATTTTGCATCATGGAGCTTGAAAATGTGCTTAAAAGCAATGTTAATATAAATTTAGCAATGTTGCGGCAAGATACAATTGGATTAAAATAGATGACATGGGCAATCAATTTATATACAATAATAATAAGGACAATACCAAATTGGATGTAAAAGCTTTTCTTTTTTTTATTTTTTAACTGAACTGCATCTTAGAGCAGAAGCAGACTTATGTCATTTAAAAATAGCTTCTGATACAGAACGTTTTTTGTACTGTTCAGCTAGCTTAGCTATCTCGCTAAGAAGGGATTTGATTGCAACTTGTCTTTCGATGTAAGCGATTAAAAGGTTAACAGGTTTCAGAAAATAGTGTTGAGAGATAAAAAAAAAATTAGTTGGCGCAACAGGCGGGTAGACTTCTCGTAACCATTCGTTTGTGTGAGTTTATATTTGTTGGGACGAATGGAAGCGACCTATTCAATTTTATGTCGTGCCGAGTCCGAACGGCTGAATTAAGAAGCTTTTTCAGGACAGTCATACTTTCGGATGTTTGTCAGACGTTCGCGAGAGGTGGCGCAGTAGAAAAAACCTTAAGATGGATGTAGATAATTTGTGTTTTTCCGGGGATCGAACTTGGGATCCCTCGCACTGTAGTCCAGCACACTTTTATTACAAAAAAAAATAAAAAATTAAACACAAAAAATATTTATTTAGCTAATGTACTAAGAAGGTCATTTTAGGTTATAGGTTTGTGGGCTGGCGAGGAGTACTCCGTGCCACACTTAGGTCAATAGAGATTTTCTATCCGTCGGTACTGGTTTTATCGAAGGACGGCCATATGCTCTTTTTGTGGTAGGTACTACAAGTATTTAGGGCGGTCCATTTAGCTTTCGCCTTTCTTGTGGCTTTTATCCCTGCTTCAAGCTTGAGTGCGCAAGGCAGGATATTCTCAGATAGATCGGCTTGTTCTGAAACAGCTGTCGAACCTTGCCTTGCTAATTCGTCTGCTTTCTTATTGCCGGGAATGTATTTTTCATGTCCCTGAACCCAGCAGAGCGAAAGCTTGTTCTGTGCATCTGGTGCAATTATGACTTGGCTTTTATTGTTGCCTGGCTGTCGATAAAGAAGGTACTACTACCTCTGGTGGTGGTATTGCCCTTTCCAAACACTCACGGTCTGCTGTTGCCACTGGCAGGATCTTTGCTTTCTGAAGACGCTGCTATGGTCGGGGAGACTTATAGATTTTGATATAGGTACGCAGCGATTCAGAGAAGACACCTTATCCATTTTAGATCCGTCTGTAAATACGGCTATGGTTTGTATGGTAGGTACGAGTCCGTCTCTCCATTCTTTCGTGCTGGGATAGGCGCTCGAGAAAGGTCTTGTAAACTCTATGTATGACGTGATGCGATCCGTGACAGGTACACGGCCAAAGTATTTCTGTAGGATCATCAAATGACTTGTACCCGTTTTGTTCAATTTTCTTTTACTGGTTGGCTGATTCTCATCACACTTTATTGTGGCTGATAGTTAAAGATGTCTAGTGAAGGCAGATTAAGAATAGCCTCAGGTCTTGCGGTTTGAATTGTCCTCATCGTACATGTGGTGCCGATATGCACGCTAGTCTTTGAACCTTCGTAATCGCCTTAACGTAAGTGGCCTTATTGGTTGCCGGCCACCATACGAGAGTCCATGCCATAGGTCAATATAGGTCTTACTATAGCCGTGTACATGCGGATATTAATTTTGGGAGATTGTATCAAGGTTTTCCGAAATTTTTTGATTTTTTCGTTGGTGTTAAACTCTCAGTTTTATTTTTTTGTCTAATATTAGTCCCAGATATTTTGCGCCTTTAGAGATTCTGAGGGGCATGTCGCCAACAGAAGAAGTTGTACCTATACGTTAGGTACTTAAAAGAATAAGCTGATAAAGTCTCGGATAGACTATCCGGAACTTATCTGTCGGCTAAACTTCAACTTTTGGTTTCAAAGGTTTCGGATAGTGATATCTGACAAATATAATCTCGGATAGAGTATCAGCCGGTTCAAGTGGCTGTTAAATCCTATTTTCGGAAGATAAACAAAATATTTATTTGAAATGGCTGGAAAAAATATAGTTTCAGAGATTTTTTTCGTAGATTAGATTACTTCGTAGGAACAGAGTATATCGCCCAAGGCCCAAAGCGACTTTGAAAGGAAAATTTTATTCACTTTTTTCCAAAACTTTTCTACCACGAAGAGGCGGTGACTTGCCGTTGCGTCCTTTCTGGACGTTGGTGGTGTGGCGGTGTCGGTGTGGCTGTCGGCCGCTTTAGTCCCCAGTAGAGTCACCCATGACAGGCAGGCTGTTTTGATAAATAACCAACTAAGAACTCCCAAAAGCTCTTAGTTAAAGTGCTCGATAAGACTGGAGAGCTTAACTACTTCCCCCTTCTCCTACTTCTATCCACAAATCACCATTCTCTCTATTTCTTATCCTAACCTATACCCCTTTCCCCTAGGCTGGCCGAAGGTGTCATTCGACCCGTGCTGATAATCAGCCTGGTTGGAGGCCCAGCAATAGCTCAGCCGCAAACGGAGTAATCGGATACCTGCTTCAGCTCCTCTGTTATATATACTTTTTTGGATTTTTGGAGCTTCAATTTTTTCTTCCGTTAATTTTTTCAAGGTCTTTTTTCTTTTGCTTTACCTAAAACAACAAAAAATATTAGAAAACACGAAACAAAAAAAAACAAAACAAATGACATTTGTCTCGAAACAAACTTAGCGGCTGATAAATTAATTTTCCCGCAAGTTAGTTTATCCGAGACTTTGACGATAAAACAGAAAAAAATATCAGCAGCCATTATCTGTTAACTATCCGAAACTTTATCCGGAATCTTTGAGACTGGCCCTAAGTCGTAAATTTGTTAAAATTGCATAAAATATTTTCCCGCAATTTTCTGCAAAAATAATGTTGACTTCTCGGAAAATATTGTTCAAAATTATCATAACACATTCCCTATGAAAAAAAAAACCTGCACGTGTTGTTAGCATGTTGGCATGACTGTAATAAATTATTCGTTTTAGAACACTCTTTTCGAATGCCGACATTTGTTTCGGTAATAGATTTTCTCCTCGTACCTATTTGTAGAAGTAGGTAGATGGATACATTATTCGAAAATGTCTACATTCGAACTAGCCATTAGACCTAGGTTCTGGTTGAAGAATGACATTTTTAAAGTTTTCGTATCAAACAAAATTATTACTTAAGTTAAGTCACAATGAGAATTTGATTTCCGTAACATGACTTCCGCAGCAATTTGGATTCTACCTGCACGATAACTACAAAAACGTATATTATTTTGATGTAGGCATTTACGAATTAATATTTGGCAGATAATGCCTAAAAAATCCAGCCAATTGACATTTAATAATGGTCAAGTGAAAAATATTGTGCGCGATGTGTGACATTCGCTATCCTGTTCAATTGGAAAATATATAACTCGTGGCTCATTCTCGCATCACAATTCAGAAGGAATTTAATTCCCTGATGTGGGAGAATACATATTCACCTCATAATAATGGAATATATATCAGTTTGTGGTCAACGACAACATTTTCCTCTCATTTGTCACAATTCGTAGAATCCCAGTAATTTTTCGCACAGATTCGCTTCATAAAATACAAAATGCATTTTTCAATATTAATAAAAAGAAAACTGGACAGGATTACAGATATGATGTTGGTTTCCCCAAGCGTACATTACTCATCCACCTAAAAGCCTCCGTAGGCCAAACATATCCACACACATGTGTATGTATATATCTACCGTGTTCACATACATTACGTAACACATATTGCGGACACATCCGTTTCGGATGTAAAGATAGGTTCATCATGGTGAGGAATGCTATCCATCAAGTACAAAACTGACAGGCATGAAATCCATATCCCGGCAAAAATATTACTTTTGAAGCAATTCTTTCCTTTGAACCTTTAACATGAGAATGGGTGTTAAAAAAACGAGCAAAGACACCTGTCACATATGCGACACTGAGACTGACACTGTGGTTATTGCGTTTAAAATATTAAAAAAATTCTCTCTCATATATATTAACATGTCGGCATTTGTGCTGTCTATAACTTTTCAAAGACGGTATAGAAATGCGACATGACTTGATCTGCCTTGTCTGTATGCCATTCAACATGGTTGACGGCACTCAGTTGGTTTCAAATTCATTACACTGCCAAGGAGTTTCAAAGGCTTCTACCACTACTTTGGGATATGTCTATAGGAGGGGACTATCGATAGGAATACATAAATGAAAGTTTTAATCAATTTTGTTCCGTGATGTGATGTGAATTGTGAAAGGACTTATTTCAAAGGTAGTGTTTGGCGTATAATTCTTTGAAACTTGAAAAAAGATTATATCTACATTAGAAATAAAGTGCACGACTGGATCGCAAACAACTTTCTCATTTGCATGAAGGTTAGAGTAATTTTTTGCAAGTTATACTTCCGAATCGTCCTCAAGTTATAAGGTAGGTGGACCAAATAAGGCCCGGAACCTATTAAGGCCCAGTGCGCAAAAAGTGGCATAACCGAAGAGCAACAGGAATTATATTTTAAATGTGCTTGTGGACACCTATATCCACACCAAAATCGATAGAAATTTCCTTCTGATGCAATCGTGGTTTTTCTTACGGTCGATAAAAGTTAGCATGGGTGCAAGCATGAGTTATTTATAAAAAAGTGGTTTTTATTATTAGTTTTAGTGCAAATAATAATTTGGGTAAGTCTAGTTTTTACATCAAATATGTTACATATAAAACAAAGGTTTAATATGGTTTAAGTATCATTTTAATCCTTTTCTTAGATTTTTGTTTAAAATTTTATTAACAAAAGTTTTTCATGTTCTTAAAAAGGCCCACCCAAAATATTAGCGGGCCTTATTAGGAATATGAAAAATTAAATTTGTTTTTACATTGTTTTTAGACAAAATGTCAAAGGCGGGTAAATTCGGAAAAAAGCAACAAGACCGGAGCATGGTAATGGCATGTGTATAAAAAAGACCGGATGGAAGACAAGAGAGAGTGTCAATATATTATGGTGCTTGGTATATCGAACTTTATTTTGGAATAACTAAGATGACGAAGGACTTGATTGTCCTAGTGGATGAGCCTACCAAAACTTAAAATTTAATTTGTTACTATTTTTTGAATTAATAATACGTCCTTATTTTAAATTAATTTACTAAAGTAAAATTTTTTTTAATATATATTTTTTTTAATCAAGAAGGCTGTATTTGTTTTTTTTTTTATTATTAAATGATAAAATAATATATAATTAAATAACAAACTACGTTGTTTTATTTGTTTTAGGACAAAGCACTTCTTATTTTAGCAGGATAACCAAAGAAATTGAAAAAGTTATGCATGGGCCTTATTCGGAACAGGTGTTCGTAATAAGGCCCAAGGTAAGGTTTTTCAAAATGTTAAAAAAATATATTTCAATTTGGTTTTTAAGAAATAAATATTATGTTTTTATATAGATAATTGAACTAAGGTTTATGTTAATGTCAATTTAGTAAAATTTGTTTACGCGCTTGGAAGTTATTAATGAAAAACCATAAGGTGGGCCTTATTTGGGTCACCTACCTTATACGGATATACGGATTTCTTTGTATCTACAAGTATGTAGGTATATATTAGTCCAGCAGAAATAGATTTCGTTTTCTAAAAAATTTCGTTACAGCACTCTGACTGCGGAATATGTCGAAGAAGCTCTTGTAAAAGAGGACAAAATAAATCGAACCGACCGACATTTGTGCATTTTTATGGGTCGAAAACAGTTCTTCGCGATTTCTGGCTAAACTGTGTATCCTATCGAAAAAGTTATATGTAAAAGTTTTAGGAAATAAAAAGATCTACAACTTTTGTGTTTACCATTTTCATCTAAACCTCAAAATTGTTCGAAAAAATGGCGGAAGCTGGTTTTTCAGTTTTTTTTTTAATGTCCTATGTAGCTGAAATTTGGGCAAAAAATACCTTTTCGTGTTGTAAAAAGGCAGTCATTTTTTCAGATGGAAATAATTGGAAGTTGTTGTTAAATCTAATAAAAAAAACGACATTTTTAACTGGGTGCCTCTTAAAACTACACCTCCTACGCAGTTCTGTTTTGGCTCACTTAGGTACTCGTTGTTACGTTTACCTTCGATAAATGGTAAAGAAAAGGTATATACCTACTTCAAATGAATAAGGACAAAATAACGGGCCTTCCAAATTAAATTGTTTTCGTCTGAGAAGACCACTTAATGCCACAATATCCAGTTCACATGTGCGCGACAAAAACGGAGGCGTTGCGCTTTTCGAACCGGGCTAAGGGGTGACTTCTTCTTGATTTTTAGTCTTTTTATATGCATAGACTGAAAATAATACGGCCAATAGTTTTGAGACTTTTTTTTGGTACCGTATTTTTCCTATTTTTTTTGGAAACTTTTCGTGAGAATTTAACGCTTATTAATAAAGTCGTATTACCGCATTAGTAAGCACACTGTGTATGCGGCCGTTCATGTTTTTATCCACAGTTAGACTTACTTAAAAATATGGATGTAATGTGCCTTTCGATTTTCTTAGCTAAAAAAATGGGCGAGCGTCCTTTAAGCTTTGATTTGTCCTTTTTTCAGCCTCGGTTAGGGCTTTTTCTCCACCCATTTTTTTTTAATTAAATAGTCAAAATAAACAAAAAAATTCGATCAACGAAAAATATGAGTCCACCTACCAAAGATAACGGTCAAACTAAATGCATGTTCTATTCAAGCGGCATAAAAAAGTTGAATCAATTTCAGCGAAGGCTAAAATAAAGTGGAAACAACATAACGGCTCGAAAACTTGCAATTTGTTACAGAGAAAGAAGAAGAGTTACCCAAAAATAACGTTTAAAAATATATACCATTATTTTATCATTCTGCTTTGGAGATAATGAGCAATTGTAAAAAGATAGTACGGGGTGTTCTATTTAAGTGGCGAGGAGTGTACGTATGTAGGGAAATATGTAAATATTAATTTTTATGTCGCACTGTGAATGAAATTATTAACACAAGTAAAATTTTATTGCACGCTAATCAATAAAAAAAATATAACCTTAACAACAAGCAGAACAAAGACATCATAGACTGGGCATCAGCGATGACACTTTACTACTTCAGTTGGAGTATAGATCTACTTCACTTTTTCAAAAATTTCAGAAATCTACTCCCTACTTCACTTATTTCTAGTTTCCCATTATCTACTCCAATTTTAAATTTATAATCCATTTCTTTATTTTATTTAATAAAAAATATTTCAGTTTTCTAAAATTTTTTTTATATCATTAATGACAAGTAAGTAGTATGTAGCCACTTTACGGATTAATTTATTTGGAAGACTGTTAGCCCCCAGGTAAAACTATGTATGACCAATTAGTAGGTAGAAAAAACATAATTATCAGATAAAAAATAACTCGGAGTGTATTGAGCTTCATAAGAAGCTCAAACTGGTTCAACGAGTAGGACGAAACTTCTTCTAGATTCATTTCTCATGTGGTAGGTTAGGTTAGGTTAACTTGTTGGTGAAGCTGAGTAGCCTCCTCTTCACCCCACTTAGGTCCTTGTGGACCCATTGTGATACCCTTCGAAGGGGTTAGCCGTGTTGTACTGGCTTTATTTCATCCTTCCCGTGGTTACTCGACTTTGTCCAACCATCTCGCTGCCCTCAGAAACCTGTAAAGATTGGATATTGAGACGTTAGAGAGTTCTTGTATATCCTGGAAGCAGTAGCTTCCAAGTGTTCTATTCCTCAAGTGACAGAGACTCGGGCAGTGACAGAGAAAGTGAGGGGTGTCCTCGTGGGCCTCCTCATCACCGCAGCCTCTACAAATGTCGTCGTTCTTGAGATTTAGTTTCATCGCGTGGTTTCTTAGAAGGTTGTGACCAGTGAGGGCGCCAACAATCTTAGACAGCGATACTCTATCGTATCGCAGAAGTTTGTTGGTCCTGCTTTTGTTGTATTCTGGTCACATCTTCCGTGATATGTCACAGGTGGTTAGTGTCTTCCACCTGATGTTGGCTTTCATTCGGATCTTGTATTCCACTCGTTCTCTGAGACTGCAGATTGGTGGTTTGATCGACTGAAGTGCCTGGTCTAGGTCCATTGCAGAACCTTTTCTTGCCAGTTCGTCAGCCCTCTCATTGCCGGTTCTGTCCTTGTGTCCAGGAACCCAGCAGAGATTCGTATTATGCTGCGAGCCAAGAGCCTTGAGCTCTTCGCGACAACGGCGAACTAGTTTGGATTTTATCTCATTATTAGAGATTGCCTTGATAGCCGCCTGGCTGTCAATAAATATGGTAATATCATTCCGCGGTACTGCCATTATTGACACCATGCTTGCCACTTCCGCGACCGCCAGTACCTCAGCTTGGAAAACACTGCAGTAGTCCGGAAGCCTGATTGAACTATGTATGCTGAGTTCCTCTGAGAATAGTCCAGTTCCACATTCCATCTTTGATCCATCAGTGTAGATGGCTATCGATGTCGTTTCCGTGGGTTTGTTCCTGTCCCATTCTTCCCTGCTCGGAAACTGGCAAGAGAATGGTTTATCGAAATCTAAGTAGGGTGACATGTAATCAGAGTCGACGTCACTCCCTACGTGTTCCTTGAGGATTCGCGCGTGTCCACATATACTGAGGATCCAGCATTTTGTCTGGCTTATCCTCAACGCACTTTTGGCGGCCGATTCTTGCACGTATAGATCCATAGGTAGCAGGTTAAGAAGCGTTTCCAACCCAGCAGTCGGTGTTGTTCTCAACGCACTAGTTGTTCCTATACATGCCAGTCTTTGTATTTTTGTCATTGCCTTTAGATTGGTTGCCTTGTTTGTGGCTTGCCACCAAACTATATTGCCATATGTAAGTATAGGGCGGACGATTGCCGTATACATCCACAGAATTATCTTCGGGTTAGGTCCCCAATTTCTGCCGAAGATACGGTTGCATGCATAAAATGCATTCGCCGCCTTCTTAACTCGTTCATTGACATTTAGTTTCTAATTAAGTTTTCTATCGAGAATTATTCCCAGATATTTCGCGCTCTCTGCCACCTGCAGGGGTATTCCCTTAATGGCTGGTGGTTCAAAGTGCGGTATGCTTCTTCTGTTTGTAAACAGCACAAGTTCGGTCTTCTGGGGGTTCACCCCAAGGCCACAATGTTCTCATGTGGTAAGGGAGACCTTATAATGTTCTAAGTGTATCGGCCTTTTGTCGGCAGTCATTTCAACCTAATCTAACCTATAACCATGTATGAAATATATGTTTTAGTTATAGGATAGAATAGTTTGGGAACTTAGCCCCGAGTCATGCCCCTTCATTATAATATTTGCAAAATGCAAACATTTCGGCGTTCTACCTTGAAAAAGGTATGTACATTGTACAATGTAGGCGCATTGATGCTTTTTGGAAATCTACTCCCGTTTTGTCCCATCCACTCCACTTTTTCAGGTAAATCTACTCCAGAATTTTTTTCAGAAGTGGCATCGCTGCTGGACATGCGATGGGACCGACGAGACTACTACCACCTACTACTCTCTTTTTCACTCACTCTACTATAAATAATAAAATTGCAACGAGAAAACCGATGTTTTAGATTTTTTTAAAATGTTCGGTTATTTTTTCTCTGTAGTAGGTATATCTACCTTTTCTTTACCATTTATGGAAGGTAAACATAACAACGAGTAAGTGAGCCAAAGCAGAACTCCGTAGTACTTAGGTGTCGTTTTAAGAGGAATCCCAGTTAAAAATTTCGCTTTTTTTTGTTTAAAAATTAAATTTAACAATAACCTCTAATTATTTCCATCTAAAAAAATGACTGCCTTTTTACAGCACGAAAAAGGCATTTTTTTGCCCAAGTTTCAGCTACATAGAATTTTTTTTTCCAAGAAAACAATTACAATACGAAAAACTAGTTTCCGCCATTTTTTCGAAAAATTTTGAGGTTTTGGTGAAAATGTTTACTACAAAAGTTGTAGACCTTTTTATTTCCTAAAACTTTTGCCTATAACTTTTTTCGATAGGATACACAGTTTAGCCAGAAATCGCGAAAAACTGATTTCAACCCATAAAAATGGATTGATTTATTTTGTCCTGTTTTACAGGAGCTTGTTCCACAATATTCCGCTGTCAGAGTGCTGTAACGAATTATTTACTGTTTTTCTGCTTTTTACGCCTATTTCTACTGGACTATAATAAATAATTTAATGAGATCGGTCTATTTACTTACAATTATTGAGTCTTTTCACTTTCGGGTAGTGCTTTCAATACTGATTCGGTGTAACATTTAATTTTGTAGTGTATACTCCTATTTTGTCCAAACATCAAATTCGATCGGTCTAAATTTTGACCAAAGCTGACTTGGAGCCTTGTTATTTCCGAAAACGCTCCTAATTTATTGCGGCTTAAAATAGTATGCATTATAAACAAGTCGACCTTCAAATTTTAGCAGCAGTTTATAAAAAAGGTAGGCACAAAATTTGTCGTCGAATGTGGCATTAATTCACTTCAAGTCTACGGGCTGAAAGAAGGGCTTTGTTGTCGAGACTTCATCTCTGAGACTCACAGGTGAGAAATGGTTGTCGGAAGAGTATCCATCAATTTCTCAAGACAACCACAAGAAGTATGAATAGTTAGGGCGACTATGTGAATTACGAGGGGAAGGGAAAGGGAAGGCTCATTTTCCGAAGTAAAACACCTCGGACTTAGGCATTTCTCTATCTGGTATAGTATTTACAGTCAAATGACATCACAATGCAGAAGATGCAGATAATTATTGTTATCATCACAAAACCACGTACCTACATGAACCTCACTGTGCAATGTGTATCTGCTGCAGTAATGACTTCGAAAACGTGCTCGCATCAGATCTAAAATAATCGATTATACGCGTTTCACATGAAATCATAAGGATACGTGACGTACAAAAGTCGTTGTTAAAAGGAAAAACACGAATGGAATTAAAGCTCATTTCAATACTCCTGCATTTATGGGTGCATTGGACTGCACTCACGTAGAATGTGTAAAGCCCTATAAAATTAATCATTTTGTACGTTGAGCGCAAAATGCTATCCATATGTGAATGAAATCTCTGTCGCGAGTGAACATTTCATGAAAATCATTGTTTAATGGCCCGGAACCGACCGCGTTACAGAACCACTTTCAATGAAATTTCGTAGGCCTGCCTGCAATCTGCGAAAGAGTGTTGGGATTTTTTTTATTGATATTTAATTATTTCGTTGGTGTGAGCAATCAGCCAAGGATTGATGGGCATGTATTTGCATTTAGATGAAATTCTTTTATTGCATTTTCATGTCTCTATACTCTATCCATTCTTTATTATATGATCTCTTTGGTGGATTTGAAGAGACCATTAATGACTCATATATGGAATGGATGTTCCCAATAAGCTTTATTAGAAATAATTTTATTTGAACTCTTAAGGTGCAATTGAAATAAATATAGTATGGGACTTCTGGCATGATTCATCAGACTTCTTAGTTCAACAATTTCTGGGGCTGGGAAATCCTCTTCTTTCTACTAAGGTTTCCTAAGGGTTCTTAAGAGTTTAGAACCTGCTTATAAATCAGGAGTATATCTCTCCTAAACTACTCTTAAGCGGCCAATGCCTGTCCTCTATTACTGGTTTGGCACGGTTTAGAAATACGTTTTCAAATAATTTTGAATGAAATAATAGGGAAATCGGTCAGATGTAGGATTTCTTTTCATTTGGGGATTTTTTTCGTTTTCCGAATCTTTGTTATTTCTGCCACTGACTAGGGTATTGACATAAGTACTTAATTCTGAATGCCGCATTATAACCGTTTTATTGAATAAGGCAAGTGTATACCTGTGCCGTAGCCAGGATTTTGTTTCCAATTGCTTCCAAATCTTACGAGGAATTCTTTAAATAAAACATCGTAAAATTATTTTTTTTACACACATTTTTTCAAAGCAGAAGACGTGTTGATTTTTTTTTTGGACATGAGATCAATCAAAATATCTGGATCCGCATTGATATCCGAATGAACAGATATTATAGCGAGTGAGTTTAATCTTGCATTCCCCACAAAGCTTCGGGACACTGTTTTAATCCCTTTCATAGTTGAAAAAGTTCTTTCAACACTAGCTGTGGTCACTGGAAGCGTGGCCAAAACCGTAAGCAAGAAGTTTGTAGCTCTAAAGTAGGTAGGTAAGTCTTGTTACATATACTGGCGATCACTATTGGATGAGTCTTACTCCTATTTATCCTCCTTGCAATTCTAACTCCTTGAAAGCATCTATTTTTCCTCTTTCTGTCGCTGTCAAAGTCTTCCCGAAATTATTTATTTATTTATTTTTTGAACTAAATAAAAACAGCTTTTTTCAACGCTTTTTAACTTATTAACAAGACTTTGAAAAAAATCGCCGATGTGCACTCCTGCAATGAAATATCCGCAATGGCCTCATCCTAGTGGCGTTACTTTTTATACGCTTTACACATAGTTCATTGTTTGATCTTGGGAAATTCCAGTCGTAGTTTTTTATTTACCCTTTAATTTTATGACTTAATGTTGGGAAAATATGTACCTGTTCACAGGTAGCAAAAGTTTGCGAGTACAAAATTTCAATTTCCAACAGATATAAAGAGTGAAAATCGATTGGAAAATGTATGGCCTCATCCTAGTGATCGCCACTGTATATCAAGCAATTTCAAAACTTCTGTAGAAGGATCACTCGACGACATTTCCTCGCGAAATTGGGATGCCGATTGAAAAACCTCTCTGAAAAAATCTTTGACATTTTCACTTAAGTACAATTTAAAACTTCTTTTGTGTGGTTGATTGCAGAAACGAAATCTAAAGATTTGTTGAAAAGTTGTTCGCATACAATGAGGCTTACTAGGAAATCACTTTTTTGGACCGCTGCCAAAAGTGTTAATGCTTTCGAAGACATCGCCCACGTTCTGCTCGTTATTTCTTCAAGGCTTATTGAGATGCATTTGAAGAGCTATACAAAGGAAATAATACTGTCATGCCTTTCAATGAATCTTGTTTCATAAAGGCGTATAAAAGTCGGGTTTTTGTTATTAAAATACTGTAATACTTTTCAGTATAAGTAAATAGTTTAAAATCCATATTCAAACACTTTTGTAAACCACTATATGCATACGTTCTCCAATAAAAATCCCTTAGGCAGACAGAAACCTCTGTCGAAACTTCGGATGGGAAAACAAATGAACTAATTTGTTTCATTTCCTAACACATATTTGACCAAAAAAGCCGGAAAAAAGGACAGATATCCTCTAACACTATTATATTTCACTATCTACACCAAGACAGAAATAATAGTTTTTTTTTTAGTATTTGACCTAAATGTGTAGTGATTTTTAACTTTCTCGTATACGTAGTAAGAGAAAGATATTCCGCGATACTATTAATCATTTTTAGTGTCCCATCGTTTTCGTACAAAATTTCGAACTCGAGATTTTGATAAATTCTGATATTACCATGATAAAGGGGAGCTCAAAAAATGTGGGTCTCGCAATTCCGCCCGTCCGTGTGTCTGTCTGTCCCATGGCTGGGAAATCTGAACGCTTGGACGGATTTGTATCAAACTACGTATTTAGAGTTTGTGGGCTTCCTGCTAGGAGGCGTTTTTTTTTTGTTTTATTCTAGCCCTAATAACTATTAACGGTAGGTACCTACCTCCCATATAAAAATTTTACGAAATATTATCTAATAAATTTAGATTTTTTTCAAAAAAGGCTCTAACGATTTGAACCAAATATATAGCTTAACATGACTGCATACCCAGTTTTTCGGTAAAAAGTCCAGCAACGGCAGTTTTGAAAATTAAATTTTTCTCGAAAACGGTAAAAAATAAAGGTAAAAAAATTATTTTTAAGGTACTTTTGTCACTCTTAACTTGATAGCAAACACAGTTTTTCTCTAAAAAGACTGCGTCCTTCGATTTCCACCCCAAACGCTAATAATGGTACTTTAAAAACTGCTCATATCTCGAAAACGCCATTTTCGATTTGGATGAAAATGTAACTGCTAGGTAATGTTCATATCCTGAAGAATACGTCGTACTAAACAGTTTAGTAACAGTGCTTTTCGAATCCAAATTTGTAACATTTGTCAGCAAAATTTTACAAAAAACAGCTCCAACGATTTTGATCAAACCACTTTTTTTAAATAATCAAAAATGGAAATTCGAAATTCATCACCTACTTACCTCCTTTAAAAGTCAGTTGTTCGGGATGAAATTTGAAAGTATGTAATAATGTGTTGTAGTTAATACGTATGTTTATGTAGTATGTATTACTTAGATACTTTTTATTTAATTAAAAAGGATTCAGTTACTAAACCTGAGGACATCTTAATTGGGTATGATTTTAAATTTGCTGAAATGACTCTGAGATTATGCGAGATTCGCAATAAACGAGAGAGTTACGTGCGACCCAGTCGTGCACATTTTGTGTTCGTATTGCATTTCAGGTTTTCGCAGAAAGAAAATTCCATAAAATTTGTTTATTAAAATTTTTCACATTTTATGAAAGAACATTATTTTCTAAGACCTAAGCAAGACAATTCCTGTGGCCGCTAAACCAGTGAAACTATCCGCCTTTCATTCCTATTAAAAAAAATAATTGAAAAAAAATATCAAAATAACTCTTGAAATATTTAAAATAACTATTTTAGGCAGAACAACGTTTGCCGGGTCAGCTAGTTGTAAATAAATTTAGACAAGCAAACTTGCAAACAACTAGAAGGATACGTGCGACCTACTCGTTCACTTTATTTAATTAATAAACGCGAATATTTAATATTTATATTTCTAAAGCTACATTGAGTCAATATTCCTATATAGTTGCATGCTTCCCCTCTTTGTGTTTGAGGGAAAGTTCAAATCCAAATGCAATTAATATGTAGTTTGATTCGTCTATAGAAGCTAATCCTATTTTATGTGTTAATTTAGGCCATATTAGAGATTTGGCTAAATTGAATGAAAATTATATTTGTTATAATATACACAATAATTTAATTTGCTTATTAGATACATTCAATTTCTTTAAAGCTAGGTATATGCTCTACATGTAGGTACCTACCACTTCAACGAACCCAAACCCAAGACGTGACCTAAATGTATACCTATATGTCTGACAATTATATGGGCAAAATAGTATATGTTCTGCCTTCTGCCGACTGACTGTTGCGCTTTTAAGTATTTCTTAAGTGCAATTTAATCGCCTTATTGCCGGCAAGAATACGTAGGTACGTATGCTCATAAGTTATAAAATATAGCTCAAAAATACCGTGAACTGATTTCCTTGCATGTCATTTGCAATTCTCTTTGTCAAGAGATTAAGAAAAATACCCACTTTAGTCATTTCCGTGAATACCCGCTGTCTGTGGTCGTGACTGTGGTATATTAATCATTAGAGTAACAAATCGTGTATGCGAATGGAAATTGTGTTGATGAAAATTATGAGTTTTATTAAAATATGTACTGTACCTATACCAACATATTACATTTCATTTGGGTATAATTTAACAAGACTTCGTTCTGTAGTTGATAATAAAATCCCAACATTTATGAACTACTGCGAGGTATTTGTTAGACCTATATAGCACAAAATAGGTTTAGTACTTACTTTAAGTTGGTATAATAATCCAATATTAAAATTAATATTAATAATATTATTCGCCTAACAATGGTATATATGGTACAAACAAAAAATATTTAATTAAAACATTCCAAGCATAATTATCTCGATATAAACGCTTTAGGGTGCAAGCAAAACATAATAATGCGCCGGAGCGTACAGGGCAAGAGACAGGTCAGTCCGTAGACTGTACGACGTTTGACTTCAAAATTAATTTATATTCTATTTCTACTAAACTGCATTGGGCTGGGCTGTGTATAGTATAGGGTTCCCTAAGGCCATGGAAATATTTCGGAAAATTTCTTCTTGTGCTTGTTTAAGGATGCATCAAAGCACAGACGCTGTGATAGGGAATCCTTTTTATGGTTTTGTGGTTTTTCAATAGATAAACAACTTAATTTAAATCAAAAATACATTTTTGGGATTTTCTAAATGATTACATTTAATACATGATAAAGAATTCTATGTAGGTATGTAATTATCTAACTGCAAATAGGCAATGTAATTAAATTACATATAATTGGAAATACTCGTATAGTCGTATGCTGCATCAATATAAAAATACGAATTTAACTCTGGAATGGAAGGTATTACCCTAGTGCCAAGATTCATCTACATTCCAAATACTGACTCACCAAAACATGAAACATTGAATGTTTTTTTTACAATCGACTAGCATTATAAGAATACAGTTTTCCTGTCCTTCTAGGAGTTGATTTTTTATAATTTTTAAAAATACAAAACTATACAGTAATTTGAAATTTGCACTTTGGTACGGAAAAGACAATATGTAAGATATATATAGCGCTATTTTTCAAAGTGATTCCTCTACAATAATTGTTGAGGGGTAAAATATTAAAAGTGCTTATGTATTTTTGTTTCAGCGGATTGTGTATACTACCTTCCCAGTGGCAGCAAAAAACCACCTCCATGAACCAGCCAATCATGTATTTCCTTAAAAGCTATAATTTCATAAAGGACCACAATTACATCCCTTGGTCTTAGGTAGAGTGGAATTAGTGGTGTATGTAATTTGAAATAGTTATCCTTTCAAAGTTGTTATTGTTGTTGTTATTGGCAGGGGGACCCAATTCAAGCCAGAATATTGTAATTTTGATTTAAGCCCAATATCTACCCGATTTTATGTGAGCAACCTTTAAAGGAGTAGGTAGTCGCGTCTACCTCAAAATTAGTAATTTTACTTAACCATATTGTTTTAATAGAAGTTGGTAAAGAAATAGAAATGACACCGACACCTATTTAGAGAGCTATAGTTAGGGCGCAGTAGCGCATTGGTAAGTGTGCTGGGCTACTGTGCGAGGGCTCACAGGTTCGATTCCCGGAAAAACACAAATTACATCTTATGGTTTTTTCTACTGCGCCACCTCTCGCGAACATCTGACAAACATCCGAGAGTATGACTGTCCTAAAAAAGCTTCTTAATTCTGCCGTTCGGAATCGGCATAAAATCGTAGGTCTCTTCCATTTGTCCCAAAAATAGAAACTCACACAAACGAATGGTTGCGAGAAGCCAGGCCTAGGGTATTTACCGCCTGTTGCGCCGCCTTTTTATTTATTTATTTATTTAGTTAGGGTTGCCAATTCGAAATCGTAATCCAGATACTGAAAGTCCATTAAACATAATGTGGCTTAGTCCTCGGTACTTCCTATACCAACTAATGGTGTAGTCGTAGTGGAAAAAATCGTTGCTTGTATTGGCGCGAGAAGTAAGCGGCTCATCCACTATGGGTACGCCGCTTATGACCTTACTCCAGTCGCATCCACGCAATGTTCAATTAAAGTGCGACAGTTATTTGATTTTAAGTAAAACAAGCTGTTTTTAGGGTTGTGGTGATGGTGACCTCTGCTCAGAATATGAGTTAAATACGTGCCAAACAGTAACATCTATTGTCTCACTATCCATACTACTTTTTAAGATGCAACGTCCGTCTGTTCGTCTTCGTCCCACCATAACTCTAGAACCATTCGTCCGATTTTCATGATTTTTTTCCTGCTTTATAGATGTGTCGCCAAATTAGGCCGTAGGGTAGGTGAGAATTGTTGAGGAGTAAAGGAATCGCGCGGAGTTAGGGGGGTCTCACGAACCCTTAGCCACATGAACTTGAAAGTTTGTAAGTTGATTGATAAGTCAAAATTATTACATACCTCACTCACAGTTTTTCAAAATTCGTCCTATAAGGGATGAAAAAAGGGAGTGCAAACTTTTATATTTTGAAGTTACAACGCTTATCTTATCATTATACACATAAATCTATGTATGTCAAATCAAGAAATACTTTTAATTGTTAGCGGTTAGCCAATACTTCTCCGAGTATTTTGAGCTAAAATTCATATTTGTGGTCCATTCAGAGGGTGAGATATAATAAATTAAAAATAGATCTTATTTGGCCAAGTGCAAACAAAGTTTTTGCAAAGTTTTTTTTTATTAGATTTCACAAACAACGTTGAAACGTCTTCGCTTTTTAATATGTATGTCAAGAGACACTGACTACTATCACTTTGGCTTTCTTTCTTAATAATAACTCATTTTCAAAAGTAGGCGTATACCCCGCCCCCTGAATAGGGGGTCGAAATCGAAAGTGCTTCATAATTTTGATGATGTGAGTGAGTGAGTCAGCAGCTACGGTTTTTGTGATTTTTAAAGTCCTGTATGTTGAGAACCGCTTATGCTATAGAGGCGAAATTTGGTGAGGTGGACTTTTTTTTATTGAGGTTGGTAAATATTTTAAGTTTGAAGTTTTTGCCTCAATTGGTTCCGAAGTTAGAAGGGGGTCGAAAACAGTCTGAGTTTGTTCATGTAAAAAGGGTTAGTGCCTTTACTAGAGAATTTGGCTGGGGCACTACCGTGCCCTTTGACAATCAAATCATACTTGTAACGAGTTTTCATTTATGTGCAATATTATATCAATTGTCTTAGGAATAGGACTTTCGGATCAGTACAGATTACGTGAGGACTAAGTTGGTGGTGGTATGGACTAACTCTAGAACTATTTGGCCGATTTAAACATTTTCTTGGAAAATTGTACTGCCTACACCCTCCGGATTAGTATAGGTTACTTAGGGAGACGATTGGAAAAGGGGAAACGGGGATATAGGGGCTATGGACAGTTATATATTGCATGTTCGCGAGTGAGCTGAGCTTATACTTGCGCCCAATTAAAAAATAACATGTATAGTTTACAAAAAGACTTTGCGATGAAATATTTTGTAAAAAAAAGAGGAAAAAATATAAACAAACGTATCCACATAAAATATGATAACTCAACTAAATGTTAATTGTATTTAAAAGAAAAGAAACCGGCGGGCGGAGCTGCGGGCATGGCTAGTATAAATATAAGCGCTTGTTCGGCTTTTCTACAATCAGTCTATTCTGAGATGCGGAGCTGATTTGATCACACCCTTTGCTGCCGATCACCGGTCTACACATTTGCAGTGAGGATAAAATTGCATAAGTAATGCCAAGATAATGAAGGCATGTACATGAGTGAGAATAGCAGAACAAGAAAGTTTAAACAAAACAAATGTTGGACTACTGTGTGATGGGTTCCAAGTTCGATCCCCAGAAAATACAAATTACATCTTAAGGTTTTATCTGTCGTGAAAAACCTTCTCAATTCAGCCGTTCGGACTCGGCATAAAATTGTAGGTCTTTGCCATTCGTCTAAAATCTCGCACAAATGAATGGTTGTTAGAAGCTAGGCCTAGGGTGTTTTGTCTACACGGCTGTTGCGCCAACTATTTACTTATTTATTTTGTTTACTCCTTAAATTGAACTATCATTGCTTTTATGTTATCGAAAAATGCTTTTAATTCAGTCATAAATGACATCTGATATCACAAAATGTATTCAAAAAAAAAAAGAATTTAAAGCATTTTCCCAAAAATATGTCTACACCTACATATTTTTGTTCACTATTATGTCACTGAGGTCCAAATTTCAATGCCGGCACGGCAACTGACATACAGGGATAAAGGCCCAAATCGTAACACTACCGCCACCATATTTCAGAGTTGGTTATTCAGACTTACTTTACTCAGATCAGGAACTGCACCACTTCCCAATTTCATTATGTACCTTAATTACCATCTTTCGTGGAGCCAATATTTTAGGATTAATTTTGACTTTTCGTACGTACACTGCTGGACAAAAAAATAGGTGTGGGAACATATTTTTTAAAAAACTGAATTATTTCATATTTTTTCAGTTTGTTTTCTGTTTTTACAATTATATTAATAAAATTTACATTATTTAAGATATATGGAATAACAAAAACCTTTGGAGCTCTGTTTTCCGCTTGGACAATAAAATAGGTGTGTTCCTAAATAATCATTAATAATAGATTTTTTTGGGTTTTTTTTAACTTACTCTAGTAACCTGAGTATCCTCCATTATTTTCCAAAACTTTTTGGAGTTGACGTGGCATTGATCCTACTAATTTCTGGCACGTTTCGGGTGGAATGGAATACCATTCCTTTTGCAGTGCTTCCCACAGTTGTTGATTCCCATTTGTGAAGAACTGACCCCTTAATTTTCTTTCCAGTCCATCCCACAAGTTCTCAATGAGATTGAGGTCTGGGGATTGACTTGGCCATGAAACTACAGAGATGTTTTGATCCCGAAACCAATCTTTCCCAATACCGATCGTATGTTTTGGATCGTTGTCCTGTTGGAAATGCCATCGGAGTTGCATGTTTTCCTCGGAAAATGTAAGCATGAAATTTTCCAAGATGGCCCTATATCCATATTTTGTCATGATGTTATTGACACGTAACATAGGACCGACACCATATCAGGAAAAACAACCCCAAACCATTATATTTCCTCCACCATGTTCAACAGTCTTCAGTGTATAGCGAGGATGGTATTCTTTTCCTTTTCGTCGCCTTACGTTACGCCCACAATCCGAGGAGAACAAATTTATTCTTGTTTCGTCACTCCATAGAATATTCCGCCATTTTTTCACTCCTTCGGGTCCGTTCCAACTTCTATGGCTTAAGGCAAATTCTTTTCGGGACCTTACCTTCCTAGCTCTTAGGAGTGGAACTTTTCTGACGACTCTTCCTGGGAGTTCTGTAGTCTCCGGATTATGCGTGCACTGATTCCATCCCCAATTTGTGCGCCTATAGTCCGTGACGAAACAAACGAATTTGACTTCGCTAGAAGTAAAATGCGGCGGTCAGTAGTAACTGTGGTTTTTTTCGGTCTTCCTCATTTTTTATCTCTAATGTTGGCTTAAGAGCATTGGTTACGAAGTTCTGTGACCTTCCTAGGGCATCTGCTATAAATATATAGGTTTTACCCTCACCCTTAACCGCTGAACTAGTTGCCTCTCTTTCGTAGAGCAGTTGACTTTTCGACCCCATCTTAAAATATTATTTAACAAAAAACTTAAACAAAAATTGTGATAAAGTGATTAAAAAACAAACACACCTTTAAATTGAATCACTTTTGAATAACACTTTTGAAACAAATCGACAAATTTAAACAATTTAATTAAGCACACCTATTTTTATGTCCAACTTTTAAAACGTACAAAATGGTATTGCAACGAAAATTAATAAAATACTTAACAGTACACTTAGTAAATGCAATAACCTTAGTTTATAGTTCATTTATTTATTAAAAGCTTACACATTAAGACAACAATATTTAGCAGCAAGAACAAATTAACTAGCAACAAAACTCCTCACACCTATTTTTTTGACCAGCAGTGTATATATCGTTCATTGATGCGTTTAGTATTTTATTCGGTGCACTTCTGCTCTTGCCCTGCAGTCGATTCTCAATCCAATAACACTACTCCTAGCAAGGCTATTACTATTACATATTCTACCACGCTATGCTGTAGTACGGATGCTGGTATAGACTGGCAGTCAGGTGACGTTGCGGGGACATAAAATATGTAATACAATTAGGTAGGTATATGAAGAACTGGTTTTAAAAAAAAATTTCAATTCGTTGGTGGATTCTCCTTTCTCTATTTTTCAGAAGATGCGCTATATACCTAAACCGAAACGCCGTTGTTCGAAAATAAGTAAACGACATAACTAGCCTATGAATACTATTTTAAAGCATTACCTTTACCTACTATGTAGTTCCTGAATAACATTGAACTATAGAATTGACGCAAAATGGAGAAAGTTCTATGTGACGCTGTAGTGCAAGACACCGTAAAAGACCCCGCAATCTTGAAGATTCACTTTAATAAGCAACAATTTCGTATATAGAGACCAGCTGACAAAGAGAACTCTCTTGAAGAAATCTAACAGGAAACACTTCACAAAGTGCTTGTTCTACACTTAAAACTTGTGCCATTTTGCTTTTGCTTAAATGCTTTGCTTTATCACATACATACATAGGTATAGATAGTAGATACGTTTACGAAGCCAGCGACTGTTTAAGAAAAGGAGCAGCACCCAACGGAACATTTAAAATAAAGTTGTTGACATTAATTTTTGTGTAGCCTATTAACACAGGAATGCTTAAGCACAAACGAGTAGAGTAGATTGAAATGCGTAGGTATGTCTGCGAATATAAAACCATACCTAATAAGATAACAATTTCGACGGCAGAACTTTTCTTCGTTCTATAGAGATAGGATAGACAGAACCGATGCAGAGCTTGTCAACAGGGCAATTCTAAACTCTGATTTAATTAGAAAAACAACTTGATATGTTTGACTTGATATGATTCAGCGTTGTTTCGTTATAACACTTGAAATTTGACAGTTTTGTTGTATCTCTCTGAAGAGGGGATATGCAGATCCTGGAACACTCAGACCAATTCTGGTCTATTATACGTATACTACCATTTTTGGTTTAGTTGTGGAAAACACGGATACAATTCGTTGGCAGAGTATGGCTGTTCCCCATTTGGGACAACGCGAGCAGTATTTTTAGCTTTTACCAGAGTTAGACTCAATGCCTTGGTAAGTTCCTAAAAACAAAGTATAGAGGTTGTGATTATATTGAAAGCTTAAACTACATGCATCGTCTGTCATACAGAGTATTTATGAACCATTTCAGCTAAAGAGCTTACAGATTTATTTATATGGACTCATATTTCCATTATATAGTACAAGGACTAGGAATATAAAGCAAATAATTTAAAGCAGATGTAGACAACATATTGAAAATATTGCACTTTATTCTTTGTCGTTGTATATTTCATGAAATATAAACATACCTACTCGAGGATGCTGTTAAATGACGAAAGGCAGATGCTGGCCTAAAGACCGAAACACTTATTTAGTCTTGCTTATAGCATGGTTGACCTATAAAGAATATGGAAATAAATGAACTGCTCTCTGATTTAGAATCCAAATGTATATTTTCAAGAACAGATGTGCATTTATGAGATCATGAATGTCACTTGTGTTGTACAGGTTGCCTTAAAATGAAAGACATAGAAACATTCACATGTAAGGATGGATTTATCTTGTGACGAGTTTACTGAAAATTGTGTAATACAGTCACAAAATTTAAGTTGGCTTTGCCTACCATAATTTCTTGGCTAAAGTGGCAATATCAGTTATGTAGTTAGGAAACTTTGTATACCCTTTAGAATTGGGGATTTAGGGTGATTGGTTCAAACAAATTGTTGGCCATGAATACTTTGGCATATCTTCAATCCTTAATAATTTGGTAAGCCAGAAACTGCAACCAGAAGTTATTAGGCTTTCATTATTAACATGATGGATTCTCTAAAATTTGTGTTTTCATTAAGGAGGAATTTATAAACAAATAATTGAATCCCTACTAGGTATAATAATGTGCACACGAATGTGGCCTTGGGGCTAATACCTATAGAAAACTGAGCTTCTTCTGTTCACAAACAAAAGAATAATACCACAATTCGAGCTACCAACTCTTGAGGGAACTCCTCTAAAGCTGACAGATAGGGCGAAATATTTAGGAATTATCGTTGATAGGAAACTTAATTGGAAGACGAATGTTAATGAAAGAGTGAAGAAAGCATCAGCTAACGCTTTCTACGCATGCAACCGCATCTTTGGTAGGAGGTGGGGACCAAACCCCAAAATAATCCTGTGAGTGTACACAGCAATCGTGCGGCCAATACTCACATTATGGCAGTGTGGTCTGATGACAGGCCGCCAGACAAGGCCACCAATCTGAAGTCAATGAAAAAAATACAAAGATTAGCATGCATAGGAACAACCAACAGCAGGACTGGAGGCAATTCTTAGTGTTAGTCTAACTCCTCTATGCCTACATGAAGGAATCTCCTACCAAAAGTGCCTTAAGGATTAGCCAAACTAATACTTGGAACCCAGGTAATTTTGGCCACACACAGATTCTAGGGAAATACGTTGGGAACGTTGTCACTTCTGACTACATGTGTCCCCATATTAACTTTGATAGACCATTCTCTTGCTCTTTTCCGAATAGTGATGAATGAACCACAAATGAATCCATTAAAAGAAAATCGATATTCATCGACTCAATGTGACAATGATGGATCAAAGATGGACTGTGGAACCACTGCCGGTATATTCTCAGTGAAATGATATATACAATGTTCAATCAGGCTCCTTGATAGCCGCAGTGTCTTCCAAGCAGAAGTTCTGGCAACCCCGGAAGCGGCCCGAAAGGTGTCACTGTTGGCAATACCACGTAACGATACTACCATTTTTATTGACAGCCAGGCGGCTATAAGAACAATCTCTGCTATTGAAATAAAATAAAAAGTACTTTGCTCGCAACACACCAAGAATCTCTGCTGGATCCCTGGACACAGTGACAAAGCCGGAAACCAAAGGGCTGACGAACTAGTAAGAGAGGGATCTGCAATGGATCATGATAGGGCACTACAGTCTATCAATCCTCCACTCTGTAGTCTGAGAGAAAGAGTGGAGAACAAGATTCATATAAAAAAACAAAACAGGTGGAAGGATCTAACGACCCGTGAAGAATCACGAAAGCTTTGGCCAGATTATGAAATTGCTCGGACCATCAAACTTCTATAGTTTGACAGATCATCGCTGTCTAAACTGGCAGGGAATCTAAGGGGTCATAATCATAGCTTTCTGAGAAATCATACAATAAAATTAAATCTTAAAGATGGCGATATGGATATATGTTAGAGTAGAGGCTGCGGATACGAAGAGGTCCATGAGGACACACCTCACTTCCTCTGTCACTGCCCGAGTCTCTGTCACTTGAGGACCAGAACACTTGGAAGTTGTTATACTTCCATGACTTACAAGAGCTTTCTAATCTTTACATGTTTTTGAGGATATTATAGGATGGCTCTGGACGTTGACGGATAAACACAAGAAGGAGGGGCATTTGGTTAACCATTTCTAACACCAATCGTGAACCCCCCATTAAAAATGGGTCCATGCCCAACTAACATTTTAACTTCCTTAAGACACAAATGTTTCAGATTTGACAGGTCAAGGCTTCTTTAGAGCTTCTGTAAAGCTTCTAGCAGAAGCAAACTCTTTACCGAAGTCTTGACTTCTATAACAACTTCATTAAGGCCTTTTAGAAAAATAAGATGAAGCTTTAAAGAGCAATTAAACTCATAGCTTCGTTTGTTGTAGTTATCGAAAGAAGAGGAACTTACAGTTTCTATAAAGCTTCGATTAAATATTATTACACAAGCTTCTATAAGTAAACTTGTATAAAACTTCCAAGAGTCATTAATCGAAACTTTACGGAAGACTTCTTTGTGGCTTGCATTATTTTACTAGCGAAGCTTTATAGATATGATGGGAGGAAGAATAAAACATCGTAGGCAAACATTTCTTCAGTTTGGTTAAAGGTCCGAAGATAAATATGTAATGCTTCCGAAGGTAAATATGTAATCCGAATGGAGCTCTTAACAAAGCTTGTTTTGATAATAGAGAAAAGTTTGAACAGGTTAAGTTTTAAGTTTGTAAAATGCATATTACAGGTAGCGCATATGATGAGTAAGATACTTCTGATACTTAGAAGTCTGGGTTCGAATCCCGCGGTAGTTCGGGTTTTTTTCTTTCGTTCTATAAATTTGTTACTTTGTCTTTTCATGTTTCATTCCAGGCCTAAAAGAATCCCAAAGAGAGAGAATAAATAAAACAATACAGAATAACAACAACCACATTCATTCATAGTTAGTTAATACTACTTTACTATAATTACCAAATAAATGAAAAAATAAATAAAATGAATGGAAATGAAACATCTTTTTTTTTTTTTTACAAATTCGTAGTTTCGGTAAAGCTTCGATTATTGAGCTATTAGAGTGCTTTGCTTTCGATAAGTGTTCGCCTTTCGGACCTTACCGAAGTTTTATAGGATTCTTTTGGAAACTAAAAGTAATCCTCTATTGAAGCTTATCGAAGCTGAAATGTTAGTTGGGTGAGGACCTAAGTGAGGTACACTAGGGCTCACCCTGCTCTATCAACCCGTTTACGTAACCTAACCTATAATAAAACAATAACTTTTATCCGTCAAGATTAAAAGTTAGGGTATGTCTTAGCAAAGAGTATTTCACCAATACATTCTATAGCTCGTAAATTTGGAATGTCTCGAAAGTCTGAATCAGATTTTTTTTTAACATAAAGCTATATTATTATGCAAGAATTTTAAGATATCAATTATCTTTGTATGAAGTTTTGAAACTGAACAGTAAGCATTCAGTAAAAAATTTGTACATTGTTTTGCAAATTTTTAGGGGCCTTCTTTGGAACATTTTCGGGGTTCTTTTTGGTCGTATTGCGAGGCGTTTTTCTAAGGGTTCTTTGGGGTTTTGTTGCTCATTTTTCTGAACAAAACACTCGTCGTCCCAGTCCTGCTATATGTTTCATAAGCGTGGACCATTACCCAGTGATCCTGTTTGCATCGACCGAAAAAACTATGTCTGACTGGCCTATACGTGCTCCACAGTGACATGAGCCTAGGAAAAAAATTCCGTATCCAGGGGGCTTATTCCCAAATGCGCGGCGGATTGCTTTTCATGGCGGATTGGTATTTTTGTATTTCCAAAAGCTGTCAAAAGCGATAGCTATTCAGGTGACGGATTGCTGGCGCACTTATTGCCAGCAAACCTCACAATAGCTATCGCTTTTGAGTGGATCGAATCGCTTTTGGAAATATAAAAATACCAATCCGCCATGAAAAGCAATCCGCCGCGCATTTGGGAATAAGCCCCCAGCGGTTAAGATGGCAGGGCCATGTGAACATCGATGCTTTAGCGTGTAAGGTCTTTGACACCATACCAGAGGTAAGGAGACACCAAAGAAGACCTCATTTTCGATGGAGCGACCAGGTAGAAGGAGACCTCCGACTGCTTGGAGTGGAAAATTGGAGACGGCAGGCTAGAGGGGCATAATAAGTAAAGGTCAGAACCACCACGCTTTGTAGCGCCACCAAAAGTAAAAGTAAAGTAACTACGGATTTCACTTTTTTAAATTGCCAAACTTGACGCTGTAAATAAAACTGATTGAAATTTCAAATACACATGAATTCTACGTTTACAGTGGCGTACAAAACAGACGAGAAAAGTTAAACCGAAGTTTAACTAAATGTTCGTTAAAATTTCACTGTAATACACTCACGGTTTAAGTACACTTGGCTTAAACTTGCTTGCGAGTTTGTCTAAAACAGAGTTTAAACTTGCACTGTAAAACCGGCTATAAATATCTGTTGGGTTAATAAAATAACTCATTTTTATTTTATAAAGTTTCTACAGTCATTTGTAAAACATTTCAGTAATTTGTGAATTTCAGTTTGATTTTGCTAAGATTTTTTTGAAAAAATGTAGTTATGTAATTTACTTAATTAAAAAAAAATAAAAAATAGTACCTAGCTCATTTACTGCCAAAAACAATTCTCTGGCTGAGAACTATAATGTTCTATGTCAAAGAAAATGATAAAAATAAGTTTTATATACCAAAAGGTTTTACGTATCATTGGCTACCAGAAAAGTATAAAATTCTATTAAATAATAACGAGGTGGCAGCTCTGTAGCCAAAAGAAATTTACAACTTATTGATATTTTTGACCAAACGCTAGTGTTATAAAGTTCTAAGTGAACATAGAACACTGTATCGGATTCAAGAAGACATAGAACTTTTTCGCACTAACTTTTCAACGGCATTTGGACATAGAACATTATTACATAAAATGATCTGCAAAAATACTAAAGAAGTTATATGTTATGTCCTACATAGAACATTTTGATTGACTTTTTTATTTTTTATGTTAATGAGAGTAGTGTTATGCATACCTAGAACATTTTGCACTTCAGTAAATTGACAAAACCGTTCGCACGTTTAAATTTTGTCAGTTTGTGATACGAATTCATGTAAGTGGAATTATTGGCTTATTTTTGTGATATTGGTATATTATATCAGTAATAGTTAATATTGTAGACCTAATTTTATGAGTTCTTCTGATTTAATGCAAGATACTGCAGGACGAGGAGTATATACTTCAAGAATATCTCGACGAAATCTTGTCGCCTAGTGAGTCCTCCACTGAAAGTGTCTACATATTTTCTTGGTACGAATTTCTTAGTTCATTTTGTCAATTCTAACTTACTGTACTATGAATCCTTTATTGAAATTTTAGTTTAATTAAAATACAGCTAATCAACTCCACTCAAAATGCAGATCGAGATGATTCGGACATTCCAATGGATTTAGGGTTACATGAGCCATAATCGAGGACGTGAATGCAAATGGTAATAACGAGGACGAAGAAAGCCAAATTCATCATGCAGTTAAACGAAAATAACTTAATTAAAATTTTACTTATCTAAGAACGTACTAGAAATAGACAAAAACAAGAATAAAACTGGAAAGAATGAAGAAACTTTGAGAAGGAGTAAAAGAATATAATATCTGAAACAAAATAATCAATGCCTTCAAAAAAGATATAGTCGAAGACGGAAGATGTACAAAAAATGTTCTTTTCAGTGAGTTAATTTATTTGTAATGGGTATCTTATATGTGTTAAATTATTTTAACTAAAAATCAGCAACGTAAATCTTTGCATTGATATTTCTCAAAATGGGGGTGCCTTTACATAGAACATCATAGTTCTCAGCCAGCGAATTATAGATACTTCCGTTCAAAAGTGCCCCAGCCTAGTTCAAAGCTGGCCCGCATGGGGGTACCCTTGAACATAAGGATTTACTTCGTTTTATACTCGCAGTAGTATCCGAACTTGAATCAATTAGTCAGGCTTCCTAATAAAGTACTGCAATACAATATGAAAGTTAAATCAATCTAGTTACATTTCATAACACTAAATAGCTGAGCTAACAAGAGACTAAAAAAAAATCCCATCCACAGAATTATGTTTGCCTCCCCAATTAGTCACAAGTGTTATCCTTTTTACACTTTCCATGTAAATCATAGCGAAATATTCTTTCTTGTAGTAATGTCAACATTTTCTCTTTGCATCCTTTGTTGTCTGAGAGCTTATATGAATATTTTATGCTAAGTGTTTAAAGAGTTCATAATGCCCTACAGACATTCAGCAAACTTGAGGGAAAACTTTAGTAGCTTCGGCAACCCAAGCAACTTCCAGTTAGCAAATATCTTAATCAGTTTGTTTGTAAAGCAAGTGGGTAAATAAAATTATGTATGTCTCTTGGTCGTCCGAAAGATAGCAAAAGGACGCGAACTACATGAAAATCAGGACAACAGTTTTGATTGTAATTTATGTGCTGGTGTGCGTTGGCTGGCTTTTCTTTATTCTTATACGATTTTGTTGTATTGTGCTGTGCCATCGGATTTTAATTTAAAAAACAAAACTAAGGACGACCAACTTTCCTTTCGTCTGTATGATAATTTTGTTTGCGTGCGTGAGAAGATTCGTATAATATTGTGCTTTCGAAATTGTGAATACGGAACTTGGCCAACGATATTATATTTTGTTTGCCCTTTTTCTCTAGACTGTTTGACTTGTTGTAAAGAAAAATAGGAAACACATATTTGTATGTATGAAATCAGATTCGCTTATTTGAATTTGTATATGTGTTATACATGCCCTATATTAGCATATTTATAATATTCTTTTGAATAAATAGAAAGGAGTAGGTACGTATATTTACATTCCCATGTTATCCACACTGCGAAAGCCAAGAAAATTACAAAATTATGCACTCTTGCGTGAATGTATGAGATTGTTGTTGTTCGGTTTATTTTTTTTTTTGTCTTTTGAATAAGAAATCCTTTTCTAAAAATGAGAAACACTAAAACACATGAGATACAATTTGTTTTCTCATTAAAAGCGGTTGGCTTTTTGTATTAGATATTTTTAATGGATAAAAAAAATAAAATAAAATAGGTGGCGCAACAGGCGGGTGACACCCAAGGCCTAGCTTCTCGCAACCATTCGTTTTGTGTGAGTTTCTATTTTTGGGACGAATGGAAGGGACCTACAATTTTATGCCGAGTCCGAACGGCTGAATTGAGAAGCTTTTTCATGACAGTCATACTCTCGGATGTTTGTCAGACGATCGCGAGAGGTGGCGCAGTAGAAAAAACTTTAAGATGTAATTTGTGTTATTCCGGGGATCGAACCTGGGATCCCTCGCACAGTAGTCCAGCACACTAACCACTGCGCTACTGCGCCCACATTTTTAATGGATAGAAATATGTAAAATTAAGAAAGGAAGAGAAAAATTAAGTAACGAAAAGTTTCTTTTTATTGGAATTCTTTTAAAATTAGGTATTTAATAATAAAGAATATAAATAAAATAATTAATAACTTTTTCATCATAAACGTATTTATAATTAATAGGTCACAGCAATTTACTTTTGTTTTCATCATAGAAACTTTAGATACAAAGAAAGCATGAAAATAAGTCAAAATAAAGTAAGTAAAAAAAAACTAAACACAGCAGTACTGAGTTTCTTCGAGAAACTCACAGACATGAGGTTGATCCTCAGGAACTTGCACAACATCTGCATCCATAATACCTTTACAAAATTGCAAATCTTTGATTTCTCTGCGTTTTTTTACCACAATGATGTGTAAGGAGTTTGGCAACATCATTCTATTAAGCTTCTGAAATAGGAACCCCTGAGGGCAATGATCTTAAACCCATTCGATCAATTCTTTTACCAGGACCTTAAAACTTCAAAGTCAGATTTTTAGCTCATCTCGCCTCTATAGTTTTTATAACGCCACTAACTCTTGTAAGGACAAACCGCTTAGTGGGCTTGAACTTGAAATGCCATTTATTGGTTGGCTTTAAGATTTCTTGGGCGGCCGCCTTCCAGTCCATTACTCGGCACTCTTCCGTGCCAAGTTTTTGGACAGTTCCATGTTCACTAAAAATTTCGTGATACTTGTTAGGAAGAACGATGGCTCTTTTTTATGCCAGCGAAAACTCTGTCCGGTGGTGAAAATGAATGCCCAACAATTGGAAAAATTACTTCGATTTGTGTAACTGAAGGATTCTTATTTAGCCAATATGAAGCCAAGTATACCAATGTTGAATTCTTATTTTGACCTGCACAAAGACGTACCACTTTTGTACCTTGGATGTCGATACCACAAAGCCATTTCGTTTGATCCTTTTTTTCCTCCGGGTCTCCAGCCAAACATATAAATTAATATGATTTTCTTTGAGAGCCTTGCCTTGGAATTTTGGAACATCTTTGCACAATTCCAAAGTTAAACAAATTGATCTAAAGGCTGTAGTATACGCAGCTTGGTCTTGCACTTTAGTACCATATTTTCTCACAATAAAATGAAATAGTAACAAGATCTGATCGACTTTCCTTAACTCTAGATTCATAAACTATATTCATTGTTACATCGTTCATAAACATAGGTCTGCCAGACCCGTTATCTCCAAAGTCATCTTATTCACTCTCCACACAGATTTTTTGGAGACACAACACAAACACAAAGGTTACTTTGAGAAAAATTTATTTTAAATAAATGGAAAAAATAAATAAATAAAATTCTTTCATGCGGCGAAATCTTTACACCAATTCCCGCAGCCGCAATAGTCGCCGCACAGGGGACGTTTACAGGAGGTACAGAAAAATGTGGTCTTACGCATTTTTGTGTAATCGTAGAAAATCCAATTTTTTCTGGTTTGTTTTTCAGAGTTCACTGCAATACATGGCAAAGTATCACCTAAAATGGCATCAATATTCCTTTTTAGGCATCGCTTCAAAGTTGGTACTTCGCTACCATATAACCCAACCAAGGCTTTATCAATTTGCGCGATATTTCTTTCACAAATGCTCCTTTTGTCAATGGTTTTTGTTTATTACGGCTGCTATAACGTAGGTGGATGACAAAAAAGTTGACTATAGACATATTCAATATGTCAAAAAAGTAACATAGAGGCCACGTAACTATAAAAAATGTTAGCACTATTCATAAACATACGACGTACCTCAGACACCTTTCAAGTCAAATTTCAATAACTAAACTTTTATGCGCCAACGAAACTTGCGCGACACTAAGGTTTCTTATTTTTAGGAAGGTACTGAAAGGTTCGTGTTTGTATCTCTTTCACACCGCATGCTATGACTGATTAATTAAATGAGAGGGTCTGTAAGACCAATGTTTATGAATCTAGTGTTACGCAAACCAAAGAACGAGTTTGCTTTTCTTTTGTGAAGAGTAAATTCAACCATCAATGCATTTTTTTCTAATGCATTCAGAGCAAGTTAAATTCATTCATTCATTCATTCATTTTCAATGGTCCGCTTGTCCATTAAGTGGGTCGCGGGTGTAGGTTGCTCAAGTGGACCCTCCACAGCTCTCGATCCTCCGCCATCGACTCTAAATCATCAAGGGCAATCCCCATACGGGTAGAGGAGAGATTATGAATTTGATCTAACCATCTCATCCTGGGTCTACCTAGGGGACGCCTGCCCGATGGTACGGATTCCATAGCACGTCGTGGAATCCTTGTCGGGGACATGCGTTTAACATGCCCAAACCACCGAAGCATGGATCGCTCCGTCCGGAGAAGTAGCTGCTCGACATTGAGTTCCTCACGTATTCTAGTATTTCTGATGCGATCTCTACGGGTCACACCAGCAATACAACGGAGAAATCTCATTTCGGCAGCTTGTATTCGCGATCTTATTCTTTCGGTCATTACCCAAACCTCATGACCATAGGTAAGAGTTGGAACAAACACCGAATTAAAGACTGACAACTTAGCTTTGACACCAAGTTCAGTCCTCCTGATAACAGAATGACCAAGCTGTCTCAAAATCGATCCAGCCTGACCAATCCTACAGGAAAACTCGGCATTGCTCCTTCCATCACTCGTGAATAAGACCCCGAGATACTTAAACTTCTCCACCTGTTTCAATGGGACTCCACTAACATGCAGAGTGCATTGAACAGGCGTTCTGGAGACGACCATCACTTCAGATTTGTTCACGTTTACTTTCATCTCAGCTTCAACACAAACGGCTACAAACCGATCGAGTGCGCGCTGAAGTTCAGTCTGAGAGGACCCAAGGATGATCATCAAGTTAAATTCAACCAAGTTAAAATTATGATTGAAAACAAAACGGAAGTATGATTGCTTAACATGTAGATCATCATTTGAATGCGCGTTGATATAGATTTTGTACATTTTCGAAATAATATTCATGGCATTGGGAAGATACTGGCGTATTTTATTTTTGGTTCGGCAATAATGTATCTCAAGGGTTTTAAAACTGCTTATGAAAGCAATGACGGCTTGTTTTCTACTAGTAAACTTCAATGTTTTTCTATCCCCTCCTCGTCTTTCCAAAAGCAATGTTCCAGTTTTCATGAGTGTGTCTTGCATACAGGGGCGTAGCGAGGGTTCGAGCAGTGGGGGGGTGACTTTCATTGAAATGCCGACTTATTTCAGGAACTTGCCGACTGTATCGGGCCAGCCGTTATCGAATTATAACGTCATCGAGTTTCACCCCATAGAAGACGTTTTTTGTATGGGAGGTGCCACGCCCCTTTGTCCAATTTTGACCAATTTTCACAGGAACAATCCCTGGCCAATACCTAAAATTGCCTCAAAATTTGAGACCAATCAGTTTAGTGGTTTTCGAGATATAGGATTTTGAATGTTTTTTTTTGTATGGGAGGCGCCACGCCCCTTTGTCCAATTTTGATCAATCTTAACACGAATACTCTTGGGCCAATACCTAATACTACCTGTAAATTGGAGCTCAATCGATTTGGTGGTGTTCGAGATATCTAATGTGGGGCTACAGCGCCACCTGTTGAGAATTTTCCTACTTTTTTTTTCCTAAACCTTCGCGTAGCAATTACGAACAAACCAGCAGAAGGAAGTATCCAATTTGGTCAAGTCGTTTTCAAGTTTTACGCATCCGAACACAAACCACGATCCATTTTCATTAAATACGATATGAGACATTTTTATTACAGTGGTGCATTTATTTATAATAAATAATTTATAACAATAAAATAAATAAATTAATGTTAATATTGCAGCAATTTATCCAAGCGATGCCGACAGCCTTTTTTAAAATCGAATCGAAACTCGCTAAATTTTAATGTTTTCAGTCGGCAAATTCAGCGATGCCGACAATCTTTTTTAAAATCGAATCGAAACTCGCTAAATTTTAATGTTTTCAGTCGGCAAATTCAGCGATGCCGACAATCTTTTTTAAAATCGAATCGAAACTCGCTAAATTGTAATGTTTTCAGTCGGCAAATTCAGCGATGCCGACAATCTTTTTTAAAATCGAATCGAAACTCGCTAAATTTCAATGTTTTCAGTCGGCAAATTCAGCGATGCCGACAATATTTTTTAAAATCGAATCGAAACTCGCTAAATTTTAATGTTTTCAGTCGGCAAATTCAGCGATGCCGACAATCTTTTTTAAAATCGAATCGAAACTCGCTAAATTTTAATGTGTTCAGTCGGCAAATTCAGCGATGCCGACAATCTTTTTTAAAATCGAATCGAAACTCGCTAAATTTCAATGTTTTCAGTCGGCAAATTCAGCGATGCCGACAATATTTTTTAAAATCGAATCGAAACTCGCTAAATTTTAATGTTTTCAGTCGGCAAATTCAGCGATGCCGACAATCTTTTTTAAAATCGAATCGAAACTCGCTAAATTTTAATGTGTTCAGTCGGCAAATTCACCGATGCTGACCGTCATTTTTAAAATCGAAACTCGGAAAAGGTACATACAGTCAAAAAAATATAAATTCGCATTTCCGAAAGGTGGAACCTTTGAAAATGCCGTCTTGTATACATTTACGAGTTTAAAAACATATACCTAATGAAAATCCAAACTCAGTTCTTATTTTTTAACATTTTGTTCCGACTCAAATTTTAAAATTTTTTTAATTTTTTTTGGAATTTTTATAATTTTTTTTTTTTAGCTGCTCAAGTTAAAATTTTACTTCCTTGATTTGCCGACTCTTAAAAACGGTAGGGGGGTGTCGCACCCCCCCACACCCCCCCCTCGCTACGCCCCTGCTTGCATATTGTTTCTATTCTCCTGCGTGCTGCGTCCAATATTAAGAACTCCACAAAACAACTTCTGACAAACCCAGCGCAGCTGTTTTTTTGATGTTCTTATAAAAAACTGAATAACAGCACTTCGTTTTCCAATACAATTCTTCTTCGGCTTCATGAACTTAGTGTGAGATAATATAAAAGCATTTGGTTGTTTAAATTTAAATATACTGATTGTTTTATGATTGCACGTGCGATCTTTTGGTGGTTTAAACTGCTTGCTGTATGGTCTACAATCCTTGAAATTTTATTAACATAAGAACAAAGACTAATATATATTACTTAGAAACTGCCGATTCTTTGTCTTAGATTTTTTCTTTTCGGCCACAGCACTATGTACACCACTTGCACTTTTGTATGGTAAGACCTATCTTTGGAATTACTCGGCTAATTTTAAAATTACTTTCACCGTGTATGACTTTAAGGATGGTGGGGAAGAGGTAAAGGGCGAGTAGGCCGATTTTGTGGTGATACTATAGGATACTTAAAGTGGGACGGGTGAGGGTTAAGGTAAGCTATTGGCCCGGGAGTGTTCCGTTAAGTTTGGTCATTTCTAATACAAAAAATAGGCAATAAATCTGTAAAATTTGACATAAAATGCTTTGATAGACACGTATTTTCTGGGGATGGACAAAGCCGGACAGGCACTGCTAGTAGACTTATATAAAATCAACAAGCTCTTGCTGGTGGATGTTTCTAAATAAATACTGCCATGAATTATTCGTTTTTGTTGCACTGAAGTCTGAACACCAAATTGATAATTTCATAGAGCAATATCGATGCAGGAAAGGGTTGTGTGATGTTCAGAATTGAAGAAACAAAAAATGTGCACGACTGGGTCGCACGTAACTTTCTCGTTTATTGCGAATCTCGCATAATCTCAGAGTCATTTCAGCAAATTTAAAATCATACCCAATTAAGATGTCCTCGGGTTTAGTAACTGAATCCTTGTCAATTAAATAAAAAGTATCTAAATAACACATACTACATAAACATACAACACTTTATTACTTACTTTCAAAATTCACCCCGAACAACTGACACTTAAAGGAGGTAAGTAGGCGATGAATTTAGAATTTCCAATTTTTGTTTATTTTAAAAAACTGGTTTCAATGGTCGGGATTTGGTGGTAATTTTTGAGAAATATTCATAAAACGGCAATATTTAAGTTCTCTGAGAAAAACTAAGTACGTCATCATGTTTATGCGTATGTTGTCTTAAATATGTATTTTGATCAAAATCGTTAGAGCGGTTTTTTGTAAAATTATACTGACAAATGTTACAATTTGGATTCGAAAAGCACTGTTATTAAACTGTTTAGCTGAAAACTGAGTACGACGTATTCTTCAGAATATAAACATTACCTAGCAGTTACATTTTTAACCAAATCGAAAAAGGCGTTTTCGAGATATGTGTAGTTTTTAAAGTACCGTTTTTAGCGATTGGGGTGAAAATGGAAGGACGCATTCATGGTTCAAAAAACACTGTTTTTCAACTGTTTAGCTCAAATCTGAGCAAACGGTATTCCTATGGATTTTAGGATTACCTGAAAGTAACATTTTTATCATAATCGAAAATGTCGTTTTTGAGATATGAGCAGTTTTTTAAAGTACTATCATTAGGGATTTGGGTGGATATCAAAGGACGCAGTCTTTTTAGGGAAAAACTGAGTTTGCTATCAAGTTAAGAATGACAATAGTACCTTTTTACCGTTTTCGAAAAAAAGCCAATTTTCAAAACTGCCGTTGCTGGATTTTTTAGAGAAAAACTGGGTATGCAGTCAGGTTAAGCATGCTTACATTAACTCAACTATCAATTTTGGTTCAAATCGTTAGAGCCGTTTTCGAAAAAATCTAAATTTAGACGTATTTCTTAATATTTCGTAAAATTTTTATATGGGAGGTACCGTTAATATTAGGGCTAGCATAAAAAAAAACGTCCCGAGCGGGAAGCCTACAAACTCTAAATACGAAGTTTGAAGCAAATCCGTCCAAGCGTTTAGATTCCCCAGGGGTGAGACAGACAGACATACGGACGGACAGAATTGCGAGACCCACTTTTTTGAGTTCCCCTATCATCGTAACATCAGAATTGATCAAAATCTCGAGTTCGAAATTTTGTACGAAAACAATATGTACTTATATACATATCGTTCTCTTACTACGTATACGAGAAAGTTAAAAATAATAATAGAAAGTGAACGTTACAACTTTTTACTCATAACTTTCAAATTATAAACTGCAGCAGTACCAAATTCAACATGTACGCTCTTTACGATATCAAAACGTATGTCTTAATTTGAGAATGTTCAGAGGATGCAGCGAGAATAGCAGACATTATGAATACGACAAGCTGGGCCTAAACCTAAAGACTTCCGGATACCTTAAGACACATGGGACGTTGTAATAAAAATATTTCAAAGCGAATATCGGATACCTACCTTTCCTATACTACATTGACATTAGCAGCCAGGGCGTAGCAATGGGTAGAATAAATCTTCTCAAATTAATGGCACATCAGCTACGTTTCTGAGTATCAAACTTCCATTAATACAAATACACTATTTATAAGTAGGTATAAAAGAAAACCGACCCCAGCGACTTTATGTTAAGATGACAATAAATATCTTTTAAACTGGCAAGTTTCAATCACTGCGGGTATGTACACTACAGTCGGTTTTTCTATATGTTTCGATGCCCGGAAAAACACAAATTAAAGTTTTTCCATTGCACCACCTTTCGCGAACGTTTGAGAAACACCCTATAATACGTAGGTACTGTAAAACCTTCTCAACACGGACTCGGCATAAAATTGCAGGTTCCTTCCATTTAAGCTGTAACAAATAACTTTCCCGAGCAGTTTTCAATATTTAGGGTTTAGATTTCAGCGCACCTCTTTGGATCACTTCAACGCACCACGCTCATAGTACGAATGTTTGTGAGAATTAAGGTCTTGGGTCTAATAGCTAGAATATCAAAAGGTATATTGGAAGATGAAGTGACCATCGCAGTCCTTGTCAACTAACTTAAGCCATTTATCAATTGTTAATAACATGTAGGTACACTTGCATATAAGTTCAAAAGTGCGTGGCTAAGATTGCCAATGTCCAATGAATTACAAAATTATATTTAAACTATAACAATGCTTCTCTCACTTCAGCAACAGCTTTCTCATTCATTCTCCCACTTGCTGACCCCATACTATGCCTTATAAAAAAAATACAACTGCCATGCAAATCGATATTGTACATCGAAGCCCCATCGGCTGCTGCTGCACGGCACCACAGTCGTTCATCCTTTTCGTAGAGTGAAAATAATGTCGGCAATAAATTACGAATAGCAAATTTTCCTCGTTTTTGGACGCAAAACTTTGATTGCACGGTTAGCACGCAAACCAAATCAACCTGAGCGAACTCGAACCCCCTCGCCTGCCCTCAAGCTCCTCTTCTATATTGTACTTTCCCAATGTAGTAGTACCTACTCTTTTACTCGTTCCATGATTCAATTGTTGTAATTGAGAAGCGATAAATTGCCATAGAGGTTTCCCATTGCAGTGCACCAGCACCGGATTCCTGTGAGGGTGTTCGAAGAGTAATTCCATTTTGTCGAAAATAATTCACAACTCCATCAACGTTTTTTAGGTCAAATTATTGCAGGGATTCCGTGAGGCGGCGGTGGTGCAGATTTATATAGCGCGGGCTTGTGTTGAAAGTTATGAGCTTTGATTTTCCTTGCTTTTCTTTCGCACGATTTCCTCCACCCTTAAGCTATATCTATTATCCGTTGATTCGTTTCGGCTTTAAATTTAATAATTTATTGAACTCAGGTAATAGGTTACACGATTTACATAAATCTGGGCGTCATTTGTCAGGAATCAACAGTCGGTCGATGTTGTTTGCTTTCCTGTCATGCATTAAATTAACTTGAGTAAAAGACTCAAATTGATTTTCTGCTAAGACACAATATAAGCTCGGGGATTTAGGTTGCCTGCCATCGAGGAAATGAATGGAAAGAGTTTTATCAAAGCTGATGAAGAAGTCTTTCCAGCTGGCCCAGTCGGGATAATTATTTTCGACTTTAATTTCACTCTTCTCCCAAACTCCTGGGTATGAAATTGAAGCGAAAACCCAAATCCATCAGTCAATTAAAATTAGATTCCAACTAAAGCCAACCTGTTCAGTATTTTTTTTGTCACGAAAGAAAAAATGAAAATTGATTGAGTGACAGTTGAATATTTTATTAGATTCTCGAGCACCAAATCAAATCGCCTTAGTGGTTGGAAGGAACCTCCAACTGAGTCATATTACCGCTGCCTGCAGGATGGTACCTAGACTATAAAAATAGAAAAATCGATTCTAAACCAATACCACAACTCCACGGTTGTAACTTTCTGCTTGTAACTAAAATTGTTCACCAGCGATACGATGTCGAAGTCCTGTCAGACAATATAATTATACCGATAACGACAAAATTGCAACACCAATTCCAGATCATATTTCAATTATTCGCACAAGTGGTGATTAATGGTGAATGATCGATTATTTGTGTTTTTTTTTTTGTAGGCTATTATAGACCAACCCCATCGCTGAGCACAAAACGGAAAGTCATTAATTTCGCAAAGTTTTTGTTTTTTCCTCGGTTTTGGCACATTGCCAAAGAATTCATTGCCAGACCAAACAACCGGTGGCGGTTGTTGTTGCGATAAATGGGAGTGAGGGAGGGTTGTGTGGTTTTACCACCCCTTCGCGAATAGCAACCAGTGTTGCAACAAGTAATTTAAGTTATGGATAAGTTTTTTGCTGGGATGCTTCTGTCGTGTGCAACTCAGCAACACTCTTAATGTCATATTATTTAACGGTTAATGCATATGTTGAGTGATTAAATCGAAATATCGTGTTAAATTAATGGAAACCATACCGAGTGCCGTCATAATCTCCCACAATAAATAATAATACTGATTAATTATTGTTTCTGGACTGTTTTACTATTAATTAGGGTCGCGTGTCGAATGGGGCAAAATGAAAACGGAAAATTAAAATCACCATTGGGCTGTAGCACACTTTTCTTAATTTATGGCACTGAAAGGGGGCAGAAGTGGATCCGTTGAAGTAACTTGACAGGTCCACGGTCATTCTTCTAACAATGATTTGTTAGACAATTTGTAGCGAATTTATTGGAAAATGTTAACCTATACCAGTAAATCATAACCTTCGTAGTTTGTTTATTCAAGTTTGGGTATTGTTTCGCATAATTAATTGGTATATGGGTGATTGTCCAGTAAAACCATTTGTCGTGGGTCTGCATATAAGAGGTAGAAAGAATAAAATAACTGAACAAACTTGCCGCTCGTCAACTAGCTACATCGTTGATAGTATTATTCAGTTATAAATATTTGTTAGTGTCATACATTAATTAGGTATGCTAAAAATGTTATCTACCCCTAATATGTAACCTCCACCCATTAAGCATTAATTACACTTGTCGTTTGCAGAGCAAAAATCAATTTATTGTGCAAATAGTTTCACTCAATTAATTTTTTTTTTTTTGCGCCAATGGATATGGTAATTTTCTAAAGATGCGGTAGCCCGTGATACCAACATGCACGGTTCGCCTAAACGTATTAATCCATACCCTTCAACCACTTTCCCCGCGGGACTGCCGTTACGTTAGGTATTACTTCGCGGGGCTGGTTAGCAATAGCAACTAATATGCTAAATGCTCTGCGGGTGTGCCATTTTGGTTCTTCTAAGTCTTTCAAGTCTCATTAATTCTTCGTGTACCGCTCGTTATAAAGGAGCATACCTCCAACCAGTCATTTTCTGATCTCAACATATGGTTCACTAGTTTCCCCTCGCGGCTTCGCTCGAGCAGCTCTTAGCATTTTGTACACAATACATAATATTCTTTCATAATCAGAGGAGACTTAAGTATGTACTACCTCTAACAAACTTTCCTATGAAAGTATCTGAAGTTTTTACATTTTTTGTTGTATTGATTTAGATTTATGACTACCTTTTACTACTATTTTTTACTTCTTTATCAATGAAGAAGTTTCAAATTGATACGACGAACGGTTCGTGAGTTTTGAAAAAGCCCTCATTGCAATCAACTTTAGGGGTTTGGTAAGTTCGCCCTCCACTCTGCAAAGCCCCTATTCTGTGTATTCTTCTTCGTAAAAAGGAAAAAAGGCGAGCTATTGTGACCAAATCTGTGAAGGTATTTCCGATAGCCCGATAAGAACTGTGTCATGTGGTATTTGTAGTCCACATTTAAGTCCAGAATTCGATGGTGGAGATCAATTTTTGGGTCCATCCGCCTTTTGCCGTGTTATCCCACTTGGCTTGCAATAGATGTTTCCCTCTGTTCTACTTTGACCCTTCTATTAGGGACCTCATTCCGTTTGTCTGTTTGCCTATATGATAGATACTTTGCATCTCGCTGGCAAGAATGTCGATGGGGATCATTACCTCTATAACGCTGACTGCTTCGCCCGAAATTGTTCGAAATCCTCGAGAGCTTTTTCATTGTTTCATTTGTTTTTAGAGCCCCCACCCAGACCGGTGCAGGGTATAGAAGTATTGAGCTGACCAGTCTGTATAGCAGAATCCTCCTGCTATATCCAAGTCCACCGATGTTTGGGAGCATCCGGGAAAGAGCTGCTTGCGTCTGTGAGGCCTGTTGTCGAGCATTGAACTAGAGACTTGGAAATTTGCAAATTCCACAGAATTTCGGCTGGTTATCAAGACATCTTGGTTGTTGGGTGAGGCGCTGATTGGTATCAACTTGGCGGTGCCCAGCTATTGCAACTTTTCATACATATCAACTGTGCTTATTTTACCTCCCAGTTGTAACCACCGGGCACTGGTCTCCCCATCCGGGCGTGAACTTATAAGCGCGAGTGTTGAACACGAAGAAAATAGCAACACTATAATGCTCTGTCGGAAAGTCAGACTGAACGAGTTTCAGAAGTCTTATATGAGCTCCTCAGAAAGACTGAATCAACGGCGTCGTTAACAGTCAAGACGCTTGTTGGTTGAGCCGCAGGTCCACCCCGGACTGTAGCGCCACCTTAAGTAAGTAAGTACCAAGACAGCCTTACTGACTGACTTTGTGATTAGCTAGTTCTAAGCTGGTAGACTCCAGACATTTGTTGATCCTGGCAACTGCTTCATCCGTTAGAGGACTCTGTGTCGTGGATGTGTTTGACCACCGTTACTATGGAGATATTGTCAGCAAATAAAGAGATCACCTGAACTCCTTGAGGCAGCGCTGGTCACAGGACTCCGTCATTTAGTAGGTATACCCTACAGCAAAGGTCCAAAGGTTCTGGCCAGCGACCTCCTAATGTATTTTTACGTCCAGCGTGGCAACCGTGCAGTATTTCTTTGTCTCCCTCGCCATCTTTTTCCCAGTATTGCTTCAGCTGCTGTTGCTACTATAGCGCCTTTGGCATCGAAGTACTCATAAGTCTAAGTCCATACTGGTACTCTGAAAAAGATCCTTTATCTTCTGCCACCTTGATACGTTCTAAGATTTCTCCCGTTGTATCCAGCATAAACATTATTGGCCGATACGAAAATGGTTCTTCTTCTGGTGGCTTCTTCTCTTTTGGTAACAAAACCAGATGTTGAAGTTTCCATGGTTTAGGAAACAACCCATCCTCAAGGCAATTGCATCGCTGCAATAAAAAGGTTAATGTTTTTCTTTGATTGCGAAGCACGGCGAATACGAATATACGAATATACGAATTTATTTTGCAAGCAATCTTTTCAAGACGTACACTGGTACACAGCTATCTATGTGTACAGTTTTGCCTCTCCTCACTAAATATTGGAAAAGAAATAAAAAAAGACCAAAGCACGAAAAACAAATTCTCTCCATAATACGATAGTTTATATTGAGGAATCTAAAATCCATATTATCTAAACTCGCACATTGTCTGTTACGCTTACGACTGGTGTAACTACACTCTCCTTGCCTTCCAATCATTTCACCCTCTTGCGCTTTCCATAGGAACTTCTATAACTGATATGACTGTTATAAAATATTTCAAGATAACCTCGAGAGACTTGAAGTTTTGTTCCAAGGTTAATACATGCCAACAAAATCTGAGTTAGTATCTTCCGGCATTGCTTTTGGCAAATGACAAAATCAAAAATCGATAAGGGTGCGGACCATTGGAATATTTCTTATCGAAATTTTGCACCCATCCGTAGGATCTAGCATTGTGACCTTTTCGTTTTATATTTACGACTATCGAAATCTGAACATTCGATTCCTACACATATAAAAGTACGAATTCATGGAGTGAGCCAGGAAGCTGATCCAAATTTTATAAGCGCGTACTTTCCCTTCCACATAAGGACGGTAGGTATAGTCGAATCATGGCCCAAGGACAATAGAGGCCGTCGTCGTAAACTTTTCCTTGTAAAACGACCTTCTTTCATACTCCAGTGGGTTATAACAATTTTAATCCCACCCCATTATACCTACACTTTTGAACACCATATCTGCGGTGGCCCAGTGAACAATTTACATAAGTCCTTTTCAGTATTTGCGTCATTTTACTATATATGCTATTCTTAAATGCCAATTAAATCCAAGCTGCTTCACTCTGATTTAGTAGCAGATATCCGGGTGCATTCCAATCAGAATTTGTTTTAATTATCTGCTCGTCTGAAATGCCTTTCTTTATTAGACCCCTATTTTGAAACGGGACACTTTGGACGTATTTGGGTCAATTTCCTTCTTTGAGCGTGGACAATAATGTTCGTCTCATCATATCGAGCTGTCTGATGATGAGTTATAGGGCGTTGCCGATGTCACTGTTTGCGCTTTTTCCTCATTGCCGTCGGTTTGGGGGTGACATAAAAGAGCAAACAAAAAAGCTCTCTGAGCCATTATAAAATATAGAGATACATACATAATGCACGCAAATATTTTCACACCCTAGATTGTGTGCAGTGGGTGGTAGAATGTGTACAGCATAAAACAAGAAGTAACCTATATATACTAATGCGCATTCTATGGGCTTGCATACTAAGACAAATCAAGCATCTTCTATTCCTATTGTGCTCCCGTTTAGAGTAGGAAAACGGTTTTTGAATACAAATCACTTTCATTAACCCTCCAGAAGTTTTGGAGGATATTCCCAAAATAATATTCCAATGAAACCGTACTAATGGTACTCAAGTGATGACATAAAGGATGGATTGCCCAAAACCCCAAATTGCGCCTTTAAAATTACTGTGTTTCTATTCGCAACCCGTATTGAATGGGTGAGGTTGAATATTCTTGAGCAACTACATATTGGAGGATCTATGAATACCGCAAGTTCTATCAGCGTCTTGGCACCGTTGACAATTTACTCCATTTGCCTTCAAAATGATTGTATATAGAATATCCTTATGATGTCGTTTTGAATACTGTTACTGTCTTGTTTTGAGCGCGCATGCTGTTAAGGGTTGGCTTTTCATATTAAACAAAACGAGAATTGAAGGTGGATGAAATTCTTGTGTCTACCTAGTCAAAATTTTGATTCATTTTGTACATTCAATGGGTTATTCATGAGTAGCTGTGTGTCTTTGCAGACCGCAACAGGATTTACATAACTAATTTTTGGTGGTGGCCGTTTATTGAATTTTGGATTTTAATTTTAATTTTATTCAAGTTGTACGAACTGACGGTGACGGCAGTCGTTTGAGTGACATCATGTGGATTGTGTAAATTTTAAATTTATCAAAATATGCATTTGAGTTTAGAGGACAAACGGCGGCGGTGTCAATCAGTGGCCGCTGGGCGCTGTGGCTGTGATGTGATAGCTTAGATATGTGTATTGTTTACTACGTTGTAGCAACTTTAATATTTAATTTGGGTACTCGCCAGTGCATATCATTTTAGGATGTACAAATAAAAGGCGTTAGGAGAGACTGGCGTGGGTCGATGTTTGTTAATAGGACGGTGTTGTCTGTGGTTGGCTGTACCTACATAAATAAGCTTGTCAGATTTGAAAAGTGCAAATTTATGAACGTCGGACCTAAATTGTTCAAGTAAATTCTACCTCAGTGGTATGTAATTGTACATAACAAAGAGCAATTTGTAATTGTTCGGAATAATAGTGATAAAATAAACAGCTATGTATCTTTTAATACTATTATTAACAATTTAATGCAACAAAAATGTGTGTTGTCTGGTCCTTTATACCTGCCAGCGGCAAGATACCACAACTTCGCAAATAAGCAGTTACTTTATTACAAGCTAAATTTTACTCTTTCAAAAGTGGAAATGCAAACGTAAATCCCTTAAATCGAGCTCTAGATATGGGTGTTTTCGGAAATATCATCTGCATCAAATTGCTTTTGCAGCATGTTCGAAAACGTCACACATCAAACAAACATCACATTAAAAATTCATTAGCATGTGTTCGGAAACGTCACATAGCAAAACTGCATTACATGTGTTCGCATAACATCCATCCAGGAACCATGGGTGTGGAAAAATCGCATCTGCGGCCTTGGTGAATTGAGCGGTTCTCACCACGTTCTTTACGATAAACTGTCCGAGAGACCTAGGACATGTCTTGTTGTATCGAAATCCCTCACGGCAGTTAAAATCGAACGGTTTTGTGGCCAAGATTTGGTTGCTGCAAATATCACTTACCATGCAAACGGCAATTGGGAAACCTTTGTCGTTGCATCGGCTTACTTTCCCTATGACTCTCTAACTCCTCCACCACCAAAGGCAGTTGTTGAGCTCATAGAGTACTGCGAGTCTAAAAAGATTGGTCTTATCCTATGTTGCGACGCTAATGCCGAAAACACTGTTTGGGGCAGCAGCAAATGTAATATACGTGGAGATCGTCTTCTGGACTTCATCCTCTCGTCTGACATCACCATCAACAATGTGGGTTGTCGACCTACTTTTGTTACAGCCAGAAGACAGCAAGTAATTGATATTACTCTGTTCAACAGGCATTCCAAGTCTATCAATAATTGGAGGGTATCGCCAGATAGCACTCTGTCAGATCACCGAAACATCGAATTTCAAATCTACTGTGAAGTTTCGCCTTCGCAAGAGAGGAGAAATCCGAGAAAAACGAACTGGGCACGGTTTAGGGATAGAGGTCTGCTCAGGAGCTGAACAGCGTCCTTATCCGTTGTTTTGAACAAGCGTGTCCGGTTACAAAAAACTCCTGGTAGAAAACCGGTACCTTGGTGGAACACCGAACTACAGTGTATTCGTAGAGTAACCAGGAAGCTTCTAAATCGGTCTTTAAAAACCAACTTGGAGGAAGACTGGAATCTCTATCGATCGAAACAAAAAGAATTTAAGAGATTATTCGAAAATCGAAAAATGACTCTTATAGGAAATTTTGTGAGGAGGTCGAATCACTAAGTGCAACCAGTAGGCTTGTTAAAGTCCTCAAAAGGGACGGACCAAGTAAACTGGAATCGCTCCAAAAATCTGATGGCACCTACACTGAGACAAAGGCGGAGACTTTTAGTCTTCTGCTGGAGACTCACTTTCCGGGAAATCAGGTCACTACGCGTTCTTCAGTGGTACCGACAACGGTGGCCACTACGGAACTGACAAACTCCACGCGGCGTAGCTGGTATATTGCATCCAGAGTGGTGACGGATGACGCTATCAAATATGCAATTGCGTCATTTGACAGCTTCAAGTCACCTGGTCCGGATGGAGTTTTTCCGGCTCTGCTGAAACAAGGTTTTAGTCAGCTGATGCCGACGTTGAAAAGAATTTTCACCGCTAGCTTGGCCTTGGCATACATACCTTCCCTTTGGCGTATGGTTAAAGTCGTGTTCATACCAAAAATCGGTAAGACTGACTATACTCTCGCCAAAAGTTTCAGACCCATAAGTTTATCTTCCTTCCTGCTAAAAAGCTTGGAGAGACTGGTTGAGCTGCACATGCGCAATGTTGCTCTTCGATTGCATCCTCTTTCTGAGACGCAACATGCTTATCAACGCGGAAAATCCTGTGAAACTGCGCTTCAGAACCTCGTTGGTAGGATCGAAAGTGCTCTTGATCGGAAGGAGTACGCGTTGGGTATTTTCGTCGATATTGAGGGTGCTTTTGATAATGCGACCTTTGATAGCATGTGCAATGCAGCCAGACATCACGGTATAGATGAAACATTGGTGTTGTGGATTAAAGCAATGCTAATGCACAGGACGTTGATTGCCGAGGCTGATTGTGGCAAATGCGTCATGACAGGGGTAAACAGGGGCTGCCCTCAAGGTGGTGTTTTGTCTCCCCTCTTATTGTGTGGTGCATGGTAGTAGACTCTCTGCTGACGACTCTCAATCTTCCTGGAACCTATACACAAGCCTACGCGGACGATGACGCCGTTTTGTCTGTCGGTTCAGTCATTGGGACTGTCTGCTCTCTGGCGCAGAGATCCTTGGGTTTGATCGATGATTGGTGCACAATGAATGGGCTTTCAGTGAATCTTCTTAAAACTACGGTTGTTCTCTTCACGAGAAGGAGGAATATCACTGGTCTGTCTCAACTTGTGCTAAAAGGTGTCACTCTCACTATTCCGATCTCTGATGAAGTCAAATATCTGGGAGTAATCCTCGATAGAAAACTTCTTTGGTCCAAGCATGTTGAATCAAAAACCGATAAAGCGCTGTCGACTTTCTGGCAGTGCAAAGGCGCTTTTGGGAAGACATGGGGCTTATCTCCTAAAAGGGTCCTATGGATCTATACGGCAATGGTAAGACCACTTCTCTCATATGCATCGGTTGTGTGGTGGAACAGGCTTTCGCGGAAACGTGTTATGGCCTCTTTCGCCAAACTCCAAAGAACGGTTTGCCTTGGCTGCACAGGGGCCTTCCCCAGCACTCCGGGCTCCGCTCTAGATGCTTTGATGAACCTCCCCCCCCTTGATATTTTTATCATGGGGTGTACGCTGAAAACCATCTCTCGGTTAAAGAGAGGTGGCTTTTGGTACCACGCGCATTGGAATTTTGAAGAACTTGTGCGAAAATTATCCTTTGACCCCTGTCTTATGGATATACCGTCTGACGCAATGACACCAGAAATCCTACTGCGACAAAACTACCACGTCAACTTTCCTCAGGCAACAGAATGGCTTCGGCCAGACTCGGAGCCAGGGAAGGAATGCCATCGTGTATTCACGGATGGCTCTAAAACCGGACAGGGGTCTGGTTCTGGAGTCTTCGTGGAAAGCGAGAACATTAGACTACACTACCCCTTGGGTAACCATGCGACTGTCTTTCAGGCGGAGATTTTCGCTATCCTTATGGCTATGCGCTATATTGTGACAAACAGGTGGAGGGCTAGAAGCATATGCGTTTGCAGTGATAGCCAAGCTGCATTAAAAGCGCTGCTCAACCCTCTTACCTCGTCCAAGTTAGTGCTCGAACTCAAGCTTTCTCTGAACTTGGTCGGTAGGCTAAACACGGTCAAACTTGTTTGGGTCCCAGGTCACACTGGTATCCAGGGAAACGAGATCGCTGATGAGCTTGCCAGGGTGGGTTCAGAAGAAGATTTCTTAGGACCTGAACCTGCGTTGGGTTTGCCTGCATCTGTGGTTAGGTCATCCATTGATACTTGGGTTTCTCGTGAACACGAGTGTCGTTGGCGTGACTGTGCTGGGTGTAGACAGACCAAACGACTGCGTCCGGACATCTGCAAGAGGTCCTCGTCTTTCCTTCTGTCTCTCAGGAGAATCGACTGCAGACTTCTTGTGGGCGTCCTTTCGGGCCACCAAGCTTTTGCCAAACACTTAAATGTGTTGGGCTTGAGCAACACCACCATCTGTCCTGCTTATGGAGAGGATGACGATACAGCGGAGCACTTCCTCTGTAGTTGTCCTGCCTTTGCTCGCATCAGGTGACGGGTCTTTGGGGCTGACGTGGTGAGTGCCGAACATCTAAGCTCTTCATCACTGAAGCTCCTTCTCATCTTTCTTCGAAAGACGGGAAAACTAAGTACAGCAATGTAAGGTGTCTGTTTGGCAGTACAATGGACCAGTAGTTGTGTCTGAGTGCTCCATCGGATTGTAACAACCTCCGACAAAGAAGAAGAAGAAAGAATGCAGTTCTGCTAAGGTCAGATGTTCGTAAACGTCATTTGCGTGTCATCTGCCGTGCAGCAAGGCAGACAATAAATGGCCGTGCATTTGCTCGTGAAAAATAATAAATAAAAATTAAATTTTGTCGGTCCTGGTCTCGGTCTAGATCTAGGTCACTTGAGCGGTAATGTGTTTCCTTTTTATTAGAAATAAATGCAAATAAATTATTGTATAGACCCGCAAATCAAACGTTAGACTGGAATTCGAAGAATCTTTCCTTTTAATTGTGACGAGATAATAAAAAAATTCACCAATTTGTTCACATCGTACATATAAACGTATAAAAAAAACGAAGCAACAAGACCGGAAGAGTGGCATCAAATTGGGAATTTGATTGGGAATATTTCAGCATTTCGTTAATCCACCGCCTTCAAAAATCTGGGAGAGGACGCAAAGGGAAGAAGAATAATGAATTATTGGAATATTTGAAGGAACAGGAAAAAGTTGAGGCAAAGCGCCGAGAATACGTGTCTCTTGAACGGGGTAAGCTTAAAATAGAAAAGGAAAAAATCGCAGTTCTACGGGAGCTTCAATCACTTTCACAAAGCGATACAGATATTAGTTGTGTTTTTATGAAACCTTGCCAGCCAGTAGTTGCCAGTAGTTGGCAGTTGAGGCACATTTCACATTCTAATTAAAACAACAACCTGCTGGCAACAACTCTTGATTTTCTCCCCAGATTTTCTCTTGCTGCTGGCTGGCAGCTGACTAAATTCAATTCACAATTAAAAAACAGGTGGCGCTGAAAGCAACAAGTGGCTTACAATTTCCGTTCAATTTGCTTAAATCATAATGGCGTTCTTATCTCATGCACACAACATTCCAGAGAAAAATGTCAGAACTTATCAAATATTTCTACCAAATGCATAATTTTATACCAAATGCTGGTATGCTTTTAGGCTTATTGCGTAAATTCATCCAGCTGGCTTCATCTTGCTGGCAATTGTTCTGGAAACTGTCAAAATGAACGGCTGGCTGGCGGGGTTTCAAAAAGACATGACTTATATCTGCAAAATAGAATAAAAAAATGATTTTTTTCTTGTAATGTTTATTTGTGCATTAAATTTTTCATCATTTTAAAAATTACTTTATTGGCCGGCGCCATTGCAGAGCTTCTTGCTTCTTCTTGACGGATGGTCTTCTTGAACGACACCTATCATTTAAACCTTTAATAACCCCAAAGAAACAAGTCAGAAGCTGCCAAATCGGATGATCTTCCGGGCAAATGCAAACCGACAAAACGCGATATTTGACGCCCACCTTAGAATGTCGGTTGTGGCTGATATTGCTGATATGCAGTATGTGCCCATCCTGCAGACAGCAGACAGTACCAATTATTCAATTGAGAATGTCTCTTTCAATAAAATACCGGCCGCATTGCATGAACAACTTGAGTAGGTATGTAGGTATAGCTTATTTTCTGGGCGGCCAGAAAACGGGCACAAAAGGCATGTTGCCAAAATCTCTATAAAGAATTGTTCGTAAAAAAACATAGTGACGATTATTCCGCAATTTTTTAGAAGTACTTGCGTTCTATTGCTTATTGGCATAAACTGTGATGCCATTTGTAAAATTTATGGCAACTTCCGATAGGGTCATAATGTAGGTAAGTATACATTATGGCCTATACCTTGTATAGTACCTACAAAACAGAGCGATTTATCCTTTTAAGCAGCAGCGATTGCAATTTGTGTTTGTGCAGGATTTCGTATTAGTCGAACATAAATGCAAAATAAGAACATTTTGGTTCCATATAAGTATTGGAGGAGTATTCGAGCCCTGGGCAAGGCCGAAATCAATATAGCTTTTACAACGCGACATAACAAAAATCTTCAAATCGCGATATTTTGGAAACTATACACCCAGTCATATGATGTGTAAAATTTGTTGCGTTTCAATCATCAATACAACGACTTTTATCTTAAGGTATATAATTATTTTCGGATCGCTCTCACTGTCTGTTTCCGTCATCGTTCGTCTTCCCCCCCCCCCCAAAAAAAAAAAACACAACCCCTTTTCGGTGCGAAGAAGCAGGGTGGACTGCTCAGAGCTCGAAAATAACTCTCAACCTTTATTTTCAATAATTGGTTTCTCACTGAGAGATATTACATTCGGCTTCGACATTAAGGTCTTTCTCTGATTTTTATTAATATACACTTACCTTTTCGTTCTTTGCTTGATCGTTATTTTGCAATTTTAGATATATAACTCCTTAGTTAACTTTTTCCATAAAAATTGAATGGAAATGATCAACCAAAAACCTCATTCTTCGAAAGTAAGTTAAAAAAAAATCAAAATTGTATTGAATTGGTCAGAAAAATTATGGGCCGAACATTACATACAGGTGGAAACTCTAATGCTACCTGGAATTTATTTAAAAAAAAAAAGAGGTAACTCCGTGTATCTTACTTCATTCTACTGCTTGGTACCGAAAAAAGGGTTAAAGTTTGTCGTTCAGGGAGAGCAAAAACGAATGGTGACGAAGTCTAAGTCTGTTGCCCCGACGAAATGTTCAAAGTGTCGAAATGAAGTTGACTGATGTAGTCAGCTCCTCTAGGTGCCGCTGCTTACTATTGTCAATAATAAATGAAAAATGTACAAATGAGATTTTTTTTTCTGTCTGTGATATCTCTCAATAGTTGACCAAAACCATAGAAAAAATTAATAAGGGTTTCTCTCTGAGCGTAATCGAAAAAAATACTGTGCTGAGAAACTGGTTATTATTGTGGTCATATTTAAAATTCTCAACAACTGAGAGTAATATTAGGAAAAGGTTGAGAGATATTTTCGAGCTTTAGGACTGCTTCAATCAAGCTCTTCTTGTTCGCAACAGTTTCTCTCTTTCTTGGACAGGTTTGTCAAAGAAAGTAAACGGAAGGCAAGGCAGACTGCTACGGTTACCATACCATACCACTCCTTTTTTTTTGGAAAAGAGAACACCTCGCACTAATTTTCAAATTTTGGGTTAGAAATCAAAAATTAGCGTAGAATAATAATACAGCGACTTAGTCGATTTAGGAATTACTGGAGCTATACTGGAAAAACATTATATTGCCTTTCGATTAATGCATGGCTGATTTTGCCGACAGCCTATTCAGAATACAACTAAGTCCAACTGATGTTGGCCAATCTTGAGGCCACTTACGGTTATTATAATTGTCGACAATATTAATAAAAATAAACCGTCAGAAGATTCCGTACTTGGCCAGAGTTGGTGTCTTGAAAACGTGTCGGTTGTTCTTTGATTTGATATATCTACCTATGTACAAATTGGCTTAATGGGTTCGGAGAGACGGACAGACATCGTAGCGAAAACAATAATGATCTCCACTCCATAACTGCTTTTACAAAGCTCACCGTAAAGAATAACACATCTGTCCGATTTTGTGGGTAGCCTCATCAGTTCTAGACGTACTATTTGCTCGATGTTCATCAACTATTTCGCTAGCACTTTTGCTGGCAGATCGAACGCGCCTAAGAAATATAAAAATCAATCACCTTTGGAGTTCGTCAAAAGAACAATTCTTAACTACCATCCCGGGTAGTTTCATCGAGATTCCCTTACCAAGCTAACAAATCAATGTTTTAACTAAGATATCGGTAGAATTGGAGCCCGAGAGCTTCGACCGCAAGTTTAATCTCATGAGTATTGACATTTCAATTCCAAAGGCTTTTAGAACTCTAAAAAGCTGTCCAACAAATAGGTAACCAGTGAGAATAAGATAAACATCAACGTTTTAGATGCAGGGAACACGATGTACTAAACCTACATAATTCAAAACATCAGATGATGCTCTGCCATTCCTCTTTTTCTACGACATCTACTCAGGCGAGCAATGGAATAAATAAAGGACCCATAATGGTCCCCGGGGAACCAATTGAACCTTAACGCTTTCCCTGGGAAATCTAAGTAGTAATTTTTTTTTCTACCATTTCGCTATAATATACTTCATCACATTCGCAGAGTATAAAATGTGCTAGATTCTTTTCGGAATTTAGGTCACCGAAAAACCTGCATATATCTATCCATGTCTAAGGATGTGGCGACAATATCCCAAACAGTGCCGTGAGTTAAGAATTTGGTTTAAGAATTTCCCTAGACATAGAAGCATCGTTGTCAAAATGTGACCAAAGTCAGCGGGCGATATTGTTCTTAATAATTCCCTTTAGTGTGCACTGGGGTGGCTTGATGTCAACACGGCCGTTAATATCGATTATAACTCTTTGTTTCTATCCCACATTTCTTCCATATTATCGAAGAGATCAACAATTCATAATGCCTCATTTTAATTCGAATATAATAGCAATAATTGTAACCATAAGGGGGGGAAATCCGCATGCTTATTAGCCTCATTTCACCATATATTGATTCTTCCAAAGCCTACATTACACACGCACATACCTACTGTGGATACAATTAAGTTAACCCTCCCAAACCTAACAAACACAATTTAGCAGATCCGCATTTCAATTCCGAATTCCCAATTCCCAATCGCATTACAAAATCAATATTTGTATTATTCTAGCATGATGTCGTTTATCCTTTTTATACCTCCTTTGCCAGCGTTGTCAAGTAGCACATTTGCTGCGTAAAATCCCCTCCTTGTTTTCCACTCTCCCATCGGCAAATGTTCTCTCACATGTGGGGCTGCCATTCTGCCAAAAGTGACAAAGTTAAAAGGAAAAAACACCCACAAACTCAACTCACCCACAACCTTTATAAGTAGCTATTTCGCCAAATAAGAGGCAAGCCTTGAGCAGCCAACGAAACGAAATAAGACATATTATAAATTTTAAGGACTGTGTTCGGGTGTAGGTATCTGGTTCCAATAAAGGAGTATATACACACTTTGTTTACATTTTCGATTGTCAACAAAATATTTTTTTATTTCGATTTCCTTTCACATTTTTATGCAAATCGACAAAGACGATTTTCATTTACAAGTAATTTTAAATTTTCTTTACATGTCATTGCAGATGGACAATCTGAGTTCGAAGTACAGCTGGTCATGCAGAAATATGCGGAAAAAGGATCCAGTGTCACCTTGCAATGCAAACACAATGTGAGGCCGGACATTTTGTTCAAGGTAAAACACAAAGTCTACATTATAACTTTCATTACAATATTGATATGCCATTCACGTGGAGCAATGACGGCGATAAATTGTCTATCTGGAAGGGATATTATTAGTGTTTATCTAACTGGACGATAATTAATGGTCCTTATTGGCCCAAGAATGCGGCGCAGAACGTTTATTGAAAGCGGGCGCAAGGTGTGGCTTTATTGGTTATTTTTTCCTGTATCTGCCCGTAACGTGAGAGTATGTAAGCCCTAAATGACACCCGAATGATAATAAATAGCTGACCTTTAGGAATTTTAGTAGAACATTTTGATCGCAAAAGATTGCAGATATAGCTTTTGCGCACAGTCTTACTATAATGCTCATAGATACCGAATGTGTTTGGCCATAAGGGCTTTTATTTGGTTTTTTTTTTGGAAATTGTTTTTTGAGAATTTTCGCTGACACCATGGGAATTTAGAAATTTATTTGGTAAACTTTAACGGTTGCCCTGTTTTGTTGGCCGTCATAGATTCATTTTGCTGACAGTAGAGGAAAGTGGGTATCTACCGATTTTGTTGAAATTGAACTACACACGTTTATTGTCGGCAGAAAAGTTTTTTGTTTGGCTGTAAATAATTGTAATTTGCCTGCGCGAAATATAATGGAAGTATTTTTCGGATAAAAGGGATTATATAAAGTTTTGTAAAGGATTTTTTATATGGATTTCCAACTTAGCAACAATATAAAATCCTGCTTATTAGAGAATATTTGAACGTGCTTTCGGTACCATAACAGTACCATTGTATACAAATAGCTTATCTATTGTAACGATTGACTTGATTCTGCTCTTTCCGTCCGTCCGAATATTCATAAGCACTTTGGAAATTATACTGTTAGCTAGGTACTAAAAGTATTTCAGTTAGTTTTTGTTTTACGAGAAAAAATTAAAATTATTTGTCATTCAAATTAAAAAAAAAAAAACATTAAATAGCAAATGTTCACCGTTTAAAAAAAACAAACAAAATCATAAAAATTAGAAGAAATAACAAACATCCTCCACGCGTTAGCCTTATTTATTGGCTTAAATTATATATAAGGAAAGGTAAAGACTTTAACATTTTTTTTAATGTAATAGCTTTTGTTTTATCTCATAATAGTCATTCTTTAAATTCTCGATACTGAAGGGTTGAATATCTACATTTATTTTGTCTTATGAAAGCATCTTAAGAATAAAGAAACTATAAACGAGTTTCAAAGATGCAAACGAAGGGAAAAGGAGGAAAAGTTTCAAAACTCACCTTAGGAAATAAAAATAAAGCTCAAATAGAGAAAGAAAAAAATGCAAAGCTGCAAAGCAAAAAAAAAAAAAAATAATAATAATAATCTAAATTAGAATACCAGTTTAAGTTTTTCTTTTTACTTATTATTATTATTTACATTTTCATTTCATTCAAGTTTGTGTTGTTGTTAAGTTTAATTTTGTGTTCTGTATTTATTATTTAATTATTTTCATTCCTTACATACTTTTAAAACACCAAGAATTCGTGTGCACGGACTTCAACAAAAGGCAACTCATTTTTTACATTTATCGTAAAACAAATTATCGTAACACAAATTTAAGTTAAACACAAACATATTTAAAATTTCAATTCTTAGTTTTAGTTTTAATTAAATCAATAAAAAGGTAAAAAGAACGTTTCACGGGAACAAGACCCGAACAGAGATCTGTAGAGACGAACAAGGAAGTAGTAGTAGAGTCACAGTCGGTGCTGAGGATATGGAAAAACCATTTCTGCAGACTGGTAAACGGCGAAGACGACACAAATTCCGCTGTCAGGCAGAATGAACCATTCAACCTGGGCGATGAAAGCCAAGACTTCCGTCCACCTGACCAAAATGAGGTAAGGACAGCAATATCCAAGCAGAAGTCCAATAAAGCTGCAGGACCGGACGGTTTATCGGCCGAGCTTCTTAAGGCAGCGAGGGATGACTTGGAAGAGAGCATACACCAACTCGTTTCTAAAATTTGGTCAGAGGTAAGTATGCCTGATGAATGGAGCCTCAGCATTGTTTGCACGATCCATAAGAAAGGAGACCCTCTAAACTGCGCCAACTATAGAGGCATCAGCCTCCTTAACATCGCTTACAAAATACTGTCCTCCGTACTGCGTGAACGCCAGAAACAATTTGTCAACGAACTGATTGGACCCTATCAGTGCGGTTTTAGGCCCGGTAAGTCCACAACCGACCAAATATTCACACTACGGCAGATCCTGCAGAAAACTCAAGAAGTCCAAATCGATACTCATCACCTATTTATCGATTTTAAAGCCGCATATGACAGCATTTATAGAGACGAGCTATACAGAGCCATGTCTAGTTTTGGCATCCCTGCCAAACTTGTCAGATTGTGCAGAATGACGATGGCGAACGCTCGCTGCTCCGTAAAGGTCGGAAACAGTCTCACCGAGACCTTTGATGTGAAAAAAGGATTTAGACAAGGTGATGCGCTGTCATGTGACTTTTTCAACATCATTCTTGAGAAAATTGTGCGAAACTCGCAAGCCAACACCAGGGGCGCAATTTTCCAAAAGTCTGTGCAACTACTTGCATACGCTGACGACATCGACATCATTGGCAGAACACAGCGAGCTGTCACTGGTGCGTTTGCAAGTATCAGTACAGAGGCGGCTAAAATGGGTTTAGTGGTGAATGAGGGCAAAACAAAGTATATGCTGTCAACGAGAAGGGACACACAACATCGACGAATCGGACAGAACGTCACGATAGACAGCTATAACTTTGAGGTAGTTCGGGACTTTGTCTACCTCGGCTCCGCTATTAATTCTGAAAATGACATCACATCGGAAATCAAGCGAAGAATTACACTTGCCAACCGCTGTTACTTTGGCCTCAGGAGGCAATTGATTTAGTAAGGCCTTGTCGAGAAGCACCAAGGAGACTCTATATAAGACCCTCATCATCCCAGTCCTGCTTTATGGCGCAGAATCATGGACGTTGTCAAAAGCGGATGAAGATCTCCTTGGGCGCTTCGAACGCAAAATTCTTCGAGTGATTTTCGGTCCCGTTTGCGTTGACGGGCTTTGGAGGGCTTTGGAGATTTAACAGCGAACTCTACGAGCTGTACAGCGACATCGACCTTGTCAGAAAAGTACGTATCAGTCGACTAAGATGGCTAGGACATGTAGAGCGAATGAACACCAACGCTCCGGCCCGAAGAGTCTTCGATGCCAACCCGGAGGGACAACGCAGTAGAGGAAGACCTCGCCTTAGGTGGCGCGCACAAGTGGAAGGGGACCTCAACCAACTTGGAGTGCGCGACTGGAGGCAGTTAGCCAGAGATCGTGCTAACTGGAGAGGCGTGTTGGTTAAGGCCCAGGTCCACCCCGGACTGTAGCGCCATCTAAATAAGTAAGTAAGATTTATTTTTCTCTCTAATGATTAAAAATTAAGTCATGTTTATTTTTAGAATTACAATTTTAAATTAAATTATTTAAAGATGATGGCTTAAATTTTCATTTAATAACCTATAGAAGGCGTAGGTCGCAGAGGAGATGCAAGCGTCTTAATTAGATTAGATAAGGTAAACTATCGGCCATAGTATCTACATGGATGGGGTGGGTGGCCAAGGAGTCCTAAAGCCAACATTTAGGACTCCACATCCAGATGATTTCCCTCCCGCCTTTGACCGGATTTATATTTAAATTTAGAGTTAAAATTATTTGTTTTGATTTTTAAATTTGTACTATGCTGTTGCGTGAACCAACCCTTAGCCGGAATTGCTCTAACAGAAAGATTTGCGACCCTTCTATCCAAAGCATAGTTACATTCAGCGTTACCGATGGGTGACTTTAGTCGCCATTTGGCTACTTTTTATAACAAACAAATATTTTTTGTATCCGTTATTTCCAATGTGATTCCACTGTTAAGTTAAGTATGGTTTGTTTTACTTCTTCTTCCTCATTATTGCATCTTTGACTATGCACAGAGCAAATTGTCACTGACTAAAAATGTGTGACGGGAGTTTCAAGTGAATGAATACATAATTGAATGAATGCATATAATAGTTCTGTTCCTTTACTTTAAAATGTTAGGAATTTTTACTTAATGATGTTCCTCAACTCAAAAAATTCGTCAAAGCGAGCGCTTCGAGAGAGCAACATATTACCAGTCCACTGATAATCTTACTAGTTTTTACTCAACCAATTTCTGGTAGTCTAGTAAGAAGAAGAACTGAAAAAGTTGTCAGCCATTTGACAATTGACAGATGATTTAAAATTTGGCGTCCTATTTGGCAAATGCGTGAAATTAGGTTAGGTTAGGTTTGTGGGCTGGCGAGGATTTCTCCGTGCCACACTCAGGTCAAAACTGACCCATTGTGATGCCCGTAGGAGAAAGAGGTAGTCCCTTACCCATTATATGTTCTGAAACAGCTGTCGAACCTTGTCTTGCTAATTCGTCTGCTTTCTCACTGCCTTCATGTCCCGGAACCTAGCAGAGTGATACTTTGTGCTGTGTACCAAGAGCCTTGAGTTCTTCGCGACAGCACTTCACAAGCTTCCATTTTATTTCTGATGCAGTTATGGCTTTTATTGCTGCCTGGCTGTCGATAAAGAAGGTAATACTTCCCTTACCGCAGACTCACGGGCTGCTGTTTCCACCTGACCCTACCCCAGTGTCCATTTTTGATCCGTCTGTGAAAACGGCTATGGTTGGTGTGCTAGGTACGAGTCCGTCTCTCCATTCTTCCCTGCTGGGATAGGCGCTAGAGAAGGGTTTTGTAAACTCTAGATAAGGCGTAATGTAGTCCGTGACAGGTACATGGCCGAAATATTTCTGTACGATCGTAGAATGACCCGTTGCGTTCAAATTCCATTTTACCGATTGGCTGATTCTCATTGCACTAATTGCGGCCGATAGTTGTATATGAATGTCTAGTGGACACAGGTTGAGGATAGCCTCAAGTCCTGCGGTTGGAGTTGTCCTCATCGCACTGGTGGTGCCGATGCACGCTAGTCTTTGAACCTTCGTTAACGCTTTTAGGTAGGTGGCTTTATTGGTTGCCGCCCACCATACGAGACTGCCGTAGGTCAGTATGGGTCTTACTATAGGAATAGAATTCTATAGAAATACTTTTAGGAATAAAAGGCTATTGTGGCTTTTTTGATTCTTTCATTGGTGTTCAATTTCCAGTTTAGTTTTTTGTCTAGTATAAGTCCCAGGTACTTTGCGCTATCAGAGATTCTGAGGGGTGTGCCGCCAACAGAGGGTGTAGCAAACTGTGGTATTTTCCTTTTATTTGTAAAAAGTACCAGATCAGTTTTTTGGGGATTGACTGTTAGACCGCAGTTCCTGGTCCATGTGTCGAGGGTTCTTAGGGCGCTTTCAATTTGTTCCGACAGTGTTGGAAGGAATTTTCCCGTTGCCAACAGTACGACGTCATCCGCATAAGCCGTTATTCTGATGCCATTGTTCTTAAGTTTCGTGAGTGCTTCATTAAGAACAATGATCCACAAAAGTGGGGAGATCACCCCGCCATGAGGGGTTCCTCTGGAGGCATAAGCTTCTAGCTTAGAGCCCCCAAGTTCGGCCATAATGTGTCTTTCTTCAAGCATGCTGGTTATCCAGTTGACAATAGTACTGTCAATGTTGAGCTTGCTTAGTGTTCTGCGTACGGCAGCAGTATTAACATTGTTAAACGCTCCTTCAATGTCTAAGAATGCCGCTAAAGTGTAGAAATTACTATTCGTATTTATGGTTTGGCTTCATCAAAAAGATGTTCAATTAATTCCGAATCACTTTCGCTAAAAAAAATTAGCAAATTATTCGCCATTATCAGACATTTTGAAGTATTTTTTTTTTTTTTACCACTGCAATTTATGAGTTGACAAACAAAAAGGTCACATAACATACTGCACTTTACGGAAAAACAAAATGCATCTGTCATTTTTAATAAATTACCACAAAAGCGTTCCCAAACTTTTTCGTAAGTTTGTTTGAAGAATATTCATCCCCATAACTGCCATTTTGACAGTCTTTTCAATAATTACTACAAAAGTAAAGAAAAACAGATGTTGTGGAAAATACTTTTTTTGGCGACTTTACCATTTTGGCCATCGGTAACGCTGGTTACACTATTAATTCAAAAAATTGAGTTGTATAGGACCGTCATCCAATCCGATGTGGCATTTAATTTAATATTTGTGCCGTTTGTGGGAAAAGCGTGCACATAAATAATTGTAAAAAGCTGGACCTAATGTTGAACGTTGGTATTTTTGCGTCCTTACCTGGATCTGTAATCTGTATCTACATAAATTCATTCATCGAATACCGTCTAAAGTTTTCCTAAGCTAGACGATAATCGGATAATTTGTGTATACTATAAACAGGTGGGCGCAGTAGCGTAGTGGTTAGTGTGCTGGACTACTGTGCGAGGGATCCCAGGTTCGATCCCCGGAAAAACACAAATTACATCTTAAAGTTTTTTTCTACTGCGCCACCTCTCGCGATCGTCTGACAAACATCCGAGAGTATGACTGTCATGAAAAAGCTTCTCAATTCAGCCGTTCGGATTCGGCATAAAGTTGTAGGTCCCTTCCATTCGTCCCAAAAATAGAAACTCGCACAAAACGAATGGTTGCGAGAAGCTAGGCCTTGGGTGTCACCCGCCTGTTGCGCCACCTATTTATTTATTTATTTTTATTTATTATAAACAGGTGCATAATTTTTTATTCACTCGATGACCGCTTCAGTAATTAAATGCTTTACTTATGCAAGCTGATTGCGCTCTCAAGTGTTATTTGATATATTATACCTACTTCTCTTTCGACCGGTTAATTAGTTTCCTATCGTCCATTTCCATATTGTGGACTTAAAGGGTCCAAAAATATACTGGTAGAGTCCAATTAGTTCGCTGACAAATGGTTTCAGGCTTTTACATATTATGGCAGACATTATATTGAACTGGTATGCTATTTAAGAATATCCATAGTTGGTGCAGCTGAGAGGTTATCTTTTCTGGTGAACGAAAGAAACAGTGCTGATGTTCATCTGGCATACATTCTCCTGACGAAATTTTGCAGATGAGTTGGTATTTAACTCCTTTACCAAGTTGTCTTCCACTAGCTATCATAAATACTAACGCCAGGAAGCCTTTTTGGATTTGAGTTTAAATGTTGCAAATCTCACTTCCACTTTGTTCGGGTAGACGGAAGTCTTGAACTTCATGCCTAACAGAATTACTTCGATCATCTTCGTATACCCAGCCTGCATCAGAAGAGGTATTTCTTTCCATATCCTCAAGACGAACTTTGACTCTATAACAAGGTTTCTTTTGCCATCTCTACAGGTCTTCTTTCGGTTCTAATAACATAATTAACAAAAGGTTAATGCAGCCTCACTTAGGCCAGAGAAGGCCCATTGTGGTACAATATGGTCGAATTATCACACAACTCCCCGTTGAACAGACAGGAGCTAAGAATAATGCGTTGGAGGCAGCTGATGTTTACAGAAGTGAGTTGGCTGAGATTCTCGAACAACGTTGAAACGTCTTCGCTTTTTAATATGTTAACGGACGCTAACTACCGGCTTGGGTTTCTTTTTCATAAACTATTCATCAACATTTTTCCCCCAGGTAGATTAATTTCTATTCTTATTTTAAGTGGGCAGATTCCACGCCCCTTAAAGGCAACATTTTTATTTTTTGATATTTCTCCTTCCTTACAATGCAAGTCTTAGTACCGCCCTCTCAAATTTCAACAGTTTACGGCAATCAAAAGTGGCCCCTATAAAAAATAACCGTTTTTGAAAAGTGGGCGTATCACCTGAATGGAGGTTATGAAATGTTTGAATTTCTCCTTTCTGTACACTACAAGTCCTTCCGCTCTACCAAATTTCAACATTCGACGCCAAATTTCACGATTCTACGATTGCAGGAAGTTCTTCATAATTTTGATGATCATCATCTAAGTGAGTGATTGAGTCAGTCGAGTCAGTCAGTTACGGTTTTTGCGATGTTTTAAGTTTTGTATGTTGAGAACCACAAATGCTATAGAGATGAAATTTGGTGAGGTGGACCTTTTTAATGAGCTTGGTAGAGTTTTTGGCTTAATTGGCTCCAAAGTTAGAGGGGGGTCGAAAACATTTTGAGTTTGTTCCTGTGAAAAGGTCAAGTGCCTTTACTAGAGAACTTGGCTGGGGCACTACCGTCCGCTTTGATCTCCTTTTTGAATGGTATAAAAGTGACTGGTATTCTATATTCATTGTCGAGCAATTCAGCAAAATATTTTATATTTTTATGGTGATTATACATCGACTACAATAGATAAGATCGCATCAGATATTAAGCACTGTGGTGGACATACAACACTAGTAGTTATTTTTTCATTCGGTGCTTTCGAACCGTTGTTCTTTTGTCGACTACCAAGGTTCTTATTACAATAAATAATATGTTGCAGAATACCAAAAAGCGGAATGAAATTGGTAAATTTCGAATTTCATTTTCTCTTAACGATGAATAAAATAAAACACCAGACAATCTAGAAAACCTATCCCGCACGTTCCCTTCATAAGCGAAAAGGAATACAAGTCCGAGAAAGCCAGGGGCCTGGAACACAATACTACAAGTACTTGTAGTACAAGTGAATTCATACAAGTGTATCACATTTCTGTAACACGAAACTACTAGTCGACTGGCACTTCTACAAGTGTAGCGGGCCAATAATACAAGTGGGAAATTTCGTGATTATCCTGTTTCCGTAACTCAGAGCTACAAGTGTAGAAAAAAAAGCAATCTAATTTGTAGACTAGTACCTAGATGAAATCTTACATGTGATTCAAGACTTGTAGGGGCTTTAATTAGGCATGAATATTAAATCTTTTTAATGGATTATTTCAATAAATTTGTTCATCGTGATTGCATCTATTCTTTAAACCGAAAAAGTAGTTTTAAACGTCGAGTCTATACATATAAAAATAGTATGAATGGTATGTGGTTTTTACGAAAGAAAATTTCAAAATTGGTCAAAGGGGCGTGGCACTGCCCATTCAAAAAAATCATTCAAAATCTTACATCTCGAAAACCACCAAATCGATTGAGCTCAAACTAATCTTAGGTATTGGCCGTGGAGTGGTCCTGTGAAGATTGGTCAAAAACGGACAAAGGAGCATCGTAGCTATCCTTTGATGGAATTTGTTACTTTATGCCTTGATAGAAAGAAGACGAACCATATTTTGGTATATATATTGCATTTATTTCGAAATGTCACCCTTTACTTCTTTTGGGGCATTGAGAGTTAAGTGTTCATGGTTGCGCAATTAGTAGATATATAACTTCGTTTAAGTAAAGACTTTTTATAATACTTACAACTGCAGTTTTTCAACAATTCTCCCAAAAACAAAAAACGTTTCGCATGTACAATCCACCCATTATTTTGCAGAATAATATTTAGGATTTGGCCGAAACTAAATACTCTTTCCCATGTTTTGCTTTTTATTTCTTTTGACATCGGAGAATGCAGTAGATAGCATTTTTTTATTTTCTTGGATTTTTACAAGCACGAACAGCATCTTTATTCAATTTAATGCTTTCGCTTGCTTATATGAACACTTGTACAGAGAGTCTACAAGTCGAGGGAAATTTTTATTTCGTACAACTGTAAAGTTTTTTTTTGTGTTACAGAAATAATCTACACTTGTGTAACTAATAGAGACCTACGAGTAACTGTAGACCTGTAGACTTGTAGTTTTGTGTTACAGGCCCCTGGGGCCTGTAGCATGGTAACGCTACTTCACCTTAGATTTGCACAGAAGAGCGAATATTGAAATGATTTGTGTTAGAATCAAAAAATGAAACGCTAACTTTATATGTAAAAAGTAAAAATAACTTTTAAAAAATCCCCTTATTCTTAATGAGTTTTAAATTTAAGTTTTTTTTGTTTCTGTTTATACAGTTAATTATTTTTTTTGTTTATTTATTTATATATGTATCTATTTATTTATTTATGTAGTTATCTGTTTATCAATTTTTATTATTTTATTTTTACTTTGATTTATATTTTTTTTTTAATTGAAGGCTTTTTCCGCACTTTCCTTTAAAAAGATTGCTATTTGAAAAATAATAACTTTCTTCAGATTTGTTAAATATATTGTTTCAGTAGTAAGATATAAAAATATCATATCTCTTTACCTAATATAAAATGTATAGTAGGTTACCGAATGTATATCAATAAAATGCGATATAAAATATCTATTTATTTTAAAGTTACTTTCTTTGCGAATGAACAGCTTTTTTTATGAAAACCAACTTTACAAACTATCTTCGACGTTCTATTCATTATAAACCTACAATCTCCATATTTCGATTTACATAACTACATATTTAAATGCACGCGCACATATTGTCGAAATAACTAAGGTACATAATGTATTGTATAAACACCAAAATATGGTCCTTTCGCTACTCGGAACAAAAACTTGGAAAATGTGCCGCAAAATTATAATTTGATCTCAGATCTCGACCAGCATCTCTGTTCACATAAAATTGCATATATAATTTTCCTTATTGCTCTCTTTCAACACAAATGGACAATAAAACTCGGCGATTTTATTCCTAATGGCTAATATGCAATTCAGTATTGACCGACATTCTCTCCAAAGGATATAATTCCACTCCCTGTACAATCATTTCGTTTGCATTTATACTTTATTATACGGTGATTTTTTCAATTTTACGAGAAAGCACGTGCAAATATCGGGAATAAATTAGTTATTTTATGCGTGACGCTCTCCTCCTGTTGAATTTGCATACGAAATGTTTTAGTGCTTTGGCGTCGTAAAAGATATATACATTCGCTATCATAAATAATTCGAGATCCCACCCATATTCTTAGCATGCGCTACAGTCCGGGGTGGACTTGGACGCATCGTTATTTAATGTGAATACGAGGCATTTCTTCTTATTATGGCTGAATTTCCAAGGATAAAATTCAAATTTTTGTGCATTATGTAAGGAGGACTCGTTTGTATTTAAATATTGCCCACGTATGCGCATATAAAGTGTTGACCAAAACAAAACCAACAAAATGTCCTAGAACGTGTTTATGAATTTAATTCGTAATAATTAGTCAGATATCTGCATTTTGTTTATTGTTTCTAATAGCTATTAACAGTATTGATTGTTTAAAGAAAACCGATGAGCTTTTTGGAGCATTTAATAAAAAAACAATCTCTTCTCTATCTCTATCTCAATAAATATATATATGCAAAGTGGAAAAAACTGTTTCCCTCTGTCGCCCGTAATTTTCAACCGATTTTGTAGATTTTTTTTTTTAAATATCGGCAATAACGGTGATTGGGTGATAGGTTAAACAAATTCAAAATCGGACAATGGGGCGTGGCACCGCCCATACAAAAAAAAACATTCAAAATCGTATCTTTTGAAAACCACCAGATTGAGATCAAACTTACAGATAATCTTAGGTATAGCCCGTAGAGTGCTTCTGTGAAGATTTGTCAAAGTTGGATAAAGGGGCGTGGCACCTCCAATACAAAAATAAATTAAAACATTGTCGCCCTAAAACAAATAAAATAAAATAAAAAATAAAAAAAAATTAAACAAGTAAAAGTGTTATCATCGGCCTGGCCGATGCTTTGATACCCTCCACTGCATAAAAGTCTTGCAAAATGTTTGCCGCGCGAGTTCGTATGTGTCTAATATTAGTATTGTATGGGAGGTAGCAGACCTACTTTACCGACATAGACAATTTTCAATACCAACCTCATGACGGTTAAAAAAAGTCCTCTCACAAAATTTCATTCACATAAGTCGATTCGTTTGGACGCTAAGGTATTTTCAAAACACACACAGAGATACATGAGTCGAATATTGGCTTTTTGTATGGGAGGTACCAGAACTACTTGACCGACATAGCCCATTTTCAATACCAACCTGACGACGGTAAAAAGAAGTCCTCTCACCAAATTTCATTCGCCTAGGTCAATTCGTTTGGACGCTATCGTGCTTTCAACAGACAGACAGACAGACAGACAGACAGACAGACGGACATGGCTAAATCGATTCAGAATGTGATTCTGATTCAGAATATATATACTTTATATGGTCTCCGGTGGATCCTTCTTGGCGTTACAAACGTAATGACAAAGTGAATATACCTTCCTGTGGAGGGTATAAAAAGCAACAAAAGGTCTGGCGAAGCTGGCGCGGGTTCAGCTAGTTAAATATAGAATTGAATTCAATACTAAAGCAACTTTATTCACTCTCTTACTCTAATATAGGTAGCTACTGTAATGAGAAGTGAATTTTGATTAATTCTTCTTTGACTATGAGCTATGAGCTAAGAAATGGTACTACAAGAGGAAGAGCATCGAAGGGAGCGTTATATGGAATCAAAAAATCATTAACAATAGTCGAGTGAAAGTCAAGTCAATTTCTTGACATCCACATAAAAAGTAAGGGTTTCAATGGTATTTTATGCAATGCGCAGCATGTATATAAATCGGTAGAAACAGCTCTACATGAGGTTATAAGTAAAATAGGAACGAGCCTGCACCATAAGGAATTTGCACTAGCTGCCTCTTTAGACAGAAGCACCGGATAAGGTGCCGTGAAATAACGCCGAGTGAAATAACGCCGAATTCCAAAATTCGGCGTTATTGCACTTTGTGAAAGCGAAATAACGCCGAATTTTCAAATTCGGCGTTATTTCACTTTGCTAAAGTGAAATAAAGCCGAGTCGGCCTTATTTCGCTCTGAGTTTATAAATACATTCAGAAAAAGATCCTTCCCATTTTCAGATTTTCACCCCTGTGAGTGTATTAAATTCAAACAAATTCCTTTTTGTTTATTTAATTAAGTTTTAATTATGTAATTAATTTAACAGAACAACTTTTAAGAAACAAATGCTTACATTACAGTTTAACAAAATATTTTGGTTGTACTTTGAACAATTTGCCTGCAAATTGGACAAAGAACTGAATTGTTAACCTTTAAATATTTATCCGACAATCCTGTATAACAGTTCAAACACAGTTTGAAGTGATTACAAGGTTGAAGAAGGATACTTCGAGCATTTTCACAACATATAATGCACAGTAGAGGGGTATCATCAACATTAAAATAATCCGGTTCTAATTCACCTAGATTTGGATCGTCTTCATCTTCGCTGCTTAAACTTTCAATTACCAAATCTTCGGAAAACAAATTGTTACTTTCATTTGTCATTTGATTGAGAAAGTCGTGGATTGATATACGCTTTTTGTCCAATTTAATTAAAGCCACTTCAATATGATGTCCCCTGTCTTTGTATTTTTTCTTTGGCGGTTCAAAGATTTGGAACGTGCCATCCGTTGACATTATAAATTCTTTGGATTTTATAACATCCTCATCCAGTAGGCAGTCTACGAACTTGAAAAAATTTCCAAATTTCACCAACTTCCGGCTAAGCCGACTATTGTATCCCTCAATAGCGCTGGTTGTTCTCATAGGAGCTCTAAACACGGATATTGCTGAAGTAGTTTCCTAAAAATTTGAATACAAATAGAAGCAATATTTTTATTATATAAGGTATACGCTACGCATGTCTGCAAATCGAAAATAGAAATTGAAATGGCTCAGGAATTTAAAATTTTAGAAAATAATAGTTCGAAATTCGCGCGAATTTTGAACTATTATTTTCTAAAATTCTAAAATACACTTAAAGTTATTGGTCGTTCAATTTATTTCCAAACACTTTAAGTGTATTTTAGAATTTTAGAAAATAATAGTTCAAAATTCGCGCGAATTTCGAACTATTATTTTCTAAAATTCTAAAATACACTTAAAGTTATTGGTCTTCCAAAATCTTTATGTGTATTTTAGAATTTTAGAAAATAATAGTTCAAAATTCGCACGAATTTCGAACTATTATTTTCTAAAATTCTAAAATACACTTAAAGTTATTGGTCGTTCAATTTATTTCCAAACACTTTAAGTGTATTTTAGAATTTTAGAAAATAATAGTTCAAAACTCGCGCGAATTTATTTTCTTAATTTTTCTTAAATCCTTAACACCAGCGCTAATACTATTAACATTATTTCTTACCCTTTCTATCCACTGCTTTTTGAAGTATATTAAAAAATCTTTGAAGATGCAATCTCCTTTTACTTTAAACTTTCTCGCCTCGTTATGAAGTATTTCGAACGCAGATTCCATATCCCTCGGTTTTAACAGAGGAAGAACTAAAAATTTGCGGTAAAGACGCTTTGCTTCCTTCTTTTTATTTATATGAGCAATGAACCCCGGCAGTTTGGAAGATTTTTTTCGAACTGCTTGACAAAAATGAAACCAGCAAGTTGTGTAATTGGCAGAAGGAAATATTTTCTTCAAAGCGTTTTTTAGTCCTTTTTCGAAATCGGTGACAAACGAACTTGGGCAAAACTTAAACAAATTGGCTTCAATATATTGAAATGCATGAAGGTACATTTTCTCCGATTTATTGCTCATCAATATATAAATGAACGGGAAAACCTAACATGAAAAGTTTCATTAAATGGACATGAGTTAAAATGTAATATAAAGTCTTACATGATCGTCGTGTGCAAAATGTACAATACAAAGTTGCTTATATCCGCAAGATGGGACAACGCTAAAAGTGCCGTCTAAAAGATAGTTTTTCTGGCTTCCTTCCGGTAACTTCCGTATTTCCTCAGAAATTGTCGGAGACACAAAAATGGAGTACGAAAAACCCGGTTCGATAACAGTGCTTCTGTAGAATGGTTCATTACGCTTGTACCGAGACATACCAAAATTATCCATCACACTCTGATTTTTAAAAAGTTCACATACATCTAAAGCAGATGACGGAGTTTTAGGGAATGAACTGTTTCGGATATTTATAAGCTGTCGCCGTACTTTTCCAAACTGAATAGAAGCACTGGTTTCACCTCTTCCACATACTTCGTCGAAAACTTCGCGTATACCACTTCTTTTAAGGGAAACGTTTGCACATTCATTTTTAATTTCACTCAATAATTTTAATTTACCGCGAAGGTCTTCTTGAGTCGAATGGTTGTGGTGAGCACTGACCTTGGGAATTCTCACTAAATTTTCATTATTGAATTCAACAACTGCACTTGCATTGCACTCTTTTGCATAACATGTATATCGCTTACATAATCTTGATTTGGATTTAATTTTATATAATTGTTTTATATCGGGTATGTATAAAAGTTCACTTCCCTTCCTAAAACCTTCGCAGATTTCATACACGAGAACTGTTTCACCCAAATTCGACATTTAAACGATGTGTATCACTCAAAGTTCATCAACTAATGAGATGACTGCACTTCGTGTTGCAACCAACAAACATTGATTACTGTACAATTCATTTGTTTTTCTAACAAGTACAGTTCACTTGTTTCTAACAAGTACAGTTGGCTTTGCAAACTCTTTTGATTTTTCTCTGAAATCTGGAAACATTTGCTTCGGCTTTATTTCACAAGCATTGTTCGGCTTTATTTCACTTTAGCAAAGTGAAATAACGCCGAATTTTGAAATTCGGCGTTATTTCGCTCGGCGTTATTTCACGGCACCACATTATCCTCTTCATCCTCGGAAAACATGTTTAATTTCGCGTTAAAATTCTCTAAAACAAAAAATAAATAAATTTAATTTTGCCCTCAAATTGACGAATGACAGATTATTTTTTGCGTACTAAGAGATAATAGGGACTTTTTGACAAAATACTAGTATACTGACTTTGTCATGTTAAAATAACTTAAAGTATACTTTATCTGACTATAATTTTGCGCCAATGTGTTTATTTATATTTGTGTTTCTATCAGGGCCGTAGCCAGGATTTTGGTTCGGGGGGGGCTTGCTTCCAAGTCTTACGAAACAAAAATCTATGTATATTCCATTTCATTGATTTCTATTAGTCATATTTTTTCAAAGCAGAAGACGTCTTGATTTTTTTTATATGAGATCAATCACCTTATCTGGATTCACAATAATATCCGAATGAACATATACAGTGGCCGGCATAAGTATTTTGACAAAACTAAAGTTAATTCTGCTCATAATTTAAAACTTACTTCATGTAAATTTTGTCATCAATGGAAAGGTTATTTAAATTCCGTTTGAATGATACAAAACTTTCCTTAACCCATTAAGTACCCATTTAAAAATTTAAGAATTTAGAATTTCTGTCAAGGTCTACTTGTTTGACTTTTTTTTCCTCGGTATCAAAAAAAAAATGTTTTGATGCAAAAAGTTTCTCCAAACAATTCTAATAGTGACTGCAGAAAAATTTGTTCAAAAATCTCTTCGCTAATATTTTTTATGATTTTTTTGAAAATTGCTAAAAATGACTATTTTAGTCACTTTTTCCTCCTTTTCATACAAAATTTTTCTGAGATCATCCCATTCAAAAAATCATAAAAAATATTAGCGAAGAGATTTTTGAAAAAAATTTTTGCAGTCACTATTAGAATTGCTTGAGGAAAGTTTTTGCATCAAAATATTTTTTTTTGGAACCTAGGAAAAAAGTAAAAAAAGTAGACTTTTACAAAAGTTCCAAATTTTCAATGGGTACTTAATCGGTTAAGGAAAGTTTTGTATCATTCAAACGGAATTTAAATGACCTTTCCATTGATGCCAAAATTTACATGAAGTAAGTTCAAAGTATGAGCAGAATTAACTTTAGTTTTGTCAAAATACTTATGCCGGCCACTGTATCATAGCAAGTGAACTTAACCTTGCATTCTCCATAACGCTTCAGGACATTGTTTCAATCTTTTTCATAGCTAATAAAAAATAAATAGGTGGCGCAACAGGCGGTAGACACCCTAGGCCTAGCTTCATAGCTGGAAAGGGTTCTTTCAAAACTAGCTGTGGTCACTGGAAGCGTTGCTAAAACCGTAAGGAAGAAATTTATAAGTCTAAAGTAAGTCTTGTCACATATATATCAAGCAATTTCAAAACTTTGGTAGAAGGGTCACTCGATGAATTTCTTTTCGCACCAAAGAATGTACTCAGCTTTCACAGCTGATAACGAAATTGCATTAAAAGTAAAGTGTTAACTTTTCCAACTTTCCGCTCAGGCTAAACTGCAGCAAAACCTGGGAGAAGAGCTTGAAATGATCGATGGTAGAACGTCTTCGTTGTCCATGAATCTGTCCGTAAGATTTTGTATAAACGAATCTATGCAAGAAATCAGTATGGGTACTATAAAATAGGCTTCAGAAGGAGAGGTTTCTGGATTGGAACGCGTTGTTTGCTTCAATGAAGTTTTTCAAATAAGTCCTCGGCAAGTTAGGATGCGGATTGAAAAGCCTCTCTGAAAAAATCATCGGCATTTTCTCTGATGTCTTTAAGAGAATTCAGAACTTCTTTTGTGCGGTCGATGGCAGAAACGAAATCTAAGGATTTATTCTGTAGGGAAACTAATAAGGGCAGCGCTAAACTGAATAGTTTTTCGTATACAATGAGGCTTACTATAGGCAATCGCTTTTTTGGACCGCTGCCAAAAGTGTTGCTACTTTCGAAGACATCACCCACGTTCTGCTAGTTATTTTTTTAATACTTATTGAGATGCATTTGAAGAGCTCTACAAAGGAATTAATACTGTCATGCCTTTCAATGAATTTTGTTTCACAAAGGCGCAGAAGTCGAGCTTTTCGGCTCTCTGGTGCGTGTTTTTTCATGACAGTTTTGAAAGTTACATAATATGCATTTAAAAGGTTGCGGAAGAAATTAGCTTTTCACTAACTACACTAAGGTAATTGCGAATTGCTAGAGTTGACATGGCAGAGCCAGGTTAAAGCTATGGCTTGCACGGTGTACATACCTAGCGTTTGCATATTATATACCTACCGGGATAGTCTCCTTATTTTTAAAGAACTGAATTTATATTAAGCCCCATTACGGTCATTTCAGTTTCAGTTGCAAACAAGACACAGCCCACAACATTTTCTAGGAAAAATGCTTCAACAGTTCCTCAGATCCAAATAGATGACCATTCAATCCATCCCAAGGACTCAATGCACATTTTAGGAGTCACAGTCAATTCAGGAATCACATGGCAGTATCACAATCCTATATTGCACGATCGGCGTCTGCTAAGTTGAGCTACTTATTTAGACCAAAAAGGTACTTTAGCCCCAAGCAACTTCTCCTACTGTACAAAGCACAGGTTAGACCAGGCCTGGAATATTGCTCCCATATATGGAGCTCGGCCCCAAAACATTCGCTTAACATACTTGACAGCATACAGAGATGAACAGTTCGACTTATTGGAGACCTTTCACTCACATTGAATCTACAACCGTTAATGCACAGAAGACAAGTCGCTGACCTCTGCTTGTTTTATAGGTACTTCCATGGTAGATGTTCCGAGGAACTCAAAGACATTGTTCCTCGAAATGCAACTTCTAGGCGCCCCACAAGACAGGCTGCTAATGCTCATGAGCATACAGTCCACTTGACAATCGCGAGGACATAAACTTTCCAAAACCCCTTTTGTTACAGGACAAACAAAATTTGGAACTAACAGACATCTGCAAGCATCTCGGGGCGCTGTTGAAGCGTTATAAGTTCGCCTTTCCCGGAAAAAGTATTAAAAAAAAAAGTTGAGCTATCAGTTAGAAAATTTTAGTTTTTGTCTTTTGTTTAAGACTTTCGGGGGGGGCTTCAGCCCCTCAAGCCCCCCCCCTAGCTACGTGCCTGGTTTCTATGCTACATACTACAGGCCTCATTAGTTTCTCGATTGCCTAATCAAATTGGCCTTATGTCGCTTTCTGAAGCGTTATAGGGCCATATATTGAAATATGGCCTTATGTCGCATGCCCTTATGTCGCATGGCCTTATGTCACGGACCTTCCTTGTTTCCCAAACCGTTCGTAGGTCTGCTTTTTCGAGCAATATTCGCTCGAGAAGTCACGATGCAAGTAATGAAATGTAGGCAGCACTGAGAGCAATTAGTTTCATAGAAATAAAATTCAAACTTATAATAGGTGCAATCTAGACCCAATAGGATCAGGTAACAGAAAATGTTGTATATTTTATATATAGGTATTTATTTCATTAAATTGGCTTAGAACAATATCGGACTTTTGCATGCCACCAAAGTAAACAAGGGCAATTCTACCTTAACGGTGTAGATCCCATTCGATAAGAACGAATTCATTCGGAAGCCCACTCAAACTAATTGAGGGCAATTAAGTTTCATTAGCAAAACAATGCATATTATTACAAGCATCAGATTATAGCCTCATACAGCCCTACATGATACCAAAAACAAACCAATTACGGTCACCGATAACTGCGAATGCATGTTTGGCTGGTTAATTAGTCCATTACCCACGAAAAACCAAAATTACATTACGCCCAAGGACGACCAAAACAAGCCCACCAAAACGGAGCCCCCTATACCACACCCGCACACCAGCCTCACAAGTTACACACAAAAAGCCAATTTGAATTCCAAAATAAGCCACCGCAAATCCCCAAAGTGTGACAACGTCAAACAACACTAATGCACATTACGCCCAACCAATGCGAATACACTTCAATGAGAGTTGGCTCTTCTCAAGTACATGTGGCCAAAATCCAAATTGCAAAATTAAGCGTAATGATTGATTCAATCCCCGTAATGGTTGAGACATTCCGTCAGCACAAAAGAGACAGGGTATCTGCGCAAAGCCGCTCATTGACCTCAGACGTGGAATAAACTTTAACTGTTTTATTAAAGCGCACACAGCAGACATCTTCTCAAAAATAGAGTACATTTCCAGACCTCTCCGCAAATTGAGAATTCAATTTAGCCTTGCCACTAGCCTGGACTTGTGTTATCAAGGAATAAACCTAAATTGAACTCAGCAAAGCATTACCTAAGTAGCCTTACCCACTAAATCAATAATACGAATCCCATTTGCGAAAGTAGGTGGATATGACGCAGAAAGTAAATCCTCTTCGAAAGGATTTTCACTCCACTTCACTTCTGACAGATGTACGTGTGTAGGTATGGCGCTTGGTATACCAGCGAAGTTAATATCTTGCTCATGTGCACACGTTTGGAAAAGAAATGAATTCAACAAGTTCGCATCAGCTACAGCATAGTCCTTATTTAATTTACGAAAATCCATTCTATTTATGATGACTGTAAAAATGTGTTGGAATGGAATTGCATGTGAACAGCCGCGCCCCATAACTTATTTGGAAAGGGGACGTACACATTTGCTTAATTTCCGGTTGCAATTAAATGCAGAGTGGTGAAGTGGATATTTCTACTCCTGTGAGTTTAACTGCTAGTTCACATTTGTGTACAAGTGCTGAATAGTTTGCTTTTCAAAATTATCCTCAAGGGTAGCTATTCCTTCCGTATTACTGCGCTTCAGTTTATATATGTAGGTTGATGGTTTGATATGAAAGGATTGCATAACGCATACATGTATACAGAAAAAAAATCTGAGTTCTACGGAGTTGACATACTGAATTATAGCGCTAAGGACACTGTTGCTGAATAATTTTAATAACAATAATCAAAAGGATCTCGGGGGAATTACATTGGGTAATTTTAATAAAAGCATAGCGCAACTTATTAAGGGCTAGTTCAGCGAAAGTCATTAAAGTTGGTTAGTTTTATAGTCGCTCAAGGAAAACGAGGTATATCGACATGGGTAGTCACGACATAAACACGTCAGATAGTAAAATGACCGCAAACAAATTAGTTAAGTCGCTCCTAATAGTGCAGACTTTTACAACGTTGACTCGTGCAAACAACCCTCGTATAGCAAGTTGGTAAACAAAACAGAGAATGAAATGAGCTAGAAGTACATTTTTTAGTCAGCGCAGAAAAAAATTCTTCAGAAAAAAAACATTAAATGTGCAACTACATTAGTCATAGAATTGTCAAATTTGAATTTAAGTCAAATAGAAAAAAATCTTGGCAACACTTTGCACGCCTTGCATTGCAATAGGTACCTATACAATTTTCGGTGGCGAATGAGTAATATTTTAGCGAAGTTTTCGCTATGCGTAATTTTTCTTGTGTGGTTTTAGGGGCAACACAAATTTGATGTATGTACTTTATTATCGTAGGGTAAATGAATATAATTCAGGATGATGCATATTGTCGACTTGAATGGAGTAAATTTTGGGACATAATATAACTAAGCAAACTACGGGGTATTACAAATTAAACCATTTTACTACGGTCGTTGAACATTGCGACGTCAGTCAATTTAATGGACAACCTTAGCCATTTAAAGCTTCTGCTATGGTTGGCCTACAGGTTCGTGATATTTAATTATTTTTTTCACTAATTGTTTCAAAATTTGGCGACAGAGGAAAGAAGAGGAGTCAATAAACCTGCAACCAACTAAAGGGCATTGATTTCGTCATCGCGTCTCTCTTGCTTCTTTGTTTGTAAACGGGATTATAATTCAGTACATTTACAAAAACAGAATATGTATAGCAGAAAGTACATAGATTTCTTTCGACAGAAAATAAATAAATGGTAAAGTACCCAGTGACCGACACCCTTAAGAGAAATTCTGACTTTGATTTTTTTAATTTTTGACTGATTTTTTTATTTATTTTTTTTTGTTGTTGAGTGTTTAGATATTATTTGAAGTGTTGTGGCAGGGCCACCTACCGCGTCCAATTGTGAATTCAAACCATTCTTGGACCTATTCAAACACACACAAAAAAATGTATCAAAATCGATCCAGCCGTTTACATCACACGTACAGAAGAATTTATTTATATATCGAGATTATTTAAAAATAAATACAAAGCTCGGCCTAGAAAAACTACCAACTTAAAGAAGATTTCCTAAATAGGGATATAATCATAGGAGTGGTCACCATCAGCGATGCCACTTCTGAAAAAATGTCTGGAGTAGAATTGGCTAAAAAAGTGGGCTAGATGGGAAAAAACAGGAGTAGATTTTCAAAAATCCTCAATAGTATACATTGTAAAGGGTCCGCCATCAACTAGTGCGAATGGTTACACTTAGCTCATGTCTGATTTGACAGCTAATTAGTTTTATCCTTCCGCTGAACGAATATGGTTGTGTATACGCTTGAACAACGCTGGAAATATTGCGACATTACTTTGAAAATCATGGTAATGTTGCAGAATGTGTGCGAAAATTGCGTACGGATTTTGGAAGAAGAAAAGCATCGTCAGCTCCGTATGTTCGTTATCTTGTGAAAAAAGTTAAAGAAACTGGCTCCTCATCGATAAACCAAAGCGTGAAAAGCCAAAAACAGTGCGTACACCCGAGTAAAAAAACCGTTACAGTCAATGGCGATCGTTATCGGGCCATGTTGAACGAATTTTTGTTCACAAAAATTGAAGAGGAGGATATTGGCAACATTTGGTTTCAACAAGACGGCGCTACGTGCCACAAAGCCGAAGCTACACTCTATGTTTTGCGCCCTGTTTTTGAAGATCGCATTATCAGCCGCAGAGCTGATGTCTTTTGGCCACCGCGGAGCTGCGATTTGATACCGTTGGACTATTATTTGTGGGGTGCCGTAAAAGATAAGTGTTACGCCGACATGCCAGAGACCATTGACGCTTTAAAGGACAATATTCGTGAAGCCATTGGTGAAATACAGCTGCACACAATCGATAATGTGCTTAAAAATTGGACCGATCGTATAGGTTACTGCATGGCATTTTCAAAAAAAAAAAAGTTATTTGGCGGACGCTTTATATACTTTTTTCTACAAATGTTTGCATTTTGCAAATATAACGATGGGGCATGGCTAAGGACTAAGTCCCCAAACTATTCTATCCTATAACTAAAACCAATATTTCATACATGGTTAGGTTTTATTGAAATGGCTACCGACAAAAGGCCGATACACATAGACCATTATAAAGTCCTGTCTAGTGATACCACATGAATCTAGAAGAAGTTTCGTCCTACCCGTTGAACCAATTTGAGCTTCTAATTAAACATAGGAGATTATGAAAGTCTAGTTTTGTTAGATCGTTCAGATCATTGTAATAGAAAGCTCCCGAGGACTACAAGTTCTCGTAAGGTACCTACTCTTGGTTTAACAATAAGAGCCTGAAATATAAATAAATAGGTGGCGCAACAGGCGGGTGACACCCAAGTCCTAGCTTCTCGCAACCATTCGTTTTGTGTGAGTTTCTATTTTTGGGACGAATGGAAGTGACCTACAACTTTATGCCGAGTCCGAACGGCTGAATTGAGAAGCTTTTTCATGACAGTCATACTCTCGGATGTTTGTCAGACGATCGCGAGAGGTGGCGCAGTAGAAAAAAACTTTAAGATGTAATTTGTGTTTTAATTATCTCTTTTCCTTCTAATAGTGTACACAAACTAAGTTTGAAGTCGATCGGATGAAAAATAAAAAAGTTCCCATACAAACTTCGACCCCCCCCCTTTTACCCCTTTAATGGTTGAATTTCTAAAATTAGAGAAAGAAGTTTTCTTTATTTCTCATAGAAGAGAGTACCCAAACCGAGATTAAAGTCAATCGGATGAAAAATAAAATTTCCCCATACGAATTTTGACCCCTCTTTTTACACCTTTAGGAGTCGAATTTCTAAAATCGGAGAAATTTATTTTCTTTATTTCTCATAGAAAGTACAAAAGTCGAGTTTGAAGTCAATCTGATAAAAAATAAAAATTTTCCATACAAATTTTGACCCCCCTTTTACCCCTTTAAGGGTGAAATTTTGCAAAATCGGAGAAATTAATTTTCTTTGTTTTTCATAGACAGTAAACAAACCGAGTTTGAAGTCAATCGCATGAAAAATAAAAAAGTTCCCATACAAACTTCGACCCCCTTTTACCAATTTAGGGGTTGAATTTCCTTAGTGCAAAATTTCAGCTTTCTAGAGCAAATGGTTTAGGCTGGGCGTTGATCATCTGTCAGTCGGAATCTTTATTTTTATATAGATTATGTTTCCTACCTATTAATTGGCCGTAGGTACACAATTTTATCTGGGGCTAAAAATTTTCCAGATAAATTCCAATAAATTAATTCATAAAGTGGCTACAGCTACATACTACTTACTTGTCATTAATGGCCTAAAAAACATTTTAGAAAATTGTGAAATATTTTTTTATTAAAGAAAATAAAGAAATGGATTACAAATTTTAAATTGGAGTAGATAATGGGAAATTAGAAATAAGTGAAGTAGGGAGTAGATTTCTGAAATTTGTAAAAAAGTGAAGTAGATCTACTCCAATTAGAGTAAAGTGCCATCGCTGGTCACCATACCGGACGCAGAAAATGTGAATAGGTTTAACATTTTAAAAAAAGTAATACGACAATATTATCTCCTTCAACCATAATCTGCTCATTTTAATGAAATCAATTTTTAACCTTTTCGTATACGTAGTAAGAGAAAGATACAGTGGAACTTTCATAAGTCGAAAGAAAATAAATTCGAGTTATGGAGGCCAAAAGTTGAAAAGTTGAAAGCGCAGAGTTCCCAATAAAACTTCGAGCAATAGAGAAATTCGACTTATGTCTGTCCGTCCCACCACTGGGAATCTAAACGCTTAGACGGATTTGTTTCAAACTTCGTATTTAGAGTTTGTGAGCTTCCCGCTAGGAGACGTTTTTTTGTTTCGTTCCCATATAAAAATTTTACGAAATATTACACAATTTAGACTTTTTCGAAAACGATTCTAACAACTTGAACCAAAATTAATAGTTGATTTAATATGGTCATGCCCAACATGACTGCATACCCAGTTTTTCGCTAAAAAGTCCAGCAACGGCAGTTTTGAAAATTGTCTTTTTCTCGAAAACGGTAAAAACGATTAAAAAACATCTTATTTTTAAGGTACTATAGTCATTCTTAGCAAACTCAGTTTTTCTCTAAAATGACTGTTTTCAACAGCAGTTATTGCCTCTGCAGGACATGTTTGCGGAGTGAAGCGGCTCGGTGTGGCGGCTGGTGGTGAGAAAAGAACTGCGTGGTTTAAAACCCCCGGAGTTCAAGAAGCTATCAGAGAGAAGAAGAAGGCTTTCAAGGTGTGGATTCACTTGGGGGACTCTCCTTCTCGAAACCGGTACATTGAGGCGCGAAGAACTTGCAAATTGGCTGTTAAAGCAGCCATAGAACAGTCTTGGAAGGAGTTCGGCGAAAAATTGGACCGTGATCACAGATCTGCAAGCAAGGTGTTCTGGCAGACCATTCGCCGTCTTAGAGGAAGGAAGTGGAACATTATCGAAGGAGTCAAATCCAAAGATGGTACACTTCTTTCTAATAAGGAGGACATCTTGCGCAGATGGAGCGAGCACTTTTCCGAATTGCTCAATCCAATCCAGGGCATTGAGGATGACACATCCATCGCCTCTGGAGTGTATTACAGGAGTATGGAATTGATGGTTCTCTCTTGAGAGCCATTCAATCTCTTTACACAAACTGTAAAAGCTGTGTTCGGGTAAACGGCGTTAAATCAATACCTTTCACCGTGGGCGTTGGACTTCGTCAGGGGTGCGTCTTGTCTCCTCTCCTTTTCATTACTTATATGGACTGGATGTTACAGCGCAGTCTTGGCGAGGAACGTTTCGAATTGGGAGATCTGAGGATAAGTCATTTGCTCTTCGCTGATGACTTGGTCATCCTTGGATCCTCTCAGACTGAACTTCAGCGCGCACTCGATCGGTTTGTAACCGTTTGTGTTGAAGCTGAGATGAAGGTAAATGTGAACAAATCTGAAGTGATGGTCGTCTCCAGAACGCCTGTTCAATGCACTCTGCATGTTAGTGGAGTCCCATTGAAACAGGTGGAGAAGTTTAAGTATCTCGGGGTCTTATTCACGAGTGATGGAAGGAGCAATGCCGAGTTTTCCTGTAGGATTGGTCAGGCTGGGTCAATTTTGAGACAGCTTGGTCATTCTGTTATTAGGAGGACTGAACTTGGTGTCAAAGCTAAGTTGTCAGTCTTTAATTCGGTGTTTGTTCCAACTCTCACCTATGGTCATGAGGTTTGGGTAATGACCGAAAGAATAAGATCGCGGATACAAGCTGCCGAAATGAGATTTCTCCGTAGTATTGCTGGTGTGACCCGTAGAGATCGCATCAGAAATACCAGAATACGTGAGGAACTCAATGTCGAGCAGCTACTTCTCCGGACGGAGCGATCCATGCTTCGGTGGTTTGGTCATGTTAAACGCATGTCCCCGACCAGGATTCCACGACGTGCTATGGAATCCGTACCATCGGGTAGGCGTCCTCTAGGTAGACCAAGGATGAGATGGTTAGATCAAGTCCATAATCTCTCCTATACCCGTATGGGGATTGCCCTTGATGATTTAGAGTCGATGGCGGAGGATCGAGAGCTATGGAGGGTCCACTTGAGCAACCTACACCCGCGACCCACTTAATGGACAAGCGGACCATTGAAAATGAATGAATGAATGAATGACTGCATCCTTTGATATCCACCCAATTCCCTAATAATAGTATGCACTTAAAAAAACATGTGGGCGCAGTAGTACAGTGGATAGTATGCTGGACTACTGTGCGAGGGATCCCAGGTTCGATCCCCGGAAAAATACAAATTACATCTTAAGGTTTTTTCTACTGCGCCACCTCTCGCGAACGTCTGACAAACATCCGAGAGTATGACTGTCATGAAAAAGCTTCTCAATTCATTCGTTCGGAATCGGCATAAAATTGTAGGTTCCTTCCATTCGTCCCAAAAATAGAAACTCACACAAACGAATGGTTGCGAGAAGCTAGGCCTTGGGTGTCTACCCGCCTGTTGCGCCACCTTTTATTATTTATTTATTTATTTACTTAAAAAAAACTGCTCATATCTCAAAAACGCAATTTTCATCGCCTACTTCCCTCCTTCAAGTGTCAGAATGGTGACGGTTAAAAAACATATTTTCCTCCCGGAAGTGTTGTATCGGTATCATCCAAGTTAAATCTCTTTCCACCCAAAAATACAACTTTGCTCCAATTTCTGGAAACCGATGCAATGACCAAATCTTATTTCTACCAAATCCAAAGAGGCTGCTTGAGTGTCCCAGTAAGCGCTGTAGTATGGAGAACTCACAGTTAGACGACGCACAGTTAAACTGTTAACCCTAGATTCATAAACTGTATTCATTGTTACATCGTTCATAAACATAGGTCTGTGAGACCCCTTACCTTCAAAGATATCTTATTTACTCTCTATTAATATTTTTTGAAAAAAAAAAAAAACACATATAGTTCACTTAGAGCAACATTTATCTTAAATAAAAAGAAAAAAAAATTAAATTCTTTCACTCGTCGAAATCTTGACACCAATTCCGGCAATTTAGTCCCCGCACTCGCACATGGGACGTTTACAGGAGGTACAGAAAAGTCTGGTCTTACGTAGGGTTGCCAGAAATTATTTGAAGAAAGTAGTTATCGAGCATAAAAATCCCGGACTTTCCCGGACGAAATAGGATCTATAAAAGTGTACAAAACTAGGACCAAAATACTCGTACTATTTCCTATAAAAAGATCTAAACTTTCTCGTTTTCATTTAGGTAGGTATACCTACAGGGGCGTAGCGAGGTTTCGAGCCGTGGGGGGGTGACTTTCATTGAAATGCCGACTTATTTCAGGAACTTGCCGACTGTATCGGGCCAGCGGTTATCGAGTTATAACGTCATCGAGTTTCACCCCATAGAAGATGTTTTTTGTATGGGAGGTGCCACGCTCCTTCATCCAATTTTGACCAATTTTCACAGGAACAATCCCTGGCCAATACCTAAAATTGCCTCAAAATTTGAGACCAGTCAGTTCAGTGGTTTTCGAGATATAGGATTTTGAATTTTTTTTGTATGGGAGGCGCCACGCCCCTTTGTCCAATTTTGATCAATCTTAACACGAATACTCAATGCCTAATACTACCTGTAAATTGGAGCTCAATCGATTTGGTGGTCTTCGAGATATCTAATGTGGGGCTACAGCGCCACCTGTTGAGAATTTTCCTACTTTTTTTTTTTCCTAAACCTTCGCGTAGCAATTACGAACAAACCAGCAGAAGGAAGTATCCAATTTGGTCAAGTCGTTTTCAAGTTTTACGCATCCGAACACAAACCACGATCCATTTTCATTAAAGACGATATGAGACATTTTTATTACAGTGGTGCATTTATTTATAATAAATAATTTATAACAATGAAATAAATAAATTAATGTTAATATTGCAGCAATTTATCCAAGCGATGCCGACAGTCTTTTTTAAAATCGAATCAAAACTCGCTAAATTTAAAGGATTTCAGTCGGCAAATTCACCGATGCCGACAATCTTTTTTAAAATGGAATTGAAACTCGCTAAATTGTAATGTGTTCAGTCGGCAAATTCAGCGATGCCGACAGTCTTTTTTTAAATGGAATCGAAACTCGCTAAATTGTAATGTGTTTAGTCGGCAAATTCAGCGATGCCGACAGTCTTTTTTTAAATCGAATAGAAACTCGCTGAATTTTAATATGTTCGGTCTTCAAATTCACCGATGACGACAACCTTTTTTAAAATCGAATCGAAACTCGCTAAATTTATTATGTTCAGTCGGCAAATTCAGCTATGCCGACAATCTTTTTTAAAATGGAATTGAAACTCGCTAAATTGTAATGTGTTCAGTCGGCAAATTCAGCGATGCCGACAGTCTTTTTTTAAATGGAATCGAAACTCGCTAAATTGTAATGTGTTTAGTCGGCAAATTCAGCGATGCCGACAATCTTTTTTAAAATCGAATCGAAACTCGCTAAATTTTATTATGTTCAGTCGGCAAATTGAGCTATGCCGACAATCATTTTTAAAACCCAATCGAAAATCGATAAATTTTAATGTGTTCAGTCGGCAAATTCACTGATGCTGACCGTCATTTTTAAAATCGAAACTCGGAAAAGGTACATACAGTCAAAAAAATATAAATTCGCATTTCCGAAAGGTGGAACCTTTGAAAATGCCGTCTTGTATACATTTACGAGTTTGAAAACATATACCTAATGAAAATCCAAACTCAGTTCTTATTTTTTAACATTTTGTTCCGAGTCAATTTTTAAAATTTTTTTAATTTTTTTGGAATTTTTATAATTTTTTTTTTTAGCTGCTCAAGTTAAAATGTTACTTCCTTGATTTGCCGACTCTTAAAAACGGTGGGGGGGTGTCGCACCCCCCCACACCCCCCCCCCTCGCTACGCCCCTGTATACCTACCTACTTCATGTTTTAAGGCCGTGTTTCAATTGCGCTGAATAATTATTGTCGGCTGATTTTGTGACTCATATAAAAATGTGTTAAAAAGGAAGTTCACTAAACTCAAATCTTAAAATAGAGATATTTTCTAAGTCAACTACTACCTACCTATTTTCGAACTTCCAATTGTGGGAAAGGGGGAAGAGATAAAGAAAATCAATTCCAACTTCTGGGATTTTTAAAATTTGGCTTGGGACCCGAGTATTGGCGAAACAATAAGTCTGTTCCTTTACTTTTGTAGTAAAAATGGAAAAGACTGTCAAAATGACACTGGTGGGGATGAAGTCTCTCTCTCAAAGAGAAAAACTTACGAAAACCTTAGGGAACGCTTTTGTAGTAACTATCAAAAATGACATGCATTTTGTTTTTCCATAAAATGCATGTGAATATGAATCCAAGTATGTGGAAGAGTTTTTACTGACTGAATGCATGCATATAATGCGAGGAGGGAAAAAAAGCTACATTATTTTCTCGCCTTCCGACACCATTTTCATACCAATTCGTTTCTCATATCGCAGGAAATCAAAAAATCTGTCAATTTTCAGGCGACTGACCTTTGTTTCAATTCTTACTCAAAGAAATTTGTTAATTAAAAATTAGTAAGATTCTCAGTGGAGTGGAGGGGTAATATCTTACTCTCTCGAAGCCGCTCTCTTTTACGAATTTTTCAAGTTAAGGAACGACATTGAGTTAAAATTCGTAAGATTTAAAAGTACCTAAAGGAACAGACTGTATTAGGTCTTTCGTATTTTACAAACAAAAAGATCTTATGAATTAGTACGTGAAATTTGGCATTCACTGGTTTTCAAAATATTAGAAAAAGTTATTCTCATTGAAAGAAACCCTGCCGCATTAAACAACATTAATTCATTCATTCATTTTCAATGGTCCGCTTGTCCATTAAGTGGGTCGCGAGTGTAGGTTGCTCAAGTGGACCCTCCATAGCTCTCGATCCTTCGCCATCGACTCCAAATCAACCAATCAATTAAACAACCCAAACAAAAATTTTATATTTTCGGTGGATTTTTGAAGTCTTCGAAATATTATTTTACGGTTTCAAACATAAGCAAAAGTCTTTCCACTGCCGGGTGAAGAGAAAGCCATCTCGTTTTTTAATAATATAAAAGTGACGTGTTCTATATTCATTGTCGAGCAATTCAGCAAAATAGTTTATATTTTGATAGTGCTCACATCGACTTCTATAGATAGATAAGATCGCATAAGATTTTGAGTACTGTGGTGGACGTACAATTACAACATTATTAATTTTTGTATTCACTGTTTTCAAACCTTTCTTTTGTGGATTACCAAAGTTGGTATTGCAAAAATATATAACAGAATTCAGAAGCAACAAGTTGCGATTCAAAATCACTATTAAAAACGGAATTAAAATTGATACTCTTAGTCGGCTCTCACACTGAGGCAACATGTAATAAGCAACTATAGTTACTATAGCTACTGCCAATAAACAATTAGCAACATTTTTCGTTCGAGCGATATTTAGTTGCTTTGATGTGAGACCTCTAATTTAATTCAAAGTAAAATAATTGTGAGCGATAATTTTGCGTGTTTCCTATTGCTAGTTGCTTATTGAATGTTGCCTCAGTGTGAGAGCCGACTTAGGCTCTGTTAATTTCGAATTTCGTTTTCTTTTGGCAACAAGAAATTAAAAACCCGGACATTATACAAAAACTATTCCGGACGTTTTCTGCAAAGGCGAAAAAGGGTACATGTCCGGGAAAACCCGGACGGATGGCAACGCTAGTCTTACGCATCTTTGTGTAATCGTTGAAAATCCAATTTTTCTTGGGTTGTTTTTCAGAGTTGACTGGAAGACATAGCAATCGTTTTCAATCAAATGATTGGTGTTCCTTACAAGAAGTCTGTTGGAAACAGCAATGAAAGATATTTGTGGACCTCTTCCGCATGGATATTTCAGCGGAATAATCCGTGTATTCACAATTCGCGTGTTGTTAAGGAAAATATTGTGAATGAAAAATTTTTTAATATTGCCCATGCCCAGACCGACGTAGGTATTCAGCTGATTTTACAATGATTCAACTTAATATTTGGTATGACTAAACTCTGAAATTTATAGAAAAGATAACAAGAGGTGGTGGCGGCTGTTAGACATACTTGGGCCTACATTTCCCTCGATTTCCATAGAACTTTATTAAACTCTTTGAAGTTAGAAGTGTTTGAAGTGCCATCCAATTGTTTATGCAGTTTTTTAAATTACCTATAATTAAACTGAATAAATTTTAAATCATATAAAAAATCGCCAAAATATATCGCAACCGGTTTTAGTGTTTGGTTTTTTTTTTGAATTTACTGCAGTTGCGTTTATTAAAATAAACGGAAAAAATATATGGAAAAAAGAGCGCAAAACTATCGTAATGGGTCTCTTATCAAGTTTAGAGTTATTTTTGTTTTATTCATTAATGTACCTTTCTGCTAACCGATTTTGTTTTCCGCTGGTCCAAATTCAAGATCCAAAACTTTACTCTGGTCCGTCTATAAAAATTAATTGTACTGCATGTGTCCATTGCTGTAATTAAAGCGGGCGCATTAGCTAGTCATTAAAATTAAATAAAGAACAAAACGGCAATCTTCGTCGAAAAGTCGTAAGAAGAAACAAACGAGTTTGCATCGCAAATTTGACCAAAAAAGTCGATTAGGATTAACACAGTACAATTAAAATTGTCTAAATTAACAAATTAATTACTAAATACATAATAAAGTCTTCAGATGAATTCTAATAACAACTGCTGGTTACGAAATCAGTAAACACGTTTCTATTGACCATAAACTAACCAAGTATTTTGTGATAAACACTGGTCCAATCTCTACTTTAATATCACTTATCCAATAAGAAGACTTATGCAAACCAGGCATCAACTACCTCCACATTTTCTAATACAATATTGGTTAAAACAAAAGGATTAATAAATAAAAACCTTGACTTCGAAAACAAAATTAATAACAATTAAGGTTCCATTCACCCCATTTACTATTTGGGTTTGGGAAACAGCGAACATTATTTGCATAATAATTCGAACAATTGAGAGAGTATCTTCTAGTTGAAGCTTCTACCCCGCGCGTTTCAACTATACTTAGCTCTTGAATCACTTCTCACGGCGAAAGTAATGTATTCTTTAAGTTTGTTCTCCCACTTTTGACTTTATGGCAGATGCAGAGTGCAGACTTGTTTGTACTAACGTGTAGAGCAAGTGCATAACTATATAAGTCAAGCGGTCATTGTTAGACAGAATGTATTTTCAAAAAGATCTGTGACTTGGAAGGACGTAAGATGCGATCATTTATTGTGAGTAAATCAGACTTGTGAAAGTAAAAGTACGTATTTTGTCAACAGTATCTATTGTTCAGGTTGTGTGCTTATTAGCGACGGCATTTGCCGACAAACTGGGATACAATTACCGACCTGGGCTAAACGCCATAGAGTCTGCCGGCAGTGAAACAATAGGACTAACAGCGCCTCTTTCACTGCATACTGGAAGCGTAACTCATCTAACTACAGGTGGACTTACTGGATTAGGCAGTGGAAGCTTTAGTACAGGTGGACTTTCTGGATTAGGCAGTACAAGCTTTAGCACAGGTTCCCTAATTGGTACGAGTGGACTCATTAATACAGGCAATACTGTTGCCTCGTCAGTAATTGGAGTCGACGCGAACGCGATTCTTAACTCTGTACCGCAGACGGTAGAGTACAGCAAGCAGTTCTACCATTTCACAGCTCCCGAGGAAGAGGAGCACAAAGGAACAACAACCCAACATTTGAGCAATGTTTTGAAGAAAAACCAGCAGGTTGTCTTCATAAAGGCTCCTGAAAACAACGCAGCTACAAATGCCGCTATCCAATTGGCTAAGCAAGCTATTGAGCAAAGAACCGCCATTTACGTTCTTAGCAAGGAGAACGATGCTGCACAGGTTGTTACTCAGCTAGAACAAATCCAAGAGAATGTGCCAACAACACCAGAGGTTAGATTCATTAAATACAGAACCCCACAGGATGCTGCAATTGCCACGCAACAAATTCAGTCGCAATACGATAGTGCTGGGGGAACTTCCGAAGTCTACAATGGAGGTGTAGCGCCCGTGTTAAATTATGCCAGTCCAGCTGCTGTTGGTACTGTTGGTATTGGTGGTGGTGGGCTCAGCCTTGGCGCTATTAGTGGTGCGGGTATTGGTGGTGGTATCGGCATTGGTGGTAGTTATGGCATTGGCGGTATTGGTGGAACTGCAGGACTTACAAATGGACACATTTTGGGAGGAAACGGTTATGGCAAAATAGTAACTGGAGTGGTTACTTCAACGCCGGTCGACTATTTGCCCCCAGCTATAAAATGAAATGTAGCAATAAAAACGTAAAAGCAAAATACTAAATGGTTTCTGCAATTTCTTTAAAATCTTATCAGTTCTTCTAACTTCTATGTCAAGATTTACAGCTTTTGACGATAGGTACCTATGGTTTAGGAAAAGCTTGGATTTGACGAGATTAGACAAGCATTTTAAAAATGTTTCCATTCTTATACGTTCTTCTTACTTATACTATATGTAATTCTGCTCCATACATAAATTATGTACTTCAATAAGTTTATTTAAGTTATGTTTTCAAGTGAGTTAAGTTAATGTTTTGGGGCCGAGCTCCATATACCTAAGGGAATAATACCTACTCGAGGCCCTGTACCTGTATAGTCTGCGCTGTGAGTGAGGAGCTGCTTCGGGCTGAATAATTGATCTAAATTGGTAACTTTTCATTGACGGAGCTGAGCTTGGGATATTAAAAACGTGGTCCTGCCATGTTATTCTCGAGTTGACCTTCCACCTTCCCTTCACTCAATTACAGGTAAATGGAGTAAGCATTGCTTCAGACCTCTGCTCTGTTCGATATCCAGGGGTCCAACCTGATTCCAAATTAACTTTCAATTTCGCACGCTGACCAAAATACGAATTGCCGTAAAAATGTTGTATACATTACTTAGCACATAATCGATGATAACGTGATTTTTTAGGCAATTCTTTTAGGTATATGGTTGCCAAGTTTGGGGTAAATGTGCTAAGCGCCATACACAAAATCTGCAAATATGCCAAAATAAAACCCTGAAAATTATGCTTAATTTACCCTGGCTGGTTTTACCCACCCATAGATCAGGGTGTAATACATTCTTATTGTGACTCTATAAGCAAAAGAAAGCTTACTGTAGCATTTAACAACATCATACGCTATATTTTTGGACAACGTAGATATGACAGGGTAACTAATTTTACCAAACGTCCACTTAACATAACCTTTGAAAACTTCCTTAAGTATCGGGCCCTAATTTTGCTTTCGAACATCTTCTTAAACTAAATGGTCACTATAGCATCCTCGCAAAGGTCGCGGACGTCCTTTACATTGGAACATCAATTTTTTGTGTACTCAGTCCGCTTTTGGAATTCTCTGCTGCTTTTCATAAGACAACTGGATGACTTATCGAGATGGAAGAACAAAATTAAACTTCCTTTTTCCCCAGTAATACCTGCAACTTACATATAAAGCAACTTCCAAACTCTCAATCATTTTATTTTATTACTTGTTATACCCTCCATAGTCGGTAAAGTAGTTCTGGTACCTCCCATACAAAACCAATTGCACCCCTTGCATCTCTGTCTCTTGAAAACACGATATCGAATCGACCAAGGCGAATAAAATTTTGTGAGAGGACTTCTTTTTACCGTCGTGAGGTTGGTATTGAAAATGTGCTATGTCGGTCAAGTAGTACAAAAGCGATATTATACCCATGCGTGTACATTAGGGTGGGACATCCATGTATGAACAATTTTTTTTTTTCATTTTTTTTTTAAATTGGAATAGTGATAAAAGTTTGACCCATATCCAAGGGATTCTAAAAAGCAAAACAAAAATATTTATTTAAAAACCTTCCTTCTACACGCGCATTGATTTTGAAAATATGTGTTTTCCCCAATATTCCCCGATATTTTTCAACACAGGTAATTTTATTTTGAAAACTTTCTTACTAGGCGTAAGCGGCAATATAGTTCGAAGTAAACCAAGGCTTTAACTTATCCAGTTTTTGGCTAACTGTTTTTAGTTGCGTACTTGAAGTTGGTTGAGGTCCCCTTCAACTTGTGCACGCCACCTAAGTCAAGGTCTTCCTCTACTGCGCTGTGTCTTTGGTACACGTCTCAGCAATCTGAAAGAACTGATGTTAAATTTTTGACTAGGTGGATGTCGCTGAATTGCTCATATACCTAGTTTGTCGATGAGTCTTCTCCTCCGAAGACTGTCAACGTAGACGGGACTGAAAATCTAACTAATAAACTTCCTCTCGAAGCGACCGAGTCCAAGCTTCAGCGTCATAAACCCGGACTGGGATAATAAAGGTCTTATATACGAGTAGAATCTCCTTAGTTCTTCGGAATAGGGCTCTATTACGCAATTGCTTCTCAGGCTCAGCTCAAAGAAACAGAAGTTGGCAAGTGTTTATCTATCGCAACGTTTAACTTCTGATACGTTGTTGTCAGAGCTTATAGAACAGCCGAGCTGCTCGTACACAAAGTCTCTCGCTAGACTTATTTTAGCTGCTTCCGTTACAGCTCACTGTGTTCTGCCAATAAAGTCAATATCATCGGCGTATGCAATAGGACATATTTTTAAAAGATCGTGCCTTGTGTGTTGGCCTGTGAGACGTGAGTCTCGGACAGTTCTTTCAATCTTATGATGTTGAAGAAGTTGCATGGCAGCGCGTCAACTTGTCCAAATTCTCTTTGACATGAAAGGTTTCGGTAGGGTCGTTATCCACCTTGTTGCAGCAGCGAGCTTTCTCCGTCATCACCCTACACAAACGATCGAGTTTTGCAGGGATACCAAAACTATACATGGCAGGCTCTGTATAGCTCGTCTATATATTGGAGAAAAGGTGGTGAGGTGGCATTACTTACATTCGATTCTAATTTTATACATAGTTCCTGTTTGAAAGTAGAATCGGAACCAACTTTCGAATAGAATCGAAAGTAGAATCGAGTTACATAAAGTTGGCCCTCTGTTCTGTAAGAAAACTGATAAGGGCAGCGTTAAACTGAATAGTTTTTCGCATAAAATGAGGCTTACTAGGAAATCACTTTTTTGGACCGCTGCCAAAAGTGTTGATGCTTTTGAAGAAATCGCCCAAGTTCTGCTCGTTATTTCTTCAAGACTTATGAAGGTGCATTTAAGGAGCTCTACAAAGGAAATAATACTGTCATGCCTTTCAATGAATCTTGTTTCACAAAGGCGTAGAAGTCGAGTTTTTCGGCTCTCTGGTGCGTGTTTTTTAATGACATTTTTGAATGTTATATATATGCATTTGATTGGTTGCGGAAGAATCTAGTTAAAGGGTTTTCCAATAAGAGGTGTTGTTTTGGTATTCAAAGAAAAATGTAATTTTTTGAGATAAATGATCGAATGTTTATTTCATAATAAAGAGGAAGGTATGCCGTTAATAATGAAAAACAACATCAGCCAAATGGCCATTTCATTAAATTTTCCATAAACCAAATCGCAAAGTGGCTGCCCTATGTCCTCGATAGCCTCATTTTTCGATGGAATTCCGGATCATTTTCATGCATTTCAAGGACCCAATCAGCAAAGACACGACGTTGTTGATGATCGGCCGGCTTGAGTTCTTGTGCTAACTGAACTTTATAAGCCTTAAGACATAAGTCTTTATGCAAAATACGGTGTAATGACGTTTGTGAAATGCCCAATTCCAAAGAACGACGAGGAATGGACAAACCTGGGTTTTCTTCAATACTTTGGGCTAGATACAGCAGCAATATTCTCAGTTGTTCTTGGGCGACGTGCACGGGTTTTATTCTTCACATCACTAACTTGTCCCAACAGCTCGAATTTTCCCACCAATTTCTGTATTGCGGTCCGACAAGGTGCTTCACGACGATCAGAAAATGCTTTACTTTTGCGAACTGTGACTGCAAGATTTTTACCATTTTTGTAGTGAATTTTAATAATTTCAATGTGTTGTTGAAGCGTGTATCGTTCCATTTTTAGTAATGGCGTAGTTTCTACTTGTCAAATGTCAAAGAATAAAAGCTTCAAAAGTAACAGCTACCTAAATAGCGGGCCATTCACAATAACACCTCTCATTGGAAAACCCTTTATTTCACTAACTACACCAAGGCAATTGCGAATTGCAGGAGTTGACTTGGCAGAACAAAGTTAAAGTTGTGGCTTGCACCGTGTAACCTAGCGTTTGGATACTAAATACCGACCGGGATAGTCTCCTTATTTTTATAGATTTGAATTTATATTGAGATTTGAATTAGGGTAAAGTACCCAATGACCGACACCCTTAAGAGAAATTTTGACTTTGAAAATTCATAACTTTTCCACCGTTGCATCAATTTTATCCATTCATTCATTCATTCATTCATTCATTTTCAATGGTCCGCTTGTCCATTAAGTGGGTCGCGGGTGCAGGTTGCTCAAGTGGACCCTCCATAGCTCTCGATCCTCCGCCATCGACTCTAAATCATCAAGGGCAATCCCCATACGGGTATAGGAGAGATTATGGACTTGATCTAACCATCTCATCCTTGGTCTACCTAGAGGACGCCTACCCGATGGTACGGATTCCATAGCACGTCGTGGAATCCTGGTCGGGGACATGCGTTTAACATGACCAAACCACCGAAGCATGGATCGCTCCGTCCGGAGAAGTAGCTGCTCGACATTGAGTTCCTCACGTATTCTGGTATTTCTGATGCGATCTCTACGGGTCACACCAGCAATACTACGGAGAAATCTCATTTCGGCAGCTTGTATCCGCGATCTTATTCTTTCGGTCATTACCCAAACCTCATGACCATAGGTGAGAGTTGGAACAAACACCGAATTAAAGACTGACAACTTAGCTTTGACACCAAGTTCAGTCCTCCTAATAACAGAATGACCAAGCTGTCTCAAAATTGACCCAGCCTGACCAATCCTACAGGAAAACTCGGCATTGCTCCTTCCATCACTCGTGAATAAGACCCCGAGATACTTAAACTTCTCCACCTGTTTCAATGGGACTCCACTAACATGCAGAGTGCATTGAACAGGCATTCTGGAGACGACCATCACTTCAGATTTGTTCACGTTTACCTTCATCTCAGCTTCAACACAAACGGTTACAAACCGATCGAGTGCGCGCTGAAGTTCAGTCTGAGAGGATCCAAGGATGACCAAGTCATCAGCGAAGAGCAAATGACTTATCCTCAGATCTCCCAATTCGAAACGTTCCTCGCCAAGACTGCGCTGTAACATCCAGTCCATATAAGTAATGAAAAGGAGAGGAGACAAGACGCACCCCTGACGAAGTCCAACGCCCACGGTGAAAGGTATTGATTTAACGCCGTTTACCCGAACACAGCTTTTACAGTTTGTGTAAAGAGATTGAATGGCTCTCAAGAGAGAACCATCAATTCCATACTCCTGTAATACACTCCAGAGTTTCCCTCGAGGGACTCGGTCATATGCTTTCTCCAAATCTACGAAGCAAGCGTAAACAGGTGTAGCATACTCCCAAGCCTTCTCAAGTACCATTCTGAGAGTGAATAACTGGTCGGTTGTGCTTCTGCCTGGACGAAAGCCGCACTGCTCATCTCCTAATCGTGCCTCGACCACAGCTCTGCAACGCGTTTCCAGCACCTTGGCAAAGACTTTTCCGGGGAGACTTAAAAGTGATATACCCCTGTAATTGGAGCAATCACTTTTATTTCCTTTCTTGAAAAGGGGCACAATCACCCCAATCTGCCAATCGCTGGGTGTTTCGCAGCATTCCCAGGCCACTTTAATGACACGAGAGAGCCATTTGACTCCCTCTTCACCTAAGGCCTTTAGCATTTCTGGCCGGATTTCATCCACTCCGGCAGATTTGCCAGCTTTTAGCGATTTGATCGCAAAAGTGACTTCTTCTACCGTGGGACTATTTTCCGCCCTGCTTAAGGCGATGGATGTGTCATCCTCAATGCCCTGGATTGGATTGAGCAATTCGGAAAAGTGCTCGCTCATTGCATCAATTTTAATGATTTTTATTTAAAATATAACTGTAAATAATTCCTGTAACAAAGTTATAACAACAGTTATCTAAGGAATTCCATAAAATAAGTAAAACAGGAAATAGTAATACCTTACCAGTTTTTTAGTTACGGACACCATTTTTTCAGTAGTCGACACCCTCAAAATATTAGTAATGGACACCCCCTTTTCTTATTAGGCCAGTGGTAAATTTTGCGCAAATAAAATATAATAAAAGAAAACATTCTCAGCTCAAATAAATAAACTAAGTTTTTTTTTTAACTAGCGGATCTGACAAACGTTGATTTTCATGCTCGTACATTTTCATTGTCCTTCAATTCATCTGCAGGCGTTATATTTAACCGATGTGTCCGGACTGATTTAACAATTTTTTTTTGTTGTTGAGTGTTTAATATTTGAAATTTTGTGGGACCGGATCTCAGCTCTGCCTACCCGGTATAATTGTCAAAATCGGTCCAGCCGTTTAGGAGGAGTTCAGTTACAACACACGTACAGAAGAATTATACATAATGTATATACTATAGATTATTTAAAAATAAATACAAAGCTATACCTAAAAAAACTACCAACCTCAAAAGGAATTCTTAAAAATTATATAATCATAGGAGGGGTCACCATACCGGACGCAGAAAATGTGAACATAAAGGACCATTCACATGAGAGCGAACGAACGAATTGATGAAATGTGAACAAACAGCTTTTTAAGCATTTATGAACTAAAAATTCCACATTTTACTATTCCAGGAGTAGGATAATTATTATCCCATCAAAATGTATTAAGAAAACCAGTTTATAAACAGTTTAAATAACAAAATTTCGAATTCCCAACTTTAGTCAGTCTATTCACAATCCACGTCATTTAAATCGCGTTCCACAAAGTCGCGAATAAAAAATTCGTTCGAAGTTACCTTATTCCAAGAGGAGGATATCTTTGAATAATAAAATGTGCAATTTTTTGTTTATAAATGCATAAAAAGTGGTTTGTTAGCACTTCATCAATTCGTTCGTTCGCTCCCATGTGAATGGTCCTTAACACTTTTCTTTGCGCATTTTTTCAGAAATTCATGAACACTGTTCTGAATGTCTGCCTTTCGTCTTTTAAAACCGCTTTCATGATTTTAGGTAATCTCGTGAAGGATTTGCTGTTCTTCATTAGTGGTCAGTACAGTTTCCGGTCCAAAAGTTGGTTTTTGTACCTACTTGCGGACCAGTTTTATAAGGGGTTACGAGGAACGTTAAATTTAGCCGCAGACCTTTTTTTGGCATTCTCAAATAAAATTTTAGCATTTTCAAATAAAAGCCTGAGAAATCGTTAGAGATTTAAAACTAACGGCTAAAAGGTATGCAAATACAAAGATAATATTGGTGGTGTCCATAACTAATATCCTTAAAAATGTCCATTTGCGCCAGTAATAGACACCTGTGTCGGTCACTAGATTTATTGAACATTTTCATTTCAGTTACTGACACCCCACGTAAATTTAAATTGTTTTGTTAATTTAATAATAACTGACTAACAAATAGATCGGCTACTTAATTATTTTCAATAAAATTCATTGTTCACATTGTTACTATACACGGTTATATTTTTAAAATAATGATCTGTACTTACGTGTTCCTTAAGGAAATCTTAAGTTTTCTGGAATTTCTAAAGGTTTCAAACCAAAGTCTATTATCACAGGGCAGTGAACGACTACAAAATATCAAGAGAAGTCATTTCATATCACATTTGAGTGCCTGAACACGTTAAAAATAACTTCCGTAACATCCAGCCACAGGAAACCTTAGAAAAATGGAAAAACAGTGGCAGGTGACCATAACTGAGAAGGTGTCGGTCACTAGGTAGTTTACCCTATTATTAAGTTGAGCTATCAGTTAAGCTTTCAGTTAAACTGATGTTCTACGGTGCATTTAGACATTAGTCTAGTAATCAGTTGAGCTTTCAATTTACTCCTGACTAACCGAAGGTTGAAGATTATTTCTCCTAAAACTGACAACTAAACTGAAAACGTATGGGAAATAATAGGGCTTCACTGATAGCTCAACTAAAACTGAAACTAAAATTATCGTCTAAATACCTAGGTCTTTAGAAAATTTTAGTTTTTGTCTTTTGTTTAGACTTTCGGGGGGGCTTAAGCCCCTCTTTATTATTTATTTTCTTTTTCTTTATTTTCTAATTCTAAATTCCTAAATTCATTTTAGTTTTCTGTGAAAGTTTTTCTTAATGGGTCACACCACCCAAAAAAATTATTTTGTATTGTATACGCCAATTGAAGTGGCATTTAACACTATTTTTATTACATCTGTATATAAAAATAAAAATGTCACTAATTTTTCTTATAGTTTTTCTAAGTACTTTGTATAAGTTAAAAAAAAAAAGAAAGCCCACGTATTTTTAATTATAAGAAATAAATGTCATATCTATCTATCTGTCTATCTACTTACTTACTTAGATGGAGCTACAGTCCGGGGTGGACCTGGGCCTAAACCAACACGCCTCTCCAGTTAGCACGATCTTTGGCTAAGTGCCTCCATTTGCGCACTCCAAGTTGGTTGAGGTCCCCTTCAACTTGTGCGCGCCACCTAAGGCGAGGTCTTACTCTACTGCGTTGTCCCTCCGGGTTGGAATCGAAGACTCTTCAGGCCGGAGCGTTGTCCTAGCCATCTTAGTCGACTGATACGCACTTTTCTGACCAGGTCGATGTCGCTGTACAGCTCGTAGAGTTCGCTGTTAAATCTCCTCCTCCAAAGCCCGTCAACGCAAACGGGACCGAAAATCACTCGAAGAATTTTCGCGTTCGAAGCGACCAAGGAGATCTTCATCCGCTTTTGACAACGTCCATGATTCTGCGCCATAAAGCAGGACTGGGATGATGAGGGTCTTATATAGAGTCTCCTTGGTGTTTCTCGACAAGGCCTTACTAATCAATTGCCTTCTTAGGCCAAAGTAACAGCGGTTGGCAAGTGTAATTCTTCGCTTGATTTCTGATGTGATGTCATTTTCAGAGTTAATAGCGGAGCCGAGGTAGACAAAGTCCCGAACTACCTCAAAGTTATAGCTGTCTATCGTGACGTTCTGTCCAATTCGTCGATGTTGTGTGTCCCTTCTCGTTGACAGCATATACTTTGTTTTGCCCTCATTCACCACTAAACCCATTTTTGCCGCCTCTGTACTGATACTTGCAAACTCACCGATGACAGCTCGCTGTGTTCTGCCAATGATGTCGATGTCGTCAGCGTATGCAAGAAGTTGCACAGACTTTTGGAAAATTGTGCCCCTGGTGTTGGCTTGCGAGTTTCGTACAATTTTCTCAAGAATGATGATGAAAAAGTCACATGACAGCGCATCACCTTGTCAAAATCCTTTTTTGACATCAAAGGTCTCGGTGAGATTGTTTCCAACCTTTACGGAGCAGCGAGCGTTCTCCATCGTCATTCTGCACAATCTGACAAGTTTGGCAGGGATGCCAAAACTAGACATGGCTCTGTATAGCTCGTCTCTATATCTATCTATATAGTGTTGTTATTATCAAGGAACTTAACGGCCTAATCAATAAAAAAAAAAACCTACAAATGTAAAACGTGCTTAATCTCTCTCTAAAGTTATTATACGAAGAACGGTATCATTTATTCTTAATGCTGTCAAATTAACAACGTAAATTTAGCCTCAGGCGTACTCAGAGTATTATAGAGGACAAATCGAATCTTATCCGACTTTTTGAGTGATAGACACTACAATACACTTCGTCCTTTGCCCAGTCGAAGGTTAACTATCATTCGTTTCCGCTCCATATACGCTATCGACCGAAATTGTTCTTAATCAGTAAACTAATATAATAAATAATTAATTCGATTTTTTTTTTTTTTTTTTGTTAATCCATATTTGACTGACACTTTTCATTTATGCCCGTATTCTTGTTGTGTTTTGTTTATTTCCAGGTGACATGGCTGAAAGTTGACAAAGGAAAATTTTTTGAATTTATAAACGGAAGAAATCCACCGTTCCGCAATTCCAGCGTGGATGGAGGAGAAATTGACGTAAGTATTTTTGTCACTGTATAAATCTATCTGTTTGGTAGCGCAACGAAGTCAAGAGTGATTCCACACGCTGTATTATAGGTATATAGTAGGTATAATGTTTGCATGTCATTCCATAGAATTTTTGATACTGTAGAAGTGTAGATATGTATAATATTATAAATTTCTGTTCCGTGTTCATCCTGTATTGATTTTTATGTTCGTTCTGTCGTTCTCGTTTCTCGGTTCGTTGCGTGTTCCTTTATGGCTACCAGGCATCTGCTGCGTATCTGCGATATTTAGATAGGTACGCTGAGTTTTGCCACCAGCTATTAAGGAGACGAGATGGAATAAACAGGATCTTAACGGTGTTCTTTTTTTTTGTCTGCTGTTGATGTTGTTTTGGTTTGTGTTAGGTAAATCCCGAGTGCTCTTATTATCTATCCGTGAGCAACAGCACCTGATTTCGCATCTTATTTGGAGGATTTTGAGTTTGTTGCGACCTAGCGATGAAATTTTTATTTAGCTTCGGGCCATTTTACAGAGAACAAATGACTTTGTTGGGCGGATGTATTGATTATACCCACCCTAATGTGTTAAGCAAATGTACTAAAGTGTGTATTTACATGTTGTTATCGCCGTAGTTGAAACAAGTTTCAGGTTCTGATGTTTCTCTTTGATGGGCTCTCGGTCTCGAGTGTGGTAGGAGGTTATGTTGATGGTATACTTTGGTATGGAAGGGATCTAAGTATGGTTGGGGTAGCACGTGTGTTTCTCTTAACTGATTTATAAATAAGTAATTCGTTGGAAATGTCAAAAAACAAAAGTGACCGACATCAGTAAGTCGCTCGCTGTAAAAGAAATTAAGCTTTGATTACTTTTCTATGTTCTGATTTATTTGAATATTGTATGCATACCTATGTACGTACATACCTTGAAAATTAATGTCAATTAGCCAACATCAATTATAGGAACCTTGAACTTGTAACTATGTAATCAAGTTGGTGAAAGTAGGTATTGCGTGCTAAGATTTCCAAAGGCATGTCGGTATATTGACAGTTTTGCATTCCTGAATATTTACCAATGAATAAATAATTTGTGAGAACGTGAGGAGCTGTCGAAGACTTTCATTGATTAAATGAAAACCTTGACCATTCCTGCATTCTTTTCTATTCTCTATTTAAACGTATGTATGAGTATATCTCTATACCAACGATTTCCGATAGGGGGCTACACTAATCTTGCCGAGTAAACCTACCAATTTTTTTTAAATTGAACCTTCTTAAACTAAGAACTGCTCAAGGCCTTAGGTGAAAAGAGAGTCAAATGTTTTTTTCAAAAGTAACATATTATAATGTATACATTATTGAAGCTTGCACAATTTTAGAAGATACTGTATCTTTCTGTGTTAAGATTATTGCAAATAAATTGAATTGAATTGAATTGAAATGGCTCTCTCGTGTCATTAAAGTAGCCTGGGAATGTGGCGAAACTCCCAGCGATTGGCAGATTGGGGTGATTGTGCCCCTTTTCAAGAAATGGGATAAAAGAGGGATTGTTCCAATTACAGGGGTATATCACTTTTAAGTCTCCCCGGAAAAGTTTTTGCCAAGGTGCTGGAATCGCGTTGCAGAGCTGTGTTCGAGGCACGATTAGGAGATGAGTTTGAAGCACAAACGACCAGTTATTCACTCTCAGAATGGTACTTGAGAAGGCCTGGGGGTATGCTACACCTGTGTACGCATGCTTCGTAGATTTGGAGAAAGCATATGACCGAGTCCCTCGAGGTAAACTCTGGAGTGTATTACAAGAATATGATGGAGTTGACGGTTCTCTCTTGAGAGCCATTCAATGTCTTTACACAAACTGTAAAAGCTGTGTTCGGGTAAACGGCATTAAATCAATACCTTTCACCGTGGGCTTTGGACTTCGCCTGGGATGCGTCTTGTGTCCTCTCCTTTTCATTACTTATATGGACTGGATGGTACAGCGTAGTCTTGGCGAAGAACGTTTCGAATTGGGGGATCTGAGGATAAGTCATTTGCTCTTCGCTGATGACTTGGTCATATTTGCGTCCTCTCAGACTGAACTTGGTTTGTAGCTGTTTGTTTTGAAGCTGAGATGAAAGTAAACGTGAACAAATCTGTAGTGATGATCGTCTACTACAGAACGCCTGTTCAAATGCACTCTGCAAGTGAGTGGAGTCCCATTGAAACAGGTGGAGAAGTTTGAGTATCTCGGGGTATTATTTACGAGTGATAGAAGGAGTAATGCTGAGTTGGGTATGGTTTGTTTCGTCTTTTTATACCCTCCACAGGAAGGTATATTCACTTTGTCATTACGTTTGTAACGCCATGAAGTATCCACCTGAGACCATATAAAGTATATATTCCGAATCAGGATCACATTCTGAATCGATTTAGCCATGTCTGTCTGTCTGTCTGTTGAAAGCACGATAGCGTCCCAACGAATTGATCTAGGCGAATGAAATTTTGTGAGACGTCGTCTTTTCACATTTTGCAGGACTTTTATGCAGTGGAGGGTATCAAAGCATCGTCCAAGCCGGTCATAACACTCGATCGAAGAGAAAATCGAAAAAATTAAATTCATGTTCGTCGAATCGACGAAGATTACCCTTCTAGGGTTAATATGGCTGTCGTGTACCTGTGCCTCTCCCTAAATTGCGCGTTGAACAAGTATGTTATCTATGAAATTCTTGCATGACACATGAAAAAGAAGTAAATGTGCAGATTGAAATTTGCGAGCGGCTTCGGAAGATTTTGCCAAACAGAGGAATGTGCTACACAACAAGGGACGGCCGTCAGACTGACGGCCTACGACTGATGAACTTCAGAAATCAAAAGCAAAAAGTGCTCAAAATGAACGAATAAGACCAAAATGGAACAAGATATTTTCAAAAAAGCTGATTCTTTTATTTGTTTGTTTGACGCAAACAGGAAAGCGAGAGTGTATGAGAGAAAGTCGTTTGTCATCAACACCAAAGATACTTTGTCGTTTGTTTGATACGGATGCTGATGAAGTTTTTGCTGTATGCAGGTGGTGAAAATCCTGAAAATTTGAATTTAAATGATTCCAATCGCTCTTCTGCTTTGTTTTTGGGGTAATTAGCGTGGGCGCAATGTGCACATAGGAAATCATAATTATAGAACGACAATAAACAAAAACACCCCGTACACAACAACAACGCACAGAGGTTGGTCTTCTCCTCCGTTTTAATCACCAGTGGATTATATTTATGGAGAATTGACTGTCAGAATTCAAACTATTCAAACAATAACTTCAAAGGAGTCTGATGGTGTATTTCGAAATATCAACCATTCCTACCAATGTGACTGTGTCTACGAGTTGTTGTTAATGTAATTCTCTCAAACAATAATTCATAGACTGACATTCGACAAAATTTCCTAATAGAAATTGTCAGGGTCAATCCCAAACAAGCGAGCATCGTTGTTACTCCTCGCTTCCCAAATCAGTTTTGTATCCAATCCAGTTGGATGGACTGACGTTCGTTACTGTTTCTGTTGTTTGACACTAGTTGCATATGGGTAGGGTCTGCGGTGGTCACGCAGAATTTAGCTATGCAATAATAGTAGGTATATTTTGTAGATATAAATGCATAAATGTACATATAACATATTGTAGATATAATTATAGGTATGTATTCGTATTAAGGATGGATTTATAAAGACATGAAAAGCCAATCGGCCAAAATTTGACCGCATTCTAGCGTGAAGTTATATTTTGTTCATTCATATTCAATGGTCCGCTTGTCCATTAAGTGACTCGCGGGTGTAGGTTGCTCAAGAGGACCCGCCATAGCTCTAGATTCTCCGCCATCGATTCTAAATCATCAAGAGCAATCCCCATACGGGTATAGGATAGATTATGGACTTGATCTAACCATCTCATCCTTGGTCTACCTAGAGGACGCCTGCCTGATGGTTACAAAGTGTGTTTTTTTTAGAGGTATAGAACTTTGAAATGAAATAAAACAAAGATAATCCTCTGGCATTATAATTTAAACTAGCGGACCCGGTGAACTTCGTTTCGCCCCAATTTAACGCCTTCAGATAAACTCCAGAGTGATAATAAAACACATGTAGTTCAAATTTCAATGTGATTTATTTGAATGGAATCGAAATCAGTATGTGATAAACAATGTTTTTTGATTTGTTTACCGGCGCAAAAACGAACAACGAAGACGGTTTGCCAGACCGCGTACGGGCAACGCACAGCTGACCGTGCGAAGAACAGGGAAATTCAAGATTAATCCCACAGACTTCCAACGATTGGCCTTGGGATTTATTGATTGTCATTGCAAAAGCCAATCGAATGGGGAGCTGAATTCGCTTGAAATGGAATGGAAGGTCAGTTGAAATAATCGGAATTCCCATGGGATAAGGACTTCCTCTCCTTTGAATTTGCCCTTGATGATCGTCGCTTGAATCACATTGCTCATCAGTTTCTTGATGGACAACCGCTTACCTTTGCACAATTTCGGATGATTCAGATTCCGCAACATGATTATGATCGGTCCCACCTGTCCACAATAGTTTTTGGGACTTCAACGATTTTCTCGACGATTTTGCTGTGCGGCAGAAGTGAAATCAGAGACGTGTTTCCTCTTAGGCGGTCGATCTTCAAAGAGAGGGATCAACCCATTTATTTTTCTCTATTCAACTTTAGCTTTAATTTTTAGTACAAGGGATATTTTTTGGAGACTATTTCTTACGTTACATAGGTTTTACATTAGCAAATTTCTTAGGTTCAATTTAAATTCAATTTCAATAATTTAGTAATTAGATTTTAGATTTTAGATTTCGGATTTATTACATTTCATTTTAATAAGTAACGCATCAACATACTGCCCGCCTTGAAGGGCCTCGGATATTAACAGGCTCTTCAATCCATTGGTAGGGGAGCCAAGCGGTGAATCGGTCTTCTTATAACAGTTCCTCTTGTTTTGATGTCGACAACCCTTATTTTTGAATCCGCGCCTGGGATTACCTTCTCTATACGTCCCATGAGCCATTGTTGTGGTGGTAAGTTGTCATCTGCCACTAGCACTATCGTTCCGAGCTTGATGTTTTCCGATGATTGCTGCCATTTCGTTCGCCTTTGGAGCTCCAACAAGTACTCCTTTGACCATCTCGACCAGAAATGCTGCTTAATTTGAGTCAGCCTTCGCCATCTATTTGTCAACGGAACTTCATCTTGGATTGACGGTTCTGGAATAGAGTTCAAAGGGATACCAATTAAAAAATGACCTGGGGTTAACACTTGCTCGTCGTTAGGGTCAGGACTTAGCATGCAGAGTGGACGAGAGTTCATGATGGCCTCAATTTCGGCGACCACAGTGGAAAACTCCTCGTAAGTAAGAAAGGCCTGTTTTACAGTACGATATAAATGTGACTTAGCGGATTTAACTGCGGCCTCCCACAATCCTCCGAAGTGTGGGGATCTCGGCGGTATATGAATAAATCGGATACGCTGAGCAGCGCACCAAGAAAGTATCTCATGCTGCATCTGCTGCTCCATAAATATGCTATGAAGCTCTTTGAGCTCATTTCGAGCTCCAACAAAGTTTGTTCCATTATCACAATGAATCTCTTCGCACAAACCTCTTCGAGCCACGAATCGCTTCAGTGCTGCTATAAAGCCTTGGGTCGACAAATCGGACACAACCTCTAAATGAGATGCTTTCGTCGCAAAACAAATGAATACGGCCACATATGCCTTGTGAGTACAGTACCCTCGACGCTTTTGGGATAAATGGAAGGGGCCACAAAAATCGACACCGGATTTCGCAAATGGTCTGGATACGTTTACTCGGCTCGAGGGAAGGTCACCCATTATCTGCTGCATCAACTTCGGCCTGTATTTGAAGCAGTGAAAGCACCCGTCCACGACCTTCTTGGCAATATTTCGTGCGTTGACGATCCAAAATCGCTGTCTCATTATCCCTAACAAGGCTTGGGGACCTGCGTGAAAATTCTTTTTATGTAAGTGGACAACAACATTTTTAACAAACAGGGAATTTTTAGGAAGGAGAATAGGACATTTCGAATGATAGGGAATATCCGCATTCTGCAGACGCCCACCTACTCTTAGGAGTTTTATTCCGTGTGCAGTTTCTAGGAAGGGATTGAGGTTACTGACAACACTTTTTGGGCTGATCTTTTTCAATTTGCTCAAATCATCAATTTCCTCCCGGAAATGCTTCTGCTGGATATTCCATATGATGCGTAGGAACGCAACCTCTAGCTCCTCAGATGTCAATGCTTCACAGTGAAGTTCTGAGCTTTCAGGGGGGTTAGATGTTTTCGAGATTCTGTGCTTTAAGTTATTATAAAAGCGGAAGATGTACCCAAAAATTCTATTGGTCTTTTCAAAATTGCCAAAACGCACAAAACAATCCTCAAACTTATCTTTGGGTTCAGCGTTTGATAGCAGCGACACTAACTGATGAGATTCAATCTCAGTACGGGAAATAAATCGTTTTTGTATTGGCCAATCATCCTCCGATTGATACAAAAATGGTGGGCCACGAAACCACATACTCTTTACGAGCTCCGTACTATATGCCCCACGTGAAACTATATCAGCAGGGTTTGCTTTAGTATTCACATACCTCCAAATAGCCTCTGGCAAATTAGATTGGATCTTAGATACCCGATTAGCCACGAATATCTCCCATGTTGACGGATAGGCGGAAATCCAACGAAGAACGATTTCGGAATCTGACCAGAGAAATATATTGTCGATGGGATGTTCTAAATTGGGTAATATCTTCAAAACTAACTCAACAAGTAAGGCGGCAGCACAAAGTTCCAATCTCGGCAGTGATTTAGTTTTAATTGGGGCTACTTTGGACTTTGCACTCAGCAACAAACATTTTATCATGCCGGTTGAATCTATCGTACGCAAATATACACAACCACCAAAGGCTCGACTGGACGCATCTGCAAACCCATGAATCTCTGCCCTGCAATCCGCTGTAACAGTAGGAAAGATGAATCTGGGAAGTTTTATTTGGTCTATGAGGGTTATCTCCTGGCGAAATTCTTCCCACCGTGAATTAATCTCGATTGGAACTGATTCGTCCCATCTACTTTTCGCTATCCAAAGGTCTTGCATAATTATTTTGCCTTTTACAACAATTGGGTTAATTAGCCCTAGAGGATCGAAAATTTGCGACAACTCTGACAAGATACGCCTCTTTGTTATAGCTTTAGAAAAATCTATATTAGGTTTAACATACTCGAATTCATCACTAGAAGGATTCCAAACAATTCCAAGAGTTTTTATAACATCTTTGTCATTAATTCGCAACGAAGTATTATCCTCCTCACTACCCAAAATATCTTTCATAACTTTGCTGTTGTTACTACACCACTTTCTCAAATCAAATCCTGCGCTAAGAAGAATTGTTTTCACCTCATGATAGATTTTGTATATAGTCTCCAACGAATCTCCTCCAGTGATCATGTCGTCCATATAAAAATCGTCTCTGATTACCTTAGCGCCTAAGGGAAACTGATTTGTATTGCCATCTGCCAACAATTTGAGACATCTAGTTGCAAGGAATGGAGCAGAAGTGGTGCCGTAAGTCACGGTTCGCAACCGAAATGCCTTTAATTCGCTATGTTCCGATGTCCTCCATAGTATACACTGATAATATTGGTCTTCGTCATGGACCAGTATCTGCCGATACATTTTTGAGATGTCGGCAGTTATCACAAACTTGTAAGTTCGAAACCGAAGAATTATGTCATACAATTCATCCTGAATAACTGGTCCCTTTAGCAAAAGATCATTCATTGAAACATTTGTTGTAGTTTTGGCACTACAATCAAAAACAACTCTTAATTTCGTAGTTAATGAATCTGGTCTTAACACAAATTGATGAGGAGCGTAATATTTTATCTTAGAATATTGATCTCTAGGAATTTCCTCCATGTGGCCTAACCGTGCGTATTCCTCCATAAACTCCATATATTGTGCTCTCACATCTTCATTCTTCCTTAACCTCCTTTCAAGGCCATAAAATCTTTTCTTAGCCTGCCCCAATGAATCTCCTAGCTCTCCAGCGCATGACTTAAACAACAAATTCACGACAAATCTTCCATCTTCCTGTCTAATAACGCCCTTCAAAAATACCTTTTCGCATTCTTTCTCCTCTGGTGATAAGAATTTCTGTCCTGCCTCAACTTCCTCCATTTGCCAAAATTTGGTTACAATTTCATTAAGGGATGCTTCTTCAAAATCCGAACAAGAAACCAATGTGCATACTGCTCGGGGTATAGTGGACAATTCTTATCTTCCGGACACTATCCAACCAAATAGGATAGGTAGATTTTGTCTAAGTCTAATTTGTCCCACACAGAGCAGTTGAAAGAAACTGTCTGCTCCTATAAGCAAATCTATGCGACTGGGCCGATAAAATTGGGGATCAGCAAGAGAGATATTTGAGGGTATATTCCAACTAGAAATGTCCAATTCTTTTTCTGGATGCACGTTTGTAATGCCTTTTAGTATTAGTAAATCCAAATTGATCTCGTAATCAGAAATTCCAGACTTACAACTCGCTTCCGTTTTTGAGTTAATTATCGCATTAGACTTCCCTATGCCAGAAACAGATGTATGAGTTTGAGTCTTCTTTAACCGCAGCTTCTGAGCCATATCCTCTGTAATAAAATTCAGTTGAGATGCTGAGTCAAGGAGGGCTCGAACTGGGTGAAATTTGCCGAATGGATCCCTCATATATACCAAAGCCGTTGCCAGGATTACCTGAGAACAATTTTCGTCAAACATGCTCGACACAAGAGATACATTAATTCCCGAACAACTCGGTTGCGGATTATCGTTGATTGGCTCAATACTATGAGACTGATTTGGTGTGAATCTATGCAGCAAGCGGTGATGCGGCAATGAACACACGCTACATTTTGCTGCTTGACACTTTCGAACCGAGTGCCCTTTTGCAAGACAGTTAATGCAGAGAATCCGCTGCTTTACTTCTTGAAACCTCGCGGCAACTGGCAATTGATTAAATTTTGCACATTCAGCTATTTTATGCTGATCAGACGAACAAAGATCGCAAAGGGCCTGTTGTGCAACGAGTGTGGTATTATGCAACTGTTTGTTCTTGTTACCCCATCGAGATCGAGGGCGATTTGTTTGGGGATTAGCGTGCGAATCTAGCTTGGAGTATTTCGATTCCGTTGCCTCCAACGTTTGGCAACGACGATCTAGCACTTTAGAAAACTCCTCCCACGATGGGAGTGTAGAGTGGTCAACTGACTCATCTCACTTTATTCTAGTTTCAGGATCAACCTTGTCTAGCGCCAACGAGATAAGAATAGCATCAGCAATATTTTCGTGAGAACCAATGGACAACATAGCCGCTCTATGCGTATTGAAGTTATCCGCTAAGTTGCGTAGATGATATGCGGAACACTTTAAAATCTTTTTCACATCTATAATACCAGAAATGTGTTCTTGAAACATCATAGTTTTACTGTCAAAACGCTTCGTCAAGCGATCCAACGCTTTGCTATAGTTTAACCCAGTTAAATCAAACTCCTTAATAGAATTTAAAGCGGCTCCTGATAAACAACTCCTCAAATAATTGAATTTCTGCAATGAGTCCAATGTCTCATCTTTATGAACTAAACTTCTAAAGATGCCAATAAAATTTGGAAACTCCGAAAATTTACCGGAGAAAGTTGGCAATTTTATCCTTTCTAATTTGGAGCGCGATGTCGGCTGTTGTGAAATAAGCGACGCGTTAAAACTATTACCAACCGCTCCAGGTTCCTTTTGTTCGGACAGCAATGACATTATTTTAGTTTTTGTAACCACATAAAGTTCTTCTATCTCACTTCTATATATTGCATTTGCATTTTCTTCCTCCGGAATATTAAATTTGTCCAACGACATTTGAACATTCAACCCTTGCTTGAAATACGAATCGATTATACCCAAGCGACATTCTAGTTCTACAATCGACATTGAAGAACCTTTTGTAAAAATCAACTTCTTTATCCTAGACATACTGCCCTTGGTAGAAGATCTTAACACCTTCAATTCTGTCAATGCTCTATGTCTACTATCTAACCCCCCACCAGAAAGCTCTATATCCGCACCATCCTCCACTTGATTATCCGCATTACTCATATTGTACGAGATTGAAACAACAACTATTGCGTATATTCTCCACTAACAACTATGTGAATGCAGAATTCCTAAGCGCGGAACAATTATCCAAAAAAGTGTCCAACAGAAGATTGGACAATGACAAGCAAAGTCCGCAGCAGCAGCAGCAACAAACAACAGCGATGAATGATCTTGTGTGAATAAAAATCACAGCAACGACAACGAAAGCTTCCACCACAATTCTATGTTTCAGCGAAAAACCAAAAATAGGCAACAACAATACTACGCTCCGAAATGGCTATGTGGTAATTGCAATTTGCAATTTATGTATTAGCTTTTGGTTAGCAGCAACAACAAGGTTAATATGCGATGTTATGTTTTAAGAGAAAAGATCACTAACAAGAGCGGCAGCGAATTACATTTACCGGTTGTCTTTGATCGATATAGGAAAGGCAAGTTCCTTTAATTGTATGTACAAGTGTGTGTAATAATTTTTATTGAGAGAGACTCTCTAATGGCGATTTAATTTGATGAATTTGCGATGAAATTATTCATAGAATATATATCCCAAACTTTGAAAATATATAGGTACATTTCATACATACATGTGAGCAGAACTATGTGAATTCTACTTTTACCAATATTCCTTTGATGAATTTTCCGATCCAATCCTCAACGATTTATGTGCGCTATAACTGGATGTCCAACCGCTTCTCTCTCAAATTGCAAATATTAGTTATTTCAATAAAATTTGTATGATGGGGATTGATTGTAATCCCGGGTTTCGGCACCAAAAAATGTCCACAATAGTTTTTGGGACTTCAACGATTTTCTCGACGATTTTGCTGTGCGGCAGAAGTGAAATCAGAGACGTGTTTCCTCTTAGGCGGTCGATCTTCAAAGAGAGGGATCAACCCATTTATTTTTCTCTATTCAACTTTAGCTTTAATTTTTAGTACAAGGGATATTTTTTGGAGACTATTTCTTACGTTACATAGGTTTTACATTAGCAAATTTCTTAGGTTCAATTTAAATTCAATTTCAATAATTTAGTAATTAGATTTTAGATTTTAGATTTCGGATTTATTACATTTCATTTTAATAAGTAACGCATCAACACCACCCTCAGCTGTAAATTACGCGGTGGAGTTCCTGGCACATCAAGCGAGTTCAAATATTCCGTCGGTTAGTTGGTCGCTTCATCCTCGTCGGTCACGCTGTCTCCAGCGATTTGACTTTGAATAATGAAATTCAAGCTATCGACGTCCTTATTCTTCGCTGCTAGTATTGCCCGTTCACTACCTAACCCAATCAAGATTTTTATAATTTTGTGCAATGCCGGGGAATAGCTACTTTGGCGATGAGTTCCTCCTTCAACGATGTGAACTCGAAAAAATTTGTAACGATTTGTATTTTTTTTTTTTGTTGGTTGAGAACATTACATAAGTTGTACCGCGCGCCGTTGTCTAGAAATTCGCGTAATATTTTTAATTTAGACATAGTCCATGGACACAGTATGTGATGGGCCACACTTGCCTTCCCATGAAAGTCGTGTCGGGACTCGGGAGAGACGGGTAGATTTTTAGGTTAGTTGAGAAAAGAAGCGTATATTACACTGAAAATCCCTTCTCTTTTCTACTCATTTAAAATCGACCTCTGTCTCGACCGAAACGACTTTCATGGGACGGGATGTGTGGCCCCCTACACGGGTATGACTTTCATTCACACGAACTACTTGGATACACACAAAAAGGCCTCATTGCAATAAAATAAAATTTGGCAGGTACAGAAATAATGAAATCGAAAATACAAAAATTTTATGGTAAAGTCGAAGCGGATGCCCGCTTTTTACGTTCTCACTCTACCAACGCAAATACCAAATGAAGATTTGTATCGAAAGCGCTATGGTTTCGGAAAATAACCTTTGTGATCATGCGTCATGTCCTCATGCCCATGCGAAAATTATTTCTGAAAGTGGATTTTTGCTCCATTTTTTGTAACATCTACCTTTCTCCTTTCTACTCACTCAAAATCTACCTGTCACTCTGTATACAACGTTCATGGTAAGGAGTGTATGGCCATGGTAATAGTTTTATTAAATGTCAAAAGAATGAATGCATTCAGAAACCAAACAAAAATTAACTGGGTGTTGCATGTGCACATTTCTTGAGCATGGTTGTTGTTTGTAGGTTGTTAACATTTATTCATTCTAGAAGATTTTCTTACAATCTGTTTTTGATAGGATTTTAAGATTTTTCCCCTCTTTGGATTTTGTTCGCCGTTTTTATCCCTTTTCCATTTTTTTCCCCCTTTCGTCTTAAAAAATCGGCAAAAATGGTGATTTTCCCCTCAACCTGGGAACACTGGAGTAGCCCAAAACATAGTCCTACTCTATTCGAATAATAAAAAAAAATAGTTGGCGCAACAGGAGGATAGACTAGACATCCTAGGCCTAGCTTCTCCCAGCCATTCGTTTGTGTGAGTTTCTATTTTTGGGACGAATTTTATGCCGAGTCCGAATGGCTGAATTGAGAAGCTTTTTCAGGACAGTCGTACTCTGGGATGTTTGTCAGAAGCTCGCGAGAGGTGGCGCAGTAGAAAAAACCTTAAGATGTAATTCGAATCATTGTTCGTTCAAACTGCGATAACATTTTTCTTAATTTGTCTTAAATTATGTTACATATTCCAAAACTACGATCCCGCATTCTCTCTTATTAACCCGAGAGTCGCACGACGCACCCCGGCACGCAGCACAATATTCCCTTCTGTCTTATTTAAATTCAATCGTATTGAATAACAAGTACAACCACCCTCAGCCTAACTGAAATGAGAAACGTCTTCATAATTATTAATTACAAAGGTTTTCTTTCAATCACACAATTAATAGAAAATAATATTTTTTCAATTAGCCTATAATTATGCAACGTTTCTTTGGTTTCATTCCTTTGTTCTGTATAGCCTCGGTTCTTAAACTGTTCTCAGTTCTCAGGGTTCCGCGAATTTCTTGAATTAAAAATAAGAAAACACAAAAATAATTTTTGTAAAATGCAATTACAAAAATTTTGCGCAAACATTTCATGCACAGCTTTTGTAAAGTTTCTGCATAATATCTCACAAAGAATGAAAATATACTCAAAATGAAACCCAGTCTACGATACTAACTGTCAAATTATTTACTCTGGGTGGAAATCAGGTTTAAGTTGATTTTAAACCTGATCATTAATCCGCATTTTTAAACCCGACAATTTAAGCCTATATCCATAATATTCGCTTAAAAACACGCACCACGCAACAACAGTTTAAACCGATTTTAACTCGTTTTAAACCCGCGTATTGTCAAATTTCACATATAATGACATTTGGTTTTTGTTGTTTGTCAGTAATTGGCAATTGATTTAATATTTTGTGACATCCACATTTGGTCCATATCACTAATCGTTGTGTCCAAAGTGAAATGAGTGGACTCGTCGCGATACAATAATATTAATACATTTATTTTATAATAGAATAAAAGAAAATTTTTAGATACTACCTACACCTAAAGTTGATTCCCAAATTTACATGTGGTGCCATAACCGTTGCCAAAACTAATAAAAATCATTTTTCTTATGTTCTTGCTTTTTATTATATTTTCACTTTCACTTATTTTCTGCGAGCGAAGAAATGTCAAAAATGTGACATAAAAAAACCCGTCAATGATATGAAATTGAGTTTTAACCCGTGTTAAAGTACTTAAACTGGTCTACGAAGTGCAGTTTAAATTCAATCGGATTAAACGCTGACGGCTTTTATCTGGTTTACCGACTGAATATTATGGACTTATTGGCTTAATTTTTGGGTTAAACTCACTTAAACCCGGGTGTAAACTTTAATCAGGATTAAAGTGAGTGAATAATATCGCCGTAAGCATTCCGGAAAACGAGTGTCTTATAGATCTGCAGAGATCTTCTTCATCAAAACATGTATTTAATTCTATATCATTGGAATTTTTTTTTGGGTTGGCATTAGGAGTGAATACTCCCAACTTGCCAAACAGTCTATATTTAATTTGCTCCCTTTTGTCACAACGTATATCGCTGTGAAGCAGACTTTTCAGTGTATACTTATGCAAAGATTAAATACAGATCGAGATTGGCCGCTGTCCCAGATGTGCGAATACAGAGATAGAAGTAAATTTTTAAAAAATTATAAATCAATCAATGAAACAGTTTCACGAGCTCTAACTTTTTCGGCCAAAGACTTTTCGTAAATCGTAAACAAACAAACTCCAAACGTCAAATCATAAGTTTGGTGGTAAATCTCGAGCAACTCTGAGAAAAAAATCTAGATTCGCAAAAGTGCTCTCGAATCTGAAAAGATAGCTTTTTTTGTACCAAACGAACGCAAAAAGTGATCTGGGGCAAGAAAAAGTGATTTTTTTTGCCTATCGAAATCGGCATAAGAGTTGGGGTTCCGAAATATATTTGGGCCTTCTTTAGGGTTCCACAGCTTAATAAGTTTGAGAACCGCTGCTGTATAGTATCAAGTACCTATACAACAATTCTGTGAGATCTTAATTACCCCTGAAGAGAAATCTGGTAGCGGTTGCTGTGCTAACTGCCCATCAGGACATACATACTTTTTCGGTTCATTGCAACTTCTAGAATTGGCATTACTTGGTAAACTTCCAATATTTGTATCAGCTCTTGCGGTTAAGGCAAGCGTCTATAGTAAGAGATATTGGAATGTAATCCGAAGCATTACCATTAACGTTAGTGGATCTTATTTGGTAAATATGTCTTTGAAACGGAGTTCCATCTACATCTACGATAGAATGCAAATGACCAGCACTATAAGCGACTACTCCAAATTTCCATACTCAGTCCTTCTTGTGGTAATAGCGGACTTGAATTGACTCTGCAATTCTAAACCTCCGTTTGCATTCTTCGATTTCCTTGTCTTTGTCTGGGCTGGTGTATCGCAGTAAATCCATCCTGGGCTGGGCTCTTCCCTGTAGCTAAGCTCTCTGTCTTACTCTGTCTCCTGGGAGACTTGTCGCTGATCGTAGTCCATTTTTCAAGATTTTAACAAATCCGCCTACCCGTTTATAGATGGGTGTGTCGGTGAAGTGAGCAATGTTGTAGGACCTCAACAACTCTTGAAACTCCTTCAACGTGAAATTAGTGCCATACAAGTTTAAAGAATACCGAATTTCGCGAAAATTTCTCTAATTGCTCGTATAGTGTAATGTTCATTTATATTTTTTTTAAGAACATAGTTAATTTTTGTTTAAGTAATTATCTACGTAATTTTGACCTCCAAAAACACCATTTTTGTCCCTTCGATCTCTTATAAAAATGCAATCTTCTTCCATACTAACTTAAGATAACTTAAAATTTTCCAATACACGGCTCGATGGTTAAGACATAAGGCAACAGAACATTTTTATTTTGACGGACTTAATTATTATTTGTCATTCTATGTATTTAAAAAATACAGTCGATTCTTTGCATATGGCAGCTGTAAATCATGGACAGAGAAGTAGGTATAATAAATAAATAAATATTTGGCGCAGAAGGACTGTTAGGAAGCCTAGGCCTAACTTCTCACGACCATTCGTCTTGTGCGAGTTTTTATTATTATGGGACGAATGGAAGGGACCACAATTTTATGCCAAGTCTGAACGGCTGAATTGAGAAGTTTTTTCATGACAGTCATCCTCTCGGATGTTTGTCAGACGTTCGCGAGAGGTGGCGCAGTAGAAAAAACTTTAAGATGTAATTTGTGATTTTCCGGGGATCGAACCTGGGATCCCTCGCACAGTACTCTAGCGCTAGCCCACTACCCACTAAGCAACTGCGCCCCAGAGAAGTAGGTAGGTAAGTTAGAAGAACTATTTGATCGTCGGTCGATGTCAGGCCAGGAAATGGAAGTGGAATATAAATAATTAACAACGAAAAATGATTTATATTTAGAAGCAAGTGAAGAAACGATTTACTATTTTTTCTAAACGTTTTTATTGACGCATTTTATTTTATAGCTGGTGGTAAATAATTGACAGAATTTGAGGTGACAATTCCGGGTACTACATTGCCATAACTATTTCCTCCCAAAACGTGCCCATTTCCATATCCTATACCTCCACCAATACCCCCAATACCACCGCCAATGATACCACCACCACTAATACCGCCAATGCCAATACCACCAACAATACCAACAGTACCAACAGCAGCTGGACTGGCATAATTTAACACGGGCGCTACACCTCCATTGTAGACTTCGGAAGTTCCCCCAGCACTGTCGTATTGCGACTGAATTTGTTGAGTGGCAATTGCAGCATCCTGTGGGGTTCTGTATTTAATGAATCTAACCTCTGGTGTTGTTGGCACATTCTCTTGGATTTGTTCTAGCTGAGTAACAACCTGTGCAGCATCGTTCTCCTTGCTAAGAACGTAAATGGCGGTTCTTTGCTCAATAGCTTGCTTAGCCAATTGGATAGCGGCATTTGTAGCGGCGTTGTTTTCAGGAGCCTTAATGAAGACAACCTGCTGGTTTTTCTTCAAAACATTGCTCAAATGTTGGGTTGTTGTTCCTTTGTGCTCCTCTTCCTCGGGAGCTGTGAAATGGTAGAACTGCTTGCTGTACTCTACCGTTTGCGGTACAGAGTTAAGAATCGCGTTCGCGTCGACTCCAATTACTGACGAGGCAACAGTATTGCCTGTATTAATGAGTCCACTCGTACCAATTAGGGAACCTGTGTTAAAGCTTGTACTGCCTAATCCAGAAAGTCCACCTGTGCTATAGCTTCCACTGCCTAATCCAGAAAATCCACCTGTGCTAAAGCCTCCACTGCCTAATCCAGTAAGTCCACCTGTAGTTAGATGAGTTACGCTTCCAGTATGCAGTGAAAGAGGCGCTGTTAGTCCTATTGTTTCACTGCCGGCAGATTCAATGGCATTTAGTCCGGGTCGGTAATTGTATCCCAGTTTGTCGGCAAATGCCGTCGCTAATAAGCACACAACCTGAACAATAGATACTGTTGACAAAATACGTACTTTTACTTTCACAAGTCTGATTTACTTACAATAAATGATCGCATCTTACGTCCTTCCAAGTCACAGATCTATTTGAAAATACATTCTGTTTAACTATGACCGCTTGACTTATATAGTGTATGCGCTTGCTCTATACGTTAGTACAAACAAGTCTGCACTCTGCACTGCCAAAAAGTCAAGAGTGGGAGAACAGACTTAAAGAATACATTACTTTCGCCGTAAGTAGTTATTCAACAGCTTAGTATAGTTGAACCGGACGGGTAGAAGCTTCATCAAAGAGATACTCTTGCATTTGTTCGACCTAATATGCAAATTATTTTCGCTGTTTCCCAAACGCAAATGGGGTGAATGCAACTTTAATTATTAATTTTGCTCTCGAGGTCTAGAAATTTATTTAAGCTTTCCGATTTTAGCAATATTTTATCGGAAATTCTTTTGTTGATGCCGGAATTGTTTAATTCTACTTATTGGATAAGTGTTCGACAAGTGTTTATTGCTAGCAACTTCATTAGCTTTATGTTTGTGATTTATTCTCAGCCGTTTATATCTAAAGAAATGAAGTAGTTGGCGCAACAGGTATTTATAGGACGCTAGGATTAAATTTTAGCAACAATCGTTAGTGTGATTGTGTTTAATGGAAATTTCTTCTGCGGTTTGTAAAGTGTCGGCATATAAGGTATCACTGTGTCAACTTTTCGAACTCCGGAAAGAATACAAATTCAAAATTAATGAGGAAATAGAGATCAATCGATTTTGTGGTTTTCCAGAAATCCGATTTTGAATGCTTTTTTGTGTGGGTGGTGCCACGCCCCTTTGTCAGATTTTGACCAATCTTCACAGAAGCACTCCACGGCCAATACGTAAGATTACGCGTAAGTTTGAGCTCAATCAATTTGGTGGTTTCGGAGATATACGATTTTGAATGTTTTTTTTTTTTTTGTATGGGAGGTGCCACGCCCCTTTGTCCGATTTTGAATTTGTTTAGCCTATCGCCCGATCATCGTAATTATCGACATTTAGAGATGTATTGCAAATATTATTACTATAGTGTTTTTAAGGGAATTTCCACTACTGTAGTAACTTCTAAATGTTCTGTTCCTCAAGTGACAGAGACTCGGGCAGTGACAGAGGAAGTGAGGTGTGTCCTAATGGACCTCTTCGTCTCCGCTGCCTCAACATATATCGTCATCTTTGAGATTTAGTTTCATTGCTTGATTTCTTAGGAAGTTATGCCCCGTTAGAGCCCCTACCAGCTTAGACAGCGATGACCTGTCAAACTGTAGACGTTTGATGGCTCGGTCACTGTCATGCTCTGGCTAAAGCTTCCGTGAAACTTCGCAGGTCGTTAGTTCTTTCCACCTTTTGTTGGTTGTCATACGAATATTGTTCTCGACTCGTTCTCTCAGGTTGCAGAGTGGGGGCTTGGTGGACTGAAGTGCTCTATCATGGTCCATTGTAGATCCCTCTCTTGGTGCTGAGAGCAGAGAACTTTGAGCTCTTCGCGCCAGCGGTAAACTAGCTTAGATTTTATTTCAATAGCAGAGACTGCTTTTATAGCCACCTGGCTGTCAATGAAAATGCTAATATTGTTACGCGGTATTGCTCACAATGACACCCGTCGGGCCGCTTCCGCGATTGCCAGAACTTCCGCTTGGAAGACACTGCTGCTATCGGGAAGCCTGATTGAGCATTGTATATTTAGTTCCTCTGAGAATATACCGGCACCGGTTCCACAGTCCATATTTGACCCATCCGTGTAGATGGATATCAATTTCCTCTTAGTGGGTTCATTTGTGGTCCATTCATCCCTACTCGGAAACGAGTAAGAGATTGGTCTATCAAAGTTTAAAAGGGGAGACATGTAGTCAGAAGTGACAGCGTTCCCAACATATTTTCCTATGATCTGTGCGTGGCCAAAATTACCTGGGTTCCAAGTTTTAGTTTGGTTAACCCTTAAGACACTTGGTAGCAGATTCCTCCATGTATAGGTCTAGAGCAGTTAGATTAAGAATTGCCTCCAGTCCAGCTATAGGTGTGGTTCTTATCGCATTAGTTGTCCCTATACATGCTAGTCTTTGTATTTTTGTCATTGATCTGAGATTGGTCGCCTTGCCTGCGGCTTGCCACCAGACCACGCTGCCATATGTGAGTAAAGCGAAGTATAACGTCATCGAGTTTCACCCCATAGAAAATGTTTTTTGTATGGGAGGTGTCACGCTCTTTGGCCAATTTTAACAAATCTTCGCGGGAACGCTCCCAGGCCAATACCTATACAGCAATTACGAACAAACCCTCAGAAGGAAGTATTTAATTTGGTTCAGCCGTTTTCTAATTTTAAGCATCCAATAACAAACCACGATCCATTAGAAAACGGCATAAAATTGTAGGTCATCAACATAAGTTATCCTCGTGTTCGGACTACAAAGTCAGCAATTGTATCCTGCTGTTTGGTGTAGCTTTTGAGCGGCAGCATCCTTGGCCCATCTTTCTTTAAAAATGAAGATATTATCAACAATGGAGGCATGGCAACTCATTTATTTTTGCCCAGAAATTGGGGAACTGCAATTTAACGAGACATGGTTTCAACAATAACATGCTTCATGCTATGGCCGATTTGTATATATTTTTCATTTGCATTTTATCCCGTTTCTATTTATGTAAAAATGTAACCCTATCCTATGCCTATCCTACTTGAAACACTAACATTCGTTTCTGTCAATTTTTACTGTGCTATTTCTTTTTTTTTTAAATTGATTGGAGCAATCATTGAATTCAGCTTCAATATAAAATGTTTTGTGTCTCGTGAAAAACAAAATAGAATTTGACTTGTAATAACAATTCAATTATTATTGGGAAAAAATACCATGAACACATTAGAGACGCAACTATTCGTCAGGTACCTACCTCGTTTTGCCTTTATAAATATCGAATTTCATGCATTTTTATATCAATCTAGGCTCACTTGCTTTCATGGTGGCCCTTGGCCTGACGACATTCTTTTTATTTCGAAATAACGTAAGTGTTGTGAAGGACCTTTAAAATGCAATATTGGATGATCGTCTGCGTCGAGTGAGATAAGAAGGAGCTTGCTAGTTGCTATGTCTGAATGTAGTAGTTGATGTATCTAAACCAATTTTCTGGACAGATCTTAGCTTTGTGTCGTAGATACACATTATCCACAGGTCAGAATATGGATGTTAAATTCCTCCATTCGTAATTTTATCGAATAGAATCAAATTTCCGTGGAATATAATCATTTTTCGAGGTATGTATAACACTACACCTAAGTATGTTAATAATACTATGTAGATATGTATCTACTTAACTGAAGTTTATCGTAGTTCTCTTCGTTGTTTTTGTTTTAGGGAGAAACCAATATTTTCTAACACTTACTAGGTACCTACCGGCTATATAAACAACAAAATGCTAACAGATAGTTATTGTAGTAAGATAATGGCCGAAATTTCAGATTATATTTTTTATATTTATCGGGCTCCCGAGACCCGACCCGCGAAGAGTATCTGCCTGAGACACTGCAGCCTTCCATCCTCTACGACCCCGGGCACGCTGCTTCCAATTGCCAGACCAAAGCGCTCTGGCATCCGCGATGGCTTGGTCTTAGAAACGGAGGTTCGGTCTTCCTTGTCTTCTCGAACCTTTGGGCTGATTCGAAGATCCTCTTAGCATTATTGTCCATTCGCTCGATGTGGCCGAGCCAATGTAGTCGACGTGTTTTGGCTTTTTGGACTACATCCAGATCTTGGTACAGCTCATAGAGTTCGCGGTTGTATCTTCTCCTCCATTCGCCCTCCTCGCACACAGGAACAGGACCAAAAATCCGCCGAAGTATTTTTCTTTCGAAGGAGCCCAGTATCAGCCCTCCCTTCTTGCTTATCGTCCAGCACTCGGCGCCATAAAGCAGAACTGGCAGGATAAGGGTTTTGTAGTTAGGAGTTAGGAGTTTTGAACCCAATTGTTTTGCCAAGCCGAAGTAGCAACGGTTTCCTAGGGTAATTCTTCGCCGGATCTCCACTAGGGTGTCATTCGTGGAGTTTACGTTTACTCCGAGGTAGGTGAACTCCTTAACTACCTCGAAATTGTTGTTATCAATAGTGACGTTTTGTCCTAGGCGGTGGACAGATGCTTGTTTGTTTGTTGATAGCATGTACTTAGTTTTGTCCTCATTTACTTCAAGCCCAACGAATTTCGCCTGTCCTTCAATCGCCGTGAACGCTTCTATCACGGCACGCTCGGAGCGACCGATGATTTCAATATCGTCCGCATAGCTAAGCAGCTGGACGGACCTGTTGAAGATAGTACCTTCCGTGTTGACACCTGCCCTGCGCACTATCTGCTCCAGTACGAGATTGAATAAGTCGCATGATAGAGTGTCTCCTTGCCGAAATCCGGTGCATGTTTGAAAAAGTTCGGAAGAGCTGCTTCCAAACTGCACATTGCAGCGCGTGTTTTCCAGCGTCACGGCCATGGGACACAGCTGAATCAGTTTTGCCGGGATTCCAAATTCGGCAATCGCCATATAGAGCTTCTGACGATGTATGCTATCATACGCGGCTTTGAAGTCGATGAATAGGTGGTAAGTTTCGACTTGAAAATCGTTGGTCTTTTCCAAGATTTGCCTAAGTGTGAAAATTTGGTCTATAGTCGATCTGCCGGGCCGGAAGCCACACTGGTACGTGCCGATTAGTGTGTTGCAAAACGGTTTTAGACGTTCACACAGTACGTTGGATAGGATCTTGTAATCGACATTTAGCAAGGATATGCCTCGATAGTTCTTGCAAGACATAGGAACGCCTTTTTTGTAGATGGGGCATATGGAGCTAATAGTCCAGTCATCGGGCATGTTTTCTTCCACCCATACTTGGTTGATGATTCGGTGCATGCTCCCTACCAAAACATCACCACCGTATTTAAAGAGCTCCGCTGGTAGTCCATCAGAGCCTGCGGCCTTGTTGTTCTTAAGCTTTTTTATAGCTAAGCCAACTTCTTCTATACACGGTGGTGGAACTTGTTCTTCGTTGACTGAACGTGGGTTCTCTTCTTGCCCTATCACTCTCTCTACATTTCCTTCGCTGTCTCGAAGAGCCAGCGTTCCGGTTTTGTAGGCAGCAGCCAGTTGCTTAGCTTTTTTATAAAACCTCCGGATGTTATTACGATCGCGCGACTCTTCGATCTCCATGAGCTAGGAAGCTGCGTAAGCCCTCTTCGCTTCAAACGAAATTTCAGATTAGAAGGTTAACATTTTCAACGAAAGTCAATATTTGGGAGGCTTATTTAAGCTACCTGATTCTGTTCCAATTCTGAAAGTTTGTCGGTATCTTTTCTAATTTTCCGTTCAGGAAATTAATAATTCACATCTTAACAAATTTAAATTTGTTGTTGTATAATATTATTATTGTAAAATTAAAGGTATTTAGTTATTTAGCTTAACTTATAAACCATAAGCTCACGAGACTAAGTCGTGGGGATATTCACAACATTCACAATATCTATCCATCTATCTATCTGAAACTTATTAAAAATTCGAACCGAACACTAACTAAGTAAGTTTTACTTGACTTGAATATGTAATCAGATCTGAAACCATCAGCATTTTGATTTAAGCGGTTTAATGAGAGCGGTTTTTCAGTTAATGGGACATCTGAACGAACCATCATGTTCAATAACGTACGTAGTCATAGTGCTGGCGAAGAAAATTCACCGAAAATAAATTTTCCACAAATGCTTGAATGCGGGGATGAAACTTCGGCAATCCGCATCACTGCGCTTTCGATATAAATCTTCATTTGATTTTTGCGTTGTGTTTGTGTTGACAGTGAGGAAGTAAAAAATGTCCGACCACTTGGACTTTACCATAGAATTTGTTGGTTTTGTCGATTTCAATATTCCCTTACCTGCCGAAATGTGTTTCCTTTCATCGACGCCTTGTTCTATCGTTAAACCCAGTCATGGGACTAAAAGCCATTGACATGATCGTGTTGTTCTAGAATCCGTTGGTTTGTTTGAATTCTTTGTTGAACCAGCACAGCGATTGCTGGAACTTTAAAAGTCCTTCATATCTAGAAGGATGTGGCCAAACTACAGCAAGAAAAAAATAATCCAAATAACCCTAAAACTCGAAAAGATATCTCCTCCCTGCAACCCCCTGCTTGGAGTTACTGTCAGATTTGGAGTATATGCGAAGTCGGAAAAATTGCAAATTTGTCTGCAGTACAAACTACCACCTACTCCAAAATCCAATAGAAAACCCAAGCAAGGGGTTTCGGGGGCGCACTTTGGGCGATATGTCATTTTATTTTGGGCTTTGCGACGCTTTAAATTTTGGGAGATGTGGTGGTTTTTGGGGGTTATGACATTTGGGCGTTATGGTTTTGGGCGATAAGACCTAACGCCATTGTACCTACCTATACTCAGAGTAATTCACTAAAACCAAATTAGGTTCATTCATTGTGTGTAGTCGGCTATGTCCGCGACTCTTGTAATCATTTTGAACTTTGGAGGAATTTCCACAGTTTGCTGCTGAATCCATCCATATCGGAAATATTTGCAAGTTCCTCCTAAAAGTAATGTCCTAGAGTTAGTCTTCTTATCGAGGATAATGCCGGACAGTTACATAGTTAGTGGATGTATTTAGGTAGGTAGGTAATTGGGTGCTCTAGTGGCGGTTGCCACAGCTTCACGTAGACCATCAGTTGGGTCCATTGTGTCCAGTCACGGGAACCTTCCATTTAATACCTGTTGGAGACAAAGAATAGACCGCTTTTTATTGAGTCACCTAGATTTGGTATTAATCACAGGCATTCACAAGCTCTTGTATCCAGATTTCCAGCCTGTCCTAAGAGTAACCGAAGGATGTAGAGTTTGTTGAACTACTGGAACCACCCCGACTTGAGTATGAATCTCAGGAGTTCCTTAAGATCAACATTCTCCAGATCCTCTAGCTCATCGAAGAAGAAGCTGTTGAGAATCTTTTGTCTGCTGTTTATAAGGGCTGGGCATTCGCAAAGCAGATGACGAACAGATTCTATTTCTTCAACGTCTCTGCAGCTTCTGCAAAAGTCATTATGCAGTATGCCCAGCCTTCCCGCGTGTACGCCTATCGCACAGTGTCCAGTAATGACCCCCGTGAGTATGCGAATATTCTTGCGGCTCAGTCCGATCATGAATTTGGATCTCTTTTTGCTCACTTCTGGCCACAATTCTTTTGCATGTCTGCAGGTGCTGAGATTGTTCCAGCGTAGGTTTGTTCTACTCAAGGATTCAATGTCCACCTTCCTAGCCAGCGTACTTAGCGGAGTTCTTACAGATTCTAGGGCCATTGATGCATGCATCTTTGACCCGTTTCTTGCAATCTCATCCGCTTGTTCATTACCCGGAATATCCATATGCCCTGGTACCCAGCATAGGGTCACCGTGTTGGCTTGCGATAGTTCATCCAGGTATTTCTTGCAATGACTTACTGCCCTCGACTTCACAACGACTGACTCCATGGCTTTTATGGCCGCTTGGCTGTCAGAGTATATAGTGATTTGTTTGTCGGCAATGTGACGTCTCTTTCGCTGAAGATGCCCGCGCCTGTACCAACATCCATCTTAGAACCATCGGTATAGAGGGCAATCTCCCCTTCTTCTGTAACTGCATTGTGCTCCCATTCATTCCTGTCAGGAATTCTGGTTGTGAATCTCCTTTCAAAAACGAGTGTGGGGGGTAGATAGTCTGTAGCTATCCTCTCCTTTGCCGCGCTCCATTGTGTTTCAATCGAGGCGTGCCCATAGGATTTGGATGACCATATTCCAGACTCTCTTAGTCTGATCGCGGTTTTGACCGCTCTACTGCTGCAGTAAATATCCAGAGGGGTGAGGTTTAGCATTACCTCCATTGCTGCCGTGGGTGTTGTTCGTAGGGAACCCGTAATCCCAATGCATGCCGCTCTCTGGACTTTAGTGAGGCTTGAGAGATGGTATTTTTTCTCCGTGGCCTTCCACCACACAATTGTACCATATGTTAGGATAGGTCGCACTATTGCGGTATACAACCAGTGTACCACGTACGGCCTGAAACCCCATGTGTTGCCGAATGCTCTTCTACAGGCATATAGTGCCACGTATGCTTTTTTGATGCGATCCTCTATGTTTTCCTTCCAGCTAAGCTTGGAATCCAGGATAATACCCAGATATCTCGCTGTCTTTGATATTTTTAGATCCACCTCGCCCATCCTTGGTGGATTAAATGGGGGGATTACTCTCCTTCTCGTAAACAGCAAGATCTCTGTCTTTGATGGGTTCACTCCCAGTCCACGACCCGCGACCCAGTTGTTAACTAGTAAGAGTGCGTAACTAAGTCGTTCGCTGAGAACTGGAGTGAACTTACCCGGGACAAGGATAACTACATCGTCTGCGTGGATGTATTTCCTTCTACTCCTTCTTATAATGCACCTACAAAAATAATATGTGGTGATTCCTAGCCTCGCGCCATTTGTTTCTAGTACACAACTACCTCTTAGGACCTCTAAACTTCCGAAGTTCCGATATGAAATAGTCATGTCTCTTTCGCTTGGTTATAATATAACCATCAAAACTAGGCTATGTAATTAGCCGGTTAAAGCTCTAATGAGGAGATGTTATCATGCCGTTTTTATTAAATGGGACTCACCATAATCATTCAAGACTACCTATACCTACTCGTACCACGTTGTGGCTTTCTTATACCTAGTTTGTCTGCTTTACAGTTGTCTAGTATGACTATGACTTTAAAACCAGAAACCCAAAAGAACGTGCATCTATTCGAGATCTCATTTTAGTGCTTTATTATTATGACAGTGATTGGCCTATTTAGATCTTCGCATACTAGTGGTGATCCAAGTGCTATACGATGTCTGATTTTCATTGCGATTTTAATTCTAGCAATTCAGTGCCTTCACGAATAGTCATAACTTCTGTCTCAAAAATACAATCGTTATCTCATAGTCTAAAATACTAGACTAGGAACCGCATCCTGTCTTAACCCGTGTCGGTGTATATTTTTAGTATGCTTCCGTCAATGACAGGTTGTCGGTTGAAGATACATATGTATTTACAAGTAATTTATATGAAATTAAAGTCAAGGACCGTATAGTTACACAGACACACTCCTGCCTCAATGTTAGTGGCTCTAAAATTGTTAACATACCCTCTATTATTACTCCTTCATTATAATGATTCTCTCAATAGTAGTGACAATTTTGCTGCCATATTTATATTGTAAATATTCAGAAAATAATGTGTATGTAGCGTGATTTCCAGTGCTGCGGTTGGAGTCCCGCAGGGCAATAGTCGCACGCAAACAGCCTACAATCGTCACACTGGTCACACAAACACATTGGATATTATTAAGTAGGTACATCTACATATATTATTTTGTTTATTGCTGGCCATCAGACAATGACTATGTATGTACTGTACATGAGCATTGGGGTATCGTAATTACTACCGTAATGTTATGTTTATGTAAAATGCAATAAATGTAGAAACAATCAAATATTCGCAAGGTCACCGATAAAGAGCTGAAAGGCAATTGGTATACCATGAATTTCGAACCATTGTTCTAATGGATACCTGTTGAGCTATGCCTATGCTTTATGATGGACGCTTCGAATGAGATGGCGAATTCACTGCCATTGCAGTGATTATCACAAAGGCTTTTGAATGGGTTTAGCACAAAAAATATCCTATTATAAATAATTAATACAACAACTCTGCGAATGGATGCAAAGCTTTCGTCTGGGCATATCAATTCAAGTTGAAGTAGATGATGTGTAGGCGCAGTAGCGCAGTGGTTAGTGTGCTGGACTACTGTGCGATGGGTCCCAGGTTCGATTTTTTTTTCTATTGCGCCACCTTTCGCAAACGTCTGACAAACATCCGAGAGTATAATTGTCCCGAAAAAGCTTCTCAATTCAGCCGTTCGGACTCGGCATAAAATTGTAGGTCCCTTCCATTCGTCCCAAAAATAGAAACTCACACAAAACGAATGGTTGTGAGAAGCTAGGCCTAGGGTGTCTATACGCCTGTTGCGCCAACTATTTTTTTTTTTTTTTTAGATGATGTGTCATCGGATCAGAAAGCTAAATAGACTAAGCGTAATTTGGATCCTGTGCGAACTGTTGATGTTGCTGTGAAGAAAGTGCTTACTATCCTCACGTCATGTCAACCAAAGATTGTATAATATGGAGAAAATATTTTTTTTTAAAAAACGTCTGACTTGCCGGAGCGATCATGTCGACCTAAAATATCTATTGTGCTTGCTGTCAGAATTATGTTTAGGTTAGTAGCGTTTCTACTACTAGTCTGTCTTAGGCCAGGGATGGTCTCCCAATATGATTTACATTTGTTGTGTTCCCAGATTTTTATAGCCGAGCTTATAGCTGATTTGGGGGTAGCACATAAGGGTTCGGGACCAATGAAAGGGGTTTCCGAGTCTTTTCTAGATAGGTCATCAGCTTTTTCATTTCCTTTAATCCCCTTGTAGCCGGGGACCCACCATTATCTGGTTTTGCTCCTGGATATAAGTGTTTGGAGGGAATTGAAGCAGTGCAGTACTGATTTGGAGTCAATAATGTGTGAGCTAAGGGCTTTTAAAGCTGTTTGACTGTCCGTGAATATATGGATGTAAGCGCCTTTATTACCTGAATTGTATATAAGGTTTGTGTTTGGCAGTTTGGTGGGTTATTGGTTCCAACCCATGCTTCACTGATTGTGATTTCCGTGGAGAATTTTTTGTTGAAGCACAGTGTCTTTGGTATAGACGGTCTGTAACTGCTCTGGAAGTTCGAAAAGTAGTTTTATTAGTTCCGGATGTTCGCTAATATTTAACTCTTCCGCTTGTGTCAAACTTGCTGAGCTGCGTATCTATTGCCACTTTTTTATATAGATGTGGAAGGGTGTTAGTCCAATTAAGGCTTCTATAGCCGCAGTGGGACAGGTACGCATAACTCTGGAAGCGCCCAGAAACGGAAGCCGTTGTAGCTTATTTGTGGTTGTTTTTTGGGTGGCTTTTTTCCACCATATTCTCGAGGCGTATGTTATAATGACCATGAGAGATCCCCCAGGTTCTACCACACATGCTGCGGCAAGACCAGAAAGCTTTGGTTGCTTTTTGAATTTTGTTGTTTATGTGGGAATTCCAGCTTAGTTTTTTATCTAGGATCACTCCAAGATATCGTACTTCGTTGAAGTACTCAATGTCTGTGTCGTTTATCGAAATTTGGTTTAGAGTTAAATATCTTCTCTTCGTAAAAAGGAACTATGACAGCATTGCTGCACTTTCTTTTCTACATCAGTCTAGGACTATCTTAAGGGCGTTTTGGATACGTGTTGTGATAAAATAATTAAATTACTAAGCAAAGAAATCTCCGCTGGGAAAAAAAACAAATTATAATCATTTCTAGAGTTAATTTTAAATTTTACGAACTCATGATGCGGACATTTTCCAGCAGCAATATACTGTCCACTCAGGTATTCGCCTTGAGATTAAGAACTTGCTGACTTTATTAACAATTTTAGGGAATAATTTTATTATTTCAGATGATTGTAATGAAAAACTAACGCCGAGACTAAGAACATCGGGGAGCATTAAGTTTTAAAAAGCAGGACGAAATTTTAAAAAGCCAGTTTATCTTGTCTGAATCCCCATAGGCAATCTAACCCAAGTACAATGTATGATGTGATCGACTTCTTCATATATGAAGGAAGGAATTAACTGGAAAGGTGTCGAAGTCGAAGCCATTACAAATGAAGGACTATCCTTGGAGGGATACAAAGGAACAAATTAACTAATGTGCATTTATAGAATTAATTGATGAGGCTCACTTCTGTTTTTTCCTTGGTGGATTTGTTAATAAGCAAAATTGTCGTATTTGGAGTGAGTGCTAGAAGTCATAGGCGAATCGGGAAAGACATTATAGGATAACTCATCCAATATCAGTACCACTCAAATTCTTAGCCAGGAAAAGATTGCCAAAGAAAGGATCGGTTTTCAAGGAATGTAAGGGCGTAGTAAAAAAAAATTGAAGCAAGTGACAGGGCCGTAGCCAGGATTTTGGTTATGAAGCAAACAACTAAGAATATTCCAATTCATTGATTCGTATTAGTTTTTAAATCGTATATACTTAAACGAACATATGTACTTAAATAATAATTTTGCACACATTTTTTGAAGCAGAAGACAAAACATCGTAGGCAAACATTTCTTCAGTTTGGTTAAAGGTCCGAAGATAAATATGTAATGCTTCCGAAGGTAAATATGTAATGCGAATGGAACTCTTAACAAAGCTTGTTTTGATAATAAAGTAAAGTTTGAACTGGTTAAGTTTTAAGTTTGTAAAATGCATATTACAGGTAGCGCATATGATGAGTAAGATACTTCTGATACTTGGAAGTCTTAGAAATGAAATATTGAGCTATTAGAGTCCTAATAGGAATCGTTTTAGAGGCTTTATAGATAAAATGCTTTCGATAAGTGTTCGCCTTTCGGACCTTACCGAAGTTTTATAGGATTCTTTTGGAAACTAAAAGTAATCCTCTATTGAAGCTTATCGAAGCTGAAATGTTAGTTGGGATCTTGATTTTTATTAACATGAGATCAATCACCTTATTTAGATCCACAATAATATCCGAATGAACAAGTTACCTTAACCTTGCATTCTCTATAACGCTTCGGGACATTGTTTTAATCATTTTCATAGCTGAAAGGGTTTTTTTCAACACTAGCTAGCTGTGGTCACTGGAAGCGTTGCTAAAACCGTAAGCAAGAAATTTATACATCTAAAGTAAGTCTTGTCACATATATCAAGCAATTTCAAAACTTCAGTAGAAGTATCACTCGACGATTTTTTTTTTTCGCACCAAAGAATGTATATTCAGCTTTCACAGCTGACAACGAAATTGCATTATCAAAGTAACGGGTTAGCCTGTTAGCTTTTCCATTTCGTTCACTCGCTCAACTGCAGCAAAACCAGCAAATAGGCTTCAGTAGAAAGGTTTCTGGATTGGAACGCGCAATGAAGTTCTTGGAGCTCTTAATTTAACTTCAAATAAGTCCTCTGCAAGTTGGGATGCGGATTGAAAAGTCTCTCTCTCTGCTTTCGAAGACATCGTTCTGCTCGTTATTTCTTCAAGACTTATTGAGATGTATTTTCAATGAATCTTGTTTCACAAAGGCGTAGAAGTCGAGTTTTTTAGCTCTCTGGTGCGTGCTTTGTAATGACATTTTTGAAAGTTATAATATAATTCATTTGAGCAGTTGCGGAAGAAATTTCACTAACAGGCGTATTTTTTTAGAATCTAAAGCTAGGTCACTTTTACTTTTCCATGCAAAACTTTTCTACTCTCTTTTGGTTTTGTTATACTCACTTCCCCAAAAAATACGCCAAACTACACAAAGGCAAGTGCGAATTGCAGGAGTTGACTTGGCAGAACCAGGTCAAAGATATGGCTTGCACAGTGTACAATGTACATACCTAGCGTTTGAATACTGTATACCTACCGGGATAGTCTTATTTTTATAGATTTAAATTTAGGGCTTAAAGCCCTATTTTGACAATCATTTCAGTTTCAGTTTTAGTTGAGCTATCAGTTAACCTTTCAGTTAAACAGACATCAGTCTAGCATTCAGTTGAGCTTTCAATTTACTCGTGGTGGGAATTCCATCAGTTTTAGTTTTAGTTAAACGCTTTCATTTTTGCATTTAGTCATCAGTTTAACGGCCGATTTCTTCTGATACTCGGTACTAACGAGAACTTAGTACTTGTGTATTTCTTCACATTGCTAGTACCGGAGCTAAATTTATCAACCGTACTACGACTAATACGTCTAAAAACTGGTCTAGTACCCATTTTTGACTGAAATGTCATAACGGTGACATTTTTATGCTCATTGGGCGTCAATCATTTTACAGGATGACTGATTTTTATTCATAAGAGCAAGTATTTTTTTTAATATTTTTGTTGCTTTCCTGCTGTAAAATAAGTGTGTGTTTAGGGGTATCCAGCATTGGATAGCATATGATAGCGTATATGATTGGTTGTTTTTTTTTTCTATTATTGCACATTATGGAACTGAACCAGCGATGCCAACTCAAAAATGTGATTTAGAGCCAGAAATGTGATTTCAGGGCTAGTTCAGGGCCAGACCAAACGACTTTAGTATATATCTGCACTGTTTTGACGTTTTTGACGTACAAAATACTGAAACAAAATGTTAGTTTTAAATAATTATCAAAATTTTCACAGAAAAACGGTTTTAAATCAATAATTAAATGTGTAATGCTTGAAAATATAAATTAAACACAGTGCTAAAAGGTCAATTTACAGTGCTAGATCGAATGAAACAGTGCTAGAATTTCACAATTGGGCTAGGTTTGGCATCGCTGAACTGAACTAACCAATTCGGTGTTTGCAATTTAACATGAGTGCGGTAGGTTGCACTGATTGTTCGTGGAGACTATGCAAAGCGATAAAATGCAGCAGCGGCCACCTCCTGTTCTTCCAATGTTGCTGACATTTGAATAAATTTGTCCAAATGGCGTGTCAAGGCCATACATCACACTTTTGGCAGTGTGCGACATACACTAGCGGCTGCTACGCAAATGACGTCGGTAACCACTATTTACATCGAATCGATCCACTTGTCATGAATCGTAGAGTGATCTGATCAGCAATTGCTGCTCAGGCAATATCTAACGATTACTGGTAAAATCGTGAATAAAAACGATTACCGACTAAAACTGAAAGTATATAAAATATGTTAACCGTACTGCAATTCGTCCACGTTCGAACGTAAAAAACGTTACTCTGGACAACTGAAATCGCCAAAAAAAATCCACATCGTTCTTAGTATTTACTGTTTTCCATTGTAGCATAATATGGTAGATGCGCCGCTCAGATCAACGAGTTGCCACCCCTTCTTCACCATTCTCATTCTCAATGTCGAAATCCATTTTCTAATCAACTTCATTAGACTTAAACCTACGATGTATTTACTTTTTGACAAAAATAGGCAAGAGCGAAAGCAATGAAAACGATCTAATTCAGGTACTAACGACGTTAGACTGCCGATTTTGAGGGTCAAGCTCATACCGAGTACTAATTAATACTTGGTACCAAATTCATCTTAGTACTTCGTGAAGAAATGACCTGATACCTAGGTATTTGAGTATCAACTTTTGGTCTAATACCGGTACTAGCGCTAGTACTTTGTGAAGAAATCGGCTGTAACAAGCTTAACTGATAACTCAACTAAAACTGAAACTGAAATGATAGTCTTCAGCCCCTCAAGCCCCCCCCCCCCCCTGGCTACGTGCCTGGCAAGTGAGGATCGATTCGCGCGAATTTATAATTTTTGCACCCCAAATCGAACTTATTTGTACATTCTATACAATCTAAAGTTGATACCTTCCTGTGGTGTAGTGTGCCAGCGCCAGGACTTTCCACCTACAATTAGTCTGCATGCTTTTCACATATATTTCAAACTAAGCAAGGAGTGCCATTTAAAGCAGATTGTATTTTAGTTTAGAAATACTTCTGAATTTAAATTTTTAAATTTGAGTAATTTATAATTTTTGATTTGGGATCATTTTTCATTTCCAATAAATTTTATTATTTCTATTAAAATCTTAACAAAATAACTTTATGTTTTCAATAGAATGTTTTAATTTGTTTAGATGATATATTTTATCAATTCAATTTTAATCTTTTAGCGTAAGATAGTCATCTAAATTAAATCACTAAATATATACATACATATTTTTAAAATCTTAATTTCAATTATAAATCATTATAAAATCCTCGCAAAACTTTTGTCGATTGATAGTTTTAATAATGTTAATCGAAAAAGAAACAAAGTGTTGTGCACTATGTACAAAATGAAAAATGTTTTTTTCTATGATAAATAAATGCTTATCTATCGATCTATTCAAGCGCTAAAAACAAGTTTTCGTCGCAAAAATAAAAAAAATACATTTGGTCCCATGTCCAATGTGGCCTTATGTATATGATCCTGGAAGGTGAAGGATGCACGGCGATCGCTTATGCAGATGCTGTTGCTATAGCCGTCTCAGAAAAGCACTTAAATACTCTAAAATAACTCCTACAAAATGCTTGGGCGAGAGTCGTTGTGGTGTATGCGTGAACCCCCACAAAACTGATCTGGTGCTATTCACCAGGCAATATAAAATTCAGACAGTCGACCCTCCCACACTCAATGGTATCAACCTAACCGCCTCTGACAAAGCAATCTATTTGGGCCTTATCCTGGATAGAAAGCTCAGTTGGAAACTTAACATCCAAGAAAGGGTTAAAAATGCTACAGTAGCACTCTTCTCTTGCAAAAAAGCTATTGGTAAGAAATGGGGTCTACAACCTCGAGTAACCCATTGGCTCTATATCTCAGTTATAAGACCGATACTCACCTATGGGGTAATTATCTGGTGGACAGCCTTAGATAAAGCCATAAACCGCGACTATCTAAGCAAGGTCCAACGCACAGCCTGCATGTGTATAAGCGCCAAGCGGTGCACTACGCGCAACTCCCTCTGCGGCGCTAGACACATTGTTTCATATATTACCCTTTAATATATTTAGCAAGCAAATGGTTGCGAGTGCAGCCATTCGCCTTAAAGCTATCTCGTAGTGGTTAAGAAAAGACTTTGGCCACGCATCTATTCTGAAAAACTCCGAGATCCCAACCGAAAACACTGACTACACCACCCCATCTCTAAATGTTGACAAGAACTTTCTTGTTACTGTCCCCTTCAGAGCAAACTGGGATGAGGATAATTTCACAGAAGATGAATCAGTTCACTTCTACACTGATGGCTCAAAAACCAAAGGCTGAGTTGGTGGAGGTGTGTTTTCTCCGAAAGTCTTAATCTTAAAGCTCTCCTTCTCCTTCCGTCTACGAAATTACTGCAGCGTGTTCCAGGCGGAAATAATGGCGACCAAAGAAGTCTTATCTTGGCTCAAGAAAAACGCCATATCCGCCAAAGATATCTGCATATTTTCGGATAGCCAAGCAGCCATCTAATCCTTGGATTCGATCTCTATAACTTCTCTAGTAGCCCTCGACTGCCGATCGTCTCTTACGGAGATGGCCGAACAGTCAAACATTCACCTAATTTGGGTGCCGGGCATAGAGATATTCCAGGGAACTGAAGGGCCGATGAAGTCGCTAGAATATAAATAACTCAACCCATTCTGCCGGAGGAAGTTACCCTAGGGATACCAATCACTACTTGCAAACAAAAATTAAGCTGGATGCTATCGAGAGTACAAATCTTAGGTGGACAAGTGGCATCACTTGTCTATCGACAAAACAAATTTGGCCTAAGCTGGATTTGAAACGCTCTAAGAAATTTATGTCTCTCAACAGATTGCACATCGGCACTACAATAAGTGTCATTACTGAACACTGCCTGATAGGTAAACATGCCGCAAGGGTAGCTCTTTTCGCAAACGACTTTTGCAGAAGCTGTATGGATGAGGAAGAGGAGGAAACTATCCCTCATCTTCTTTGTTCCCGCCCAGCTCTCTCACGCAGAACGAAGCTTCTCTTAGGAGACACACAGAAATACACACATCAGAAGCATCTTACGCTTTATAAAAAGCTCAAAATGGTTCAACTGTAGTAGGGAGATCTTACATGATTCTTTTTTTTCGTGGTATCAAAAAGGACCAATATTATGGTCTAAGTGTGTTGGCGTTTCCCAGCTGGCAGCCACTTTCAACCAACCAACCATGTACAGCTTTGCAAAAATTCAAAAAATTATTCCTTTTTCAGACAGTCTTTAAGTATTGTCCCTTGAGTTTTTTCTGCCAAGTTTGGTCAAAATTAGTCATACGGGCGTGGCACCTCCCACACAAAACAAAAATTTAAAAGTAATAGGTAAAACCCACCGAACTGATTCAGCTCAAATTAAGAGAGTGTTTTCTATTGGCCGAAAGCAGGTCCTATGAAGGTTGGTCAATATTGATCAAAGGGGTGTGGCACCTGCCATACAAAAAAATATCTCGAAAACAACCGAACCGACTGAGCTGAAATTTTTAGAAAATCTTTGTTATTGACCCAAAAGTGTTTCTGTTTGGTCAACATTATTCAAAAATTGCGAATAAAAATTAAAAATCCTATCTCTAAAATCGCACCGAAACGATTGAGCTATAACATTTTCAGGGATTGTTAGGTATTCACCCTTATTCCCGTTGGCGTTTGTCATATACGACTCTTTTGTCGTGACGTTATAAAAACGATATTCAGATTTTTTTCAAACTTTTGTTAACGATTTTGCTTCTTTTTCTATGTGTTCACTGTATTTTCAAATCGCTTGTCTCAAAAAAGTTACAAACTCTGACTTAAAACCGAAATGAAATATTAGGCGTTTACGACAAACGCCAACGGGAATAGGGGTGATTAATCCAGGAGTGTTCCCGTTAAGATTGGTGGAGTTTGAACCAAAGTGCTTGAAATCATTTGAATTACGAACTAGTTTCATTTAATCACCAAACGAATCTCAAACTGTACACAGTCCGGCCAATATTGCCGTTTTCAATGAACTGGATGGAATTTAAAGGTGGGTTCTGAAAAAGCTCCGTGATTGGTTCGACGAGATAAACGTTTAGCTTAGGTGCCGTGAAATAAAGTCTTATGCAAAAAGGTCCAAAACGTTAAAACAAGTTTTGGACTTTATTTCATTTTTGAAAGTGCAATAATGTCCAATGACTTTTTAAAGGAAAGACTAGCAGGGGGGTTGCATACATATTCTGCTGTTTATGCATTGTGTATTTTATTTAAACTTCAATTTAGACTTTATTGCACTTTTGAAAAAGAAATAAAGCCCAAAAATCGTTTTGGACTTTATTGCAATATCAGAAGTGCAATAAAGTCCAAAATTTCGTTTTGGACCTTTTTGCATAAGACTTTATTTCATGACAACTTTAGCTTAATATTATAATGATGATCTAAATGCACTTGTTACTGGATTTACAAATATAGATTCGTCCTTTAGCCTCCAAGGACTTAGCAATGTGTCTAAAGAGCTGGCAGGACAGTTGTAATGTCATTGCAAGTGAGCAAGCATTGGCAATAATGAAGAGTCAGCATTCTTAATGCGTCTTTGCATTATTAACCTAATTTAAATTCTGCACATAGGCACATTTGCTATTTTTAGCATTTTTTATTCTGAAAATTCCCAAACCACAGCTTATCGTTGAATGATATAACGTCTATATTTATATATTAATGCGACTAAATGTAGACTTTGTTCTGTTAGCTTATCTTTTGAAGCCGCGAATGATTTACTTATTTAACTTGTTTTAAAAACTTATTATACCAGTTACCCTTACTACCTTACCTTTCTATATCAGAATAAATTTATTTTTTTTGTCAGAATAAATTGATTAGCTATTCTGTTCTTGTCTCGAATCATGTCAACAGCCAAATTTAATGCATAAACCGGTTATAATCTTTATTACCACAATTGCTCATACAGCCACTGATTTAATGATTTCTTAATTTTGTTTGCTTCTATTTCAGTTTGAGAACTCGAACGAGACCCAGGTGACTCTACGAAATATCGATTTCGATGCATCTGGACATTATTTCTGTGAAGTTTCAACGGACACACCGATTTTTACAAAAGCATCAGCTGACGAAATTTTGCATGTTTTTAGTGAGTACAACTTTCATCATGGCCAATGTGTTTATGTGCAAGGATAACCCAATTAAACTTGTTTACAAATGTATCCCTTTAACAGTACCCCAGACAGGACCACCGACGATAAAATTCCGCAAAAGGACTCCATTTATGATAGGCGAACGAATATTAGCGTTGTGTAACACAACTCGGGCTCGTCCCGCTCCGCATATAACCTGGTTAATTAATGGCAAAAAGGTAAAGCACACAAAGCTCTCTAATTAGCTGCATGTACATGTTGTTTGTTTGAAAATTTACGATACCTATATGTGTATAGCGTATATGGAAATCAGGACCGCTTATAAGGTTTGCATCCGAAAAACAAAACCCATATAACGATGATGGAAAAGGAAATGCCCACGCCCAGCCCCCAGTTCAACAGGGTAACAATATTCTCGACATAATCTCGAAAGTTATTTTTAGTAGGTAGCTGTAGCTATATAGCTGGATGGATATGTCAAGCATTCTCCCATCTGCTTGGATTTAAATTAAGTTTGGGCCCCTGCGGTTACATAAACAAAGTTCTCGCCCTAATCGGCCAACACATGTAGACATAATACTCGTATGTTCATGACTTGTTTTGGGACGGATGAATTATGAATCATGAAACTAACTAAATGAATATTCGATTGTATCTTTATGGGTGTATGCTGAGGTACACCGGTAAATTGGATTAAAGGGCCTCCGCCTCAGTTTGACGCCAGATATACTGCATCCGACAACAAGGGCAGTCCACATCAATGTTTTAGCAAACGAAAGTTTGGCGGTTGTTGGATGATGTTAGCATAAATGAACAATTTTATTAGATTTGCTTCAATAATTGAAAGCTAATTTTGAATTGCTTGGGTATGATAATTTGACGTACGATCAAATGTTGATAGTGTTTTTCGTACACATCACATCATAGAATTATGAGGCATTTTGTAATTGGATTGATTTCTTTAAATAAAGGCAGGGGTATCATTATTTGGATTGTGTGTAGTCACAATATTCAGGGGCACCAAACATTTCAAGTCAATAATGATTTTAGAATGATTAAAATTCCTCAACCAACACTGTGAGTTGTATGCAATTCTAGATTGAATGTCTAAGATTACAAGTAAGTAGGTACGCGATGTCTTGCCAATAAGTTTGTTGGTGGTTGAAATAATCGTTGAAAAGGAGCTTTGGATTCAATAAGTTCGTTTTTTATTTGGTTTATTGGTAACCCCGAATTAATTTGTAACATTTGTTGATAATAGAGCTCAGTGTTGAGTGTTTCACTGCGAGTACTTCAATTTGCATGAAGAATTTCTAAATTACGACTATTCATCCCCAACTATAATAGTCGCAGTTCAAAGGGCTAATTAGTCGAATACGGAAAAAAACCTACTGCCATTTGACAACACAATATAGTAGTAACTAGCCATGGCCAATTGCCCACGGCGCCGCCCGCGCCGGTTTCTGTTCTCTTAAATAAAATTAAAATTTATTTGAGTAATCATATACGTTTGTCATGTATTTACGTTTGTTTATATTTTTTCTTCTTTGTTAAGCTTAAAAAATATTTTATCGCAACGGCTTTTTGTAAACTATACATGCTATTTTTTTTTTGTGGGCGAAAGTATAAACAAATTACAACTGCAGCTTACAGGCAAACGTGTAGGTTAGGTTAGGTTTGTGGGTTGGCGAGGATTTCTCCGTTCCACACTCAGTTCAATGCTAACCCATTGTGATGCCCGTAGGGGGAAAGAGGTTGTCGCTTACCCATTATAACCTTGTATTCAAATTACTTACTGTGCTGCTACATACAAACCATCTTGTTGATTTGACGAAGTTCATATCTTGTCTATTGATGTGCTGAAAAACTCGTCTAGGTCGTTGAAGAAGTGACTCCCTATAAATTTATACCTGATGTGTTGGAGATCTGGGCAGTGACATAGGAAGTGGGCTGTATCCTCAAGAGTTTCCTCATCACCGCAGCCTCTGAAAAGTTCTTCTTTCGTTAAGCTCATTTTCTTTTCATATGATACCGCAGAGTGTTGTGCCCTGTTATGATACGAGGGTGGACAGGGATTTCCTATCCTTCCGCAATATCTTCTCTTTTTTGGATTCGTTGAAGGACGGCCATAACATTCTTGTGGTATTACAAGTGTTTAAGATGGCCAATCTTGCGTTCGCCTCTCTTGTGGCTTTTCTTCCTGCTTCAAGCTTGAGTGTGTACAAGGCGGGATGTCCACAGAGGGATCAGCTTGTTCTGAAACAGCTGTCGAATCTTGTATTGCTAATTCGCCTGCTTTCTCATTGCCTGGAATGCCTTCATGTCCCGGAACCCAGCAGAGTGATACCTTGTACTGTGTACCAAAAGCCTTGAGTTCTTCGCGACAGCACTTCATAAGCTTCGATTATTTCTGGTGCAGTTATGGCTTTTATTGTTGCCTGGCTGTCGATAAAGAAGGTAATACCTTCAGGTGGTATTGCCCTTACCACAGACTCACGGGCTGCTGTTGTCACTGCCATGACCTCTGCTTGGGAAACGCTGCTGTGGTCGGGGAGGCGTAACGATTTTGATATACCCAGCGATTCAAAGAAGGCACCTGACCCTACTCCAATGTCCATTTTTGATTCGTCTGTAAATACGGCTATGTAACATATAGCTGCCCAAGTGAAAAACATGGTTGTCGGAAGTCAACTCCGGCAATGACCGAGTAGTTCCTAAGATAGCCCTTATAGGAATAATTTTGAAAAACGATGAATGAGGCATGTAATAATTTTGAATTATCTATCAACATACGCACTTTCAACCTCATACGGCTAACGGTTCGTGAGACCCCCCTTATTCCCCGCGACCCCTTTACTCCTAAGCAATTCTTACCCACCCTACGGACTAAGTTGGCCATACATCTATAAATAAGAAAAAGAATCGTGGAAATTGGAAGAATAGTTCTCGAGTTACAGCTAACCAAGTTTACTGTATATTTTACCACTTTGAAGTAACAAAGCAGGTAATTGTCCGCTGTTCACTAACGCAGGGCTGTTTAAAACCGGGTATAGGACATAGCTCCATCATATACATACTCGATGAATCATTCTTCATCATCCCTATGATAAAGCGTAGAATACGAGGTCAGTCATACTCTATAGACTAGAGATATAAGCCGACAAGTGGTAATAAGACTTCCGGACACCTGTACATATTATGTTCCCAGAGGTTCTGTTCTGATGGTATACTCTAAACTGCGGAGCTATACTTCAAAAGGGATCAGTATCTAAGAACCTTGCCTATCGAAATTGGCAGCAAGGCTGCGGTAAAGGGGCTATAGTCTTACATCATCAAATCTGAACCATAGTCAAGAGCTTGCAAAACCATGTTAGATTGTGTTGGTTTGAAGGGAAAATTAAGGGCCGATGTTCTTGCCAAAACCGATGCATAGCTTGAAATAATTCCGGACATACCTACATAGAGGGTGTCCCATAACTTACCTATGCAAAATTTGAATTTTGATGCCAACGGAAAAAAAGATAACAATGTGACAGCTGATAATTCAGGGCTAGTAAATTTCATTGTTGAGCAATATTTTAAAAATAATGACGGTTTGTCAGCTATAGTCCGCAATTTTCGAACAAAACATGGCCGTCACAGTGAATTAAAACCATCAACTGTGAAGAGAATAATTGAAAAATTCAGGAAGACTGGATCAATTAGTGATCTTAAATACTCTGAGTGTCCTGTCACTGTCACTAGTCGTTCAATAGAAAACATCGAAGCAGTTCGCGAGATTATTGCTGACAGTCCAGAAACAACAATTTGGCACGTTGTGAAGAATTGGGCATTTCGGGAAACTTTCTGCTGTGAATTCTCACGAAAGGCTTCAAGAAACTTCATGCTTACAAAGTTCAATTGACTCAAGAACTGAAAACTACTGACCAAGCAGAGAGTTCGTTGAATGGATTTTGGAACAACAACAAGTGGATTCAGATTTTTCGAACAAAATCATCTTCAGTGCAGTGATGAAGCTCATTTTCATCTTCGTTAATCATCAAATTGAGGGTTCAGAAAACCCACTAGTAATTGTTGAGAAACAAAGGCGTCAACAAAGGCATTGACGGATAGTAACAATTATTAATGGTGTTCATTATCGTTACCTGATAACCCAGTTTGTAGTGCCTAAATTACAAGATATGGATACCCTATTCGTGGGTAATTGGCCGTTTTGCCACTAGAATTTACCATCCGTGTAGTATCTTGAAATACTATATAAATTCTCAGTAGTTTAGTGCATGTGATTTGTATAAAATGTAAAATTTAATAAAATAATAATTTACTTCATACGAAACTATAGAAGCAGATGAATGTATTTTAAGCAGAATATAACATTTGGAATGACTGTTATGAAGCGACGACTACGAGCAAAGGTATGGTGGCCAAAGATGGATGCACATGTGGAAGAATTTGTAAAAAAATGCCGAGGCTGTATTTTGGTGAGTGCACCATTTGTACCAAAACCATTGAAAACAACTGAGCTACCATTGGCTCCATGGGAACATTTGGCAATCGATTTTCAGGGTCCATTGCCATCGGGCCACAATTTACTGCTGGTAGTTGATTATTATAACCGGTACTTTGAGGTTGACGTAATGAAACATATTGATGCCACAGAGACAATTAAAAAAATGCATTTTTGCTCGTTTTGGTTTACCAATTTCTGTAAAAGCAGATAATGGCCCTCAATTTGTTTGTGAAGAAATTAAGAAATATTGTCGCATAAATAATATTAAATTGCAAAGTACGATACCATATTGGCCACAGCAAAACGGTGAAGTGGAGCGCCAAAACCGCTCATTGTTAAAAAGACTAATAATTAGTCAGCATGAAAAAGAAAATTGGCGCGAAGATTTGCAAAAGTTTTTGCTAATGTACAGGTCAACTCCCCATTCGGTTACTTTGAAGACACCATCTGAATTGATGTTTAATCGAAATATTCGTGACAAATTGCCATTTGTAAAAGAACGCATGGAGATTGATGATGCGTTGCGCGATAGGGACGCAGAAATGAAGCTAAAAGGAAAAAGATATGCTGATCGTAAGCGTCATGCGAAAGCAAATTGTATCGAAGAAGGGGCTGAAGTGGTTGTAAAACGGCAAATAATTACAAATAAATTAGCTACCAAATTTGAGCCTACAATTTATAAAATTATGGAACGGAAAGGATATGAGGTGACTGTCGAAAATGTAGGCACCGGAAGTCGTTATCGAAGAAACGTCACACATGTTAAAAAAAATTCCATTCACCACATCAGCCAATAACAATAACGTCAGCAACACAAGCCAAAACGACACCGAAAGAAACTCTTCTGACATACAAAAATTAGCTAGAACTGCTCGACAGAGAAACATGCCATCACATCTCCAGGACTACGATTTGTCAATGGAACATCAATAATTTACATACTTACTTTAAAATTAAATAAGGTTAATTTAATTTTGAAAAGAAGAGAGTATAGATGTAGTATCTTGAAATACTATATAAATTCTCAGTAGTTTAGTCTTTAGTGTATGTGACTTTATATGAAATGTCAAATTTAATAAAATAATAATTTACTTCATACGAAACTATAGAAGCAGATGAATGAATTTTAAACAGAATATAACAATCCGGGTCTTGCAATTTAACGCCATTGGGGTTTATTCTTTGTGGTTTTTTGAGGTCATGGATACCTACATGCAAGAAAGCCCACGACCACCAGCGCCTTGAAGGAGGAATCTGGGAGGTGTATTAATGAAATTTAGAAACGGTCAAAGAAAATTTCAATAAAGGTGTACGTACTTGCCAGGAAAGCCTTGGCGGACATCCGATGTGATATTTCATTCATAACTCCAATCTTTATACTCTATGAATCAATAAAATATTTAAGCTTTCTAATTAAAAATCGGTATATTCTATCAAAATTACATTTTGCGTGAATTATGGGACACCCTTTACATGTACATCTAAATAGTACCTACATTACTCATCTTTTCTATGTACTATGTACCTATTGCTTGGAAAGGAATGATCAGCATTTATCGGATATCGAAAGGTTTTTCTTTTAAAATTTAGAGAAAATTTGGTTTCTCAACCAAAATTGAGACAATTTTTAGGTACTGTAGGGAATATAAGGGTTTGGGCAAATTGGTTTACGTCCTGAATACGACGTTATTTCCCAGGGATGACGATGGACCCGCTATTGTGCATAGTCCATTGCGATGAACCTAATTTCTTTTTCATCTCTCACATTTGATGATAATTCCTTAACGCAATTGCCTTAATCTGAAATTAACCAATTTAAGTATGTTCAAAATCCGCCATTAATATTTTCTCGTTTAAAAAAATATATTGGTAATCGTAAATTATTTTTTTTTTTTTGTAATTTATTTGCTAACATTTTTGTAGTTTTCAAAATTATATAATGCAGAACAAGAAAATGAAATCATTAAAACAGCTACATAAATAAATTACTTTTACCAACAGGTTGATGAAAAATATGTTCGCACACAGCACACCAACTCGATGAGTGCGAAGAGCAGCCACCGCAAGAGTCAACAGCAGCAACAACATCAGTTACAACAACAATACTACGAGCATCAATATCACCATCCCCAACAATACCATTTACAAGGAGTTGATAGATACGACAAGAGCCTGAGAATCGCATCGGGTGGTAGCAACTGGAGAGGTAATTAATGTACTGGCACTTTGCTTAATGGGATTTCGTCCTTGTTTGTAGCCTTATATTTTGAACTGCCAACACTGAGGGCTCACCTATTAAATTAAGCGAAATGCATTTCGCACAAAATAAGGGATCAACATGCTCATTTTGCATATCATTAAGGTGTGCTGTGCAAAGTATGATAAACATTGGGTCGATACATCGTATTCCGTTCTCTGTCATCGCTTTTTTAAGTCTAAATGAATTATGCATGATAGTACCTACTACCTACCTAGATATGCCCACAGCCCACCCAAACATAATTGCATCATATTGGTTTTGTGCAGTATGCTAAGTTCCATGATTTAATTTTTGGTTTTTTGAGTACAGGGGATGTATAAGTATATGCCATAGGTATGCCGTATGCATACGCCAATCTATATCAATTAATTTTATTAGAAAAGTAACAATCCGTCGTCCTTGGATAATATAAGTGGCAAAGAAAGTGCAAATATTTGGTTCATTGTTATCAAAACGAAAATACATTGCACTAACAAAAGTTGCAATGTCCTGTGTCCTTGGTTAACATTATAGCTCTATAGGTATCCTGTATCTCAATGCTAATAACTTGATTTTTTGTTTTGTTTGCTTTTGCTTATAGATGAGTACATTGCCCACACAATCCACCATAACGGCCAACATCATTCAACTAATGTCCATAACAATCCGTTTGGCTCCTTGGCGAATATTCACAAAATGGCGCATAACAATTTTGACAATAAATATGTGGACACACATATCGAAACGCGGAAGCACAGGTAATTTATATAATTTTATAAATAGTGCGAAATGACGAAAATAAGAGAATTGTAAATTGAACTTACCCTTATCTGAATATTACATGTAGGTAAGCGTTCTTGTGTTCAATATTATTAAGGGCTGAGTGTACAAAAATAAGAATAAGTGACAATAGTAAAATTCTGTTATTGCTTTAAATGATGGCCTATTCAAATGTACAATATTTATGGGAAAGTAGGCCTATAGAGGTAATCGAAATGAAAGTCAAATCCATTCGGAGTTCAGATTGTATTCGAGGTAAATGCCGAATTTTAAGATTACAATTTTACAAATATCCTTAAAAAAAGCCTTAATTGTTTTGGAGAAAACCTTGTTTCGTAAACGTATTCCTTATCGAATAATGAATGAAGCAATTTAGTTATCCAAAATGCAACAGCTTTTTTAAGGGACAGGCTTTCCGGAAATAAGCAAAGAGAAAGTATCAGGTAGGTTCCAAAAATCGAGTGAAATCGAAATTGCAAATCGAAAGAATTCCTGTTCTGCATTTCGATTCGGAAACTCCGAATTTTTTTCGAAATCACAATTTCACTTTGTCTCAATTCCGAAAATTTTGAAATCGAAATCGAATACAGTGAATGTAGAACACAAAAATTCATTTCCGATTTCATGTCGTGTGTTTTTTTCGAAATCCTAGACAGTTTTCGGATAAACATATTAAATTCGTCATTGGAAATCTCTTTTCGACCACTTCGTAGGTACTTGATAGCACAGTAGACAGAACAGAAGTAAAAACAATGAGAAGTAAAAATGATTTAATAGCTTTGGGTTCTGGGATTCGAGATCTGAATCATAAACACCCCTATCGACAATTTCGAGGGAAAAATGTTTCCCCTGAATATTTTTTGTTCCCGGGAAATAAATCTACCCATCGTGAATTTCCATCGGATTTTTTTTCCCCGGGAATCAGAAAAGTACTTTCGAAAATATGTTCGAATGTTTTGACAAGAGAGAGAGTAAAGTTTTTAAAAAATTAAAGTAATATTTTTAGAAGTGCGCATTTTTTATTAGCGATGGAAGAGCATGAGGAAGTGAAGAGGAAGATTCACATAGAATTTTCGGTCATTAAACAGACCACCACCAGATATCTATATAGGTGAAGAGCTGGTTTAGACCTTTGATATATATATAGAAAGTCGTCAATTTAAAGCCCTATTTAGATGGTCATTTTAGTTTCAGTTTCAGTTGAGCTATCAATTAAACTTTTAGTTGAACAGTTCAGTTACAGTATGGATATGGATCTTCTTTAATAATAAGACGCTAGCCATTCACCCTTTAAAAAATATATATTTTTGTTTGTTCGTTTTTCCTTGTCAAGGAAGTCTTCCAACATGACTCACAATTTTTTTTCGGGAACATCGCTCCTCAAATCCAGAATTGTCAGTACTATACCTACATTTAGGGCTGAGCGTGTCTTTAAAAACGTTGTCCATTTAACTAACTATTTAATTTCTTCATGGTCTTGGTCTTTCTCAACTGAATCTATAAAAATTAATATTGAAATCTTAATACGTAGATTTGCCATTTATATTTGTAACGCCGAAAAGGAGTCACCGGAGACTCCATAAAGTATAATTATATATTCTGAATCAGGATCACATCTGCCTGTTTTTTCGTCTGTAGACTCATGGTTTCTCCGTGACATGTCTTATTTTTACAGTCGTCAGGTTGGTATTAAAAAATGGTCCATGTCGGTCAAGTAGTTCTGTTACCTCGCCTATATAAAGCTAATACATATTCGACCCATGTATCTCTCTGTCTGTTGAAAGCACTATAGCGTCCAAACGAATTGACGTAGGTGAATGAAATTTTTTAAGGGGACTTATTTTTATCGTTGTCAGGTTTTAATTAAAAATTGTCTATGTCGGTGAAGTAGTTCTGGTACCTCCCATACAAAAGCAATATTAGACACATGCGTGCACCTGTACAGTACATGCAGTGGAGGACATCAAAACTTCGGCCAGGCCGATGATAACACTTTTACTTGTTTTATACCCTATTCACACCAAGCCGAAAACCGAGTTTTCGTCAAAAGAGTTTAGAAATCTCGTGGATTTCATTCACACCGAACACCAACTCGTTTTCGTTTGACGTTTCAATTTGCTGTGAAACTAGCTATGAAATGTTTCTGGCGACTAGACTTTTATGCCCAAATCACAACGGCGCTTTGCCGCTTGCGTGCGTTGACAGGCGTTTTAGAAACTTTACCGTACTTTATGTCAACGCACGCAAGCCGCAGTTTTCCAAAACTAAATGCCGCATCAGAGCTTTGGCGCGTTGAGAGACTAGAGTATGAGAGATTGAAAGTTCTGTTTGGTTTATGTTAATATACCCCAATTCAGAGCAGAATGCAAGTCTACTCCTTTTTGCTTATACCTGTTATTTTTAATGCACGATTTAAGAGGAAATTTGTTCAGAATAGTAAAAAATTCATAAATAAATAACAGTTATTGTATTTTCACTTTTCTTGTCGTGGAATATTTTTGTGGCAGAATTGTCTGGTGCATGAAATGTACATAGATACACAGGTACAAGCCTTCCCATGAAAGTCCTTTCTGGCGAGGCAGGTAGATGTTTAGTTTGGTTGAGAAAATCTGGATAAATTACACCGAAAATCCCTTCCCTTTAAATTGTGAATTGATTACTTTGTGGAATACTTGAAAAACGATTTAAGTGAGCAAGATTACCAAATGGCCAGCATATTTTATCTACGCTGTGGAAAGAAGTTCAGTCACTAAAATACAGAGGTGCAATTTTGTTAAAAACTTGCCTTGGCTATTTAAAAAATAAAATAAAAATCTATTAATAAATTCTCAAATATGGATACCGACGATCTACTCGATTTTTCAATTCATATTTATATTTTATTTCAGTTATATTTATACATCTGGTGGTATGCTGGACATTCATTCGGACGATTGCGACCGTAGGTACTGTTTTTCGTCGCTCGCTGGGTTTTTACCACATCCGTTCACCTATCGCCAGTAATGGCAATGCATATTGAAAGGATTTTATGACCCTCTAATTAGGGTCATTTGCCTGGTATTAATTAAATTCACGAACATTTTTTTGCTATATTTCCGCGAAGATCTTGCTGTCCTGTCCAGAAATTTTTTTTATATTCCTATGGCTGGACTTCAAAACCTTCCCGCCTATGGAGTTCAAATTTACAGGGAATCTTCGATATAGGACGGAGAATTCCCGTGAATTTGGCATATTCATGTTAATTGTCCCGATAGTAAATAAAAAATATGTGGCTATATCTACCTAAGCATTTCAATTCATTGGCACGAGCAAAAGAGCGGGTACACCAAGTAATAAATTAATACCAATCATTTGCACATAGCAGAAAATTAGATTTTCCCTCGATTAGAAAAAGAAACTATAAATATTCTAAACAAAAATGTTTATTTCGTTTATCAATTGTATAAAGCACAGAGTACCTAGTTTCAGAGAAAATTAAAATTTCAAAAGCGTGCACATAACATTTGGGCACATATTTTTTTGTTCAACAATCTGAAGAAATCACTAGTAGCATTACAACAAAAATAATATTCGTCGTTTCCACACAGTAAAATAATTTAATTTGTATTGCAAAAACCTCATATTCTACTAAAAACGAGTACGTGTATACCCTAAGTGAACCCACGCTACTCCAACATGAACGGCATATGCTCTACCACTTTAAATATTATCAAATCGAACAAACCAAACCGAAAATGAAATGTCAAAGCCGCCCAAAGCACCTGAACTGAAACACAAACCAGTAAGAATAGACCGCCGACGCAAACCAGTAAGAATAGACCGCCGACTTCCCGTACACCTACCCGATTCCCCCCGAAAAGAATTTCCCTGTCTGTGAATACGTGTAAATGTCAAAATTAATGGCGGCAATGTTTTTCTATGCAATACCATGCGACCAGAATTTTTCAAGTATGCGTGCGTTAATGGCGCCCCTTTGATTTTGTACAGCACCAATACATGAAAAATCCTGGTCTCGCCGGCAGCACAAACCAGAGAGAATAGACCACCAGCTTCGGCCAAAAATGAGAGTTTCATAGAGCCAGTTTCAAAAAGTTACTGCGTGGTTAAGTATGCGTGCAATGTTAAAGTAAACGGAGGGTGAATTTGGTCACGCATACACTAGCACATAGTAACATTTACAGTTATTCTGTGGTAACTTTGAAAAAATTCAAATAATTCAAATAAATTGGCTGTTATCGGGACGTGTTAAGCAAATTGTGTGTTCGGTGTGGGGAAATTATTACCAACTTATATTTCATTAAAAAGCATGTAAATATAAATGGGTAGTTACTGCAATAATGTGAATTCCTTTGACATTATTACGAAAACATATTAGTTTAAGCTGCAAAACTAAAATGCATGACACACATCAGGGAAAAATCATCAAACATGATTCGTTTAGTTTTGCTGATATGAATTTAGGCCTTTGTCTATATATTTTAACGAAAATTTATTTATTTTATTAAAGTGTACCTACTGAGTTTTGGAATAAATAATTAAAAAAAAGATAAGTAGAAAAAATTTGTTTTGTCAGGACTCTGGCTTAATTATGTTTACCTATTGTTTTATTTCATCTACTAAAGAAAATGTGACGAATTGATTTTAAGCAAATAAATTAGTTGGTCATCGGAATTTGAGCAAATTTTACGTTCTAAAAAAGAAATACGTTTTGGACACACAGAACTACAGAAGACTAAATCGTATCATATCGGCTTTTATCACGAGCAATCTGTATCAGGTGTAAATACGAATTTATTAACTTATACATAAATATGAGAATTTCAGGAAATATTTATTAATACAATTCAAATTTTTAAAACTTGCTGTACCTATATATTTTTGTATTAGCTAATTCGTTAATTTTCCACTACTTTCCAATATTTGTACAAAATATGACTCAAAATTCGTTAATGAAATATCACAGAATAATGGATACTAACAGAATGTCAAAACTAGAATCAAAATAGTAAAAACACACAAATGTTATTTAAAGTTTTTTATTAATTATTATTATATTATAATTTCATTGTGAAAAACAAAAGAATACCTACATAAAAAGCAAAACCATGAAGCATTTAAAGAACAGAAACTGGACAGCAAAATTAGGATAAGTACGTATTTTAAATTAAAATATTAAGTACAATGTACATACATAATGTACTTTGAAAGCTAGCTCACTTTTCGCTTTAGTTTATGCGTTACTATGGAAACGACATTTTTTTATGGAAACAATCAAAAATGACAGTTTTTTATTTAAATTTGAGGTTGGCGTGTATACGCTACGTTACGCATTCCGTAGCGCCTATTCTGTTTTGAAACACGTTTTCTATCAGGTTTTGTATAAAAATGACAAGCATTCAATGTTTAAAGTGACAAATGTATCTACTTATTTAATGTTGAACAACCAATTCTTTATAATACCTACCTAATTCAAAATCCATTCATCATTATTCTATATATTCGAAAATAAATTAATTTTCTTTAAAATATAAGAAGAAAGAGCTCAAAATGTATGTCAACAAAATTGCAAAGAATCGCGTTTAGCTAATTACATCGTGCTTGCAATTTAGTTCTGCAGCTTAAAATGATATTTTTTTGTATAATAATGTCATAGGAATCATATTATTATATTTTTAATCACCCAAATAGTATATTACATATTATGCTTTTTAGTGAAATATAAGTTGGTAATTAATTCACCACAGCATACACACCATTTGCTGAACACGTCGCAATAGAGGTCAATTATTCAAATTATTTGAATTATTTCAAAGCCATCTCAGATTCAATTGTCTTATTTCATATTTTTTTGCTTATTCACACGCATTCACAGATAGAAAAAGAGGCGGAGCTACTTATTTCAAAACTGGCTCTATGAAACTCTCATTTTTGGCCGAAGCTGGTGGTCTATTCTCTCTGGTTTGTGGCCGGCAGCTTGTAGGCAAAGTCCGTTATGTGGGAGGAGTCGACGGTCTATTCTTACTGGTTTGTGCCGCCGACTTCCCGTACACCTACCCGATTCCCCCCGGAAAGAATTTCCCTGTCTGTGAATACGTGTAAATGTCAAAATTAATGGCGGCAATGTTTTTCTATGCAATACCATGCGACCAGGATTTTTCAAGTATGCGTGCGTTAATGGCGCCCCTTTGATTTTGTACAGCGCCAATACATGAAAAATCCTGGTCTCGCCGGCAGCTTGTAGGCAAAGTCCGTTATGTGGGAGGAGTCGACGGTCTATTCTTACTGGTTTGTGCTAAACGCGACCCGAAGCCTGAAGCCGCATTTTGGCTTGCACCATATGAAAGCATTGGTTCTACTTTATCTGTCAACGCACGCAAGCGGCAAAGCGCCGTTGTGGTTTGGCCATTAGTTACTAAACTTCGCTCGTATTGACATAATACAAACAAAATTATTTAAGCTACCTACCTACTTGATAATCGTTAACTTATGGTTAATTACATAAAATAATTAACATAAGCACATCTGAAAATACCATTTAGTTGTAGCAGGTAGTGCTGCCGTTCTAAAATTATAGAAAAACTGAATAATTTGCTCTTTATGGTTCAATGATAACAAAGAGATTCCACATTTGTAAACAAAAAAACTAGAAGAAACGACAGCACTGAGGCTCTCACTCAATCTGTCACATCCTGTCAGCAGTTTTGCTGAGCTCGCCGAATGTTGCAAAAGGTGTGTCTGCTTCAACAACCCAACGATTGTATTCGTTTTCGTGGCGTTTTCATGGAAAACAACCTCAAACAACTCGTTTTGAAAACTGCAATATGTATGGGAAAACTTCTGTTTTCGACTGTTTTCGCGGAAACCCAGTTTTCGGCTTGGTGTGTAATTGTATTATTATTTTGAATAATATTTGAATTAAATTAGAGGTCTCAGTCTCACATCAAAGTAACTAAACATCGCTCGAACGAAAAATGTTGCTTATTGCTTATTGAAAGTTGCCATAGCAACTATAGTTGCTTATTGCCTCAATCTAAGAGCCGCCTAATATACACGATTTCTGTCGCGGCGACGCGACGATCGACAATAATGTCCTCTGAAATGTGGATTGTATTTTTCGACGATTATCGTCGGTATTGCGTAACGGACGACTGTGTGATCAAGTGCTAAAGAAAAGTATGTGTATTTAATTTTTAATGAACGAAATGTCATTTATAGTTATTTTTCAGAATACAGATAACACATTAAAGGCAATTTCAACATTTTAGTGAACAAAATGGAGAAAAAATGTTCCTTTAGCAAAATCATTCACAAAGGGCCTAACAAAAAGTGGTGATAACCAGCAATGGGACGACAAGTAGCCTTTTCTCTGAATTGTCTTGGACCACTTTCGGTATAGTCTCTATATTTTAAATCTGGGAATAATTGTTATTAAAACAAAGTTTATTATTTACTTAAATTATTTCTACCTCTCACTTAACGTCGTCGGCCAAATCCAATGGATTGGATTTTGTTTTAATTTTCTTCCTTATCTTCACCAGGTTTTTTTTCTTGTTTTCTTTTTCGTTCTACTGCTTTCAAAAAGCATCTCAACGCTATTCATTTTAGATTTGTTTTATTAAATAATTCACCAATCACAAACAAAACAATAGACCATTAATTATAAATTCGTCGATTAAAATGTCAAACCACATGTCACATGTGTCATAGCTTGTGGAATGTAGGTAGGTATGTGGAATTGTGAGAGTCATGCCAGTTCCAAACGAAAACGACTCGACACGACACTACAAATGTCGCCAGTCGTTTGCGACAAACGACAACGACAATTATAGGGGTGAGTGTCTGAGCAAAAGTGAGAGAGATTTTGCTAACTAGGACTAGGATATCTCTATTTTTGGTTTTCCCATCTTTTGGGTAGGGTAAACGTAGAAGGATTCAAGTTCAAGGGCACTCTCATAATGGCGGGCCGTTAAATAATTTAGACATATTTTTTAAAATTCATATGCAACTACGATTTGACCCTCTGCCACAACTTCACTTTCACTAGATGAAAAATAGCGCTTCAAGACTAAATGCATTTTAATAATAATGTACCCACTCAATACAATTGCATGAAACAAGGTTGTACAAAATGAATTGCTAACACAACCTAATTGCAAGACGATATTTTGCATACAACCCAACCCAGAAAAGAAAAACACGCGAATATGTAAGCGTAAGGCGCTGTTTTTTTTTGCAAACGTATACTCCATAGAAAATTTTAGAGCTACCCAAGGAAATACAAAAATTTCACATTCTCCACGAAATTCACCACAAGAACCATATAATTAAGTGGCATGCACATTGCTCATAAATGCTAATCTAAAGGTATTTTCGGAATGGAGATACAAATATAGAAACTTGCGCTGGGGGAACACATTTTAGCGTGCTCCGGTTGACTCTTGTTAGAGGCACGCTATAAAGGTGGGAAGGTCAACTATAATGCGCCAACATTCACCTGTTGGCACGGTGTCACAATAAACCTTGTGTTGTTGTAGCTCCAGGACCATGCTAAACTACAAATGTCCTACCATCATGAACTCTGCATGGTTGACAAGGAAAATGAAAAGGAAAGCCCCATGTACAGGGAATGCTTTCCCACCGTACAAAGGGTAGGTGTAAGTGGAAGGTTTTCTGCGTGTCTACCTTCATTTTTTGTTTTCAAAATGTTTCTATTCGACTTAAATGCTCTCACAAGTTGTGTTGTTTTTGTTGGTCGCAAATTGTATACCTGGGTGTTGCCAGCAACTGTTGTAAGGATGACGTGTCTTGTACCAGTTGTCTAGCCGCGGGTGGCTTGTGTAGGTACTTACATGTAGATTTGGATGTGTGTTTTGTGAATAATATGCGCTGAAAGTGCTGATAGCATCTTGGGAGGGATATAGAAAGAACTCTAGATAATTATGATTGTTTTTCTTAGTTTAATTAAAGTGGTCTAGTTGAGGAATTGCAAGTCTAGGGAATTGGCAGTTATGCAATTTACTCAAATGATTTCGTATAAGGATAGCTCAGAAAACACCAAAGCCATAATGACAGTTGAAAAGAAACCCAACTTACTCTCTTTAATTCCTTTATGCTCAAAACACATGTGCAGTTTGCTACCGAGGCAACTTTATTCATGTCTTGAGAAAGCTATTTAATACACTTTTTTAAGTTTTAAACGAGACTGACTGTATATTATCTGTATTCTGTATTACATCCTTTTCATCTGTCACGAGATTATGCAAGCATCAAGCATGGGGCCCTATATGAACCTATTATGCCAACAATTTATTAATTTTATTTATTGAGAGAAGTAGGTATGTATATGCAACTATTTTGTTTTTATTTTAATGTTTGTTTTATTGATTTATTTACGAGTGATGGAAGGAGCAATGCTGAGTTTTCCTGTAGAATTGGTCAAGCTGGATCAATTTTGAGACTGCTTGCGGTCAATCTGTTATCAAGAGGACTGAACTTGGTGTCAAAGCTATGTTGTCAGTCTTTAATTCGGTGTTTGTTCCAACTCTTACCTATGGTCATGAGTTTTGGGTAACCATGCCATTTATCCTGTATTGTACAGGATACCCCTGTATTTTCAACAAAAATCCTGTAGAAAAATGACTCCTGTATTTTTCAGATAAACCCTGTAAATATCCTGTTTTATTCCCAATGACTTAAAACCTTTGAAAACTCAGTTGAACGAGTGTTCGCAATAGAAAGTTAAAACGTTGAAACCCAATCTCAAGCCTGAGATAAGGTTCAATAAAAATGAAGCCGATCATACTGCGCAACATTAAATCTAAAAAGAAGTATGCAGTTGTATTTTATCCGTTTAAAGGAGAACGTTATGGCGTTATGAAAATAAGAGAGTCCGTTTATGAGAGAGTATTCTCCGTATTCTGTTTAATTAGGCTAATGTTCGTCGTTTCGACGATGTCTCAACTCAATCCTAATCTTGCTGTATCTTCTTAACGCGGGCACATAGCAACGTATAGTCGCTAACTAACTTGGTCACCTCTTGCAGAAGGCACTAATTTTATTTTTTAAGTTACTATATTATTCTTATATTAGATTTCGAAGAAAAAACTATCCTGTACCTGTACTGTATTCGAAATAAAAAATCCTGTGAAATATAAAATTTTCTTTAAATTTTCCGTTTTTTTCCTTGAAAAATAAATGGCATGCTTATAGGTTTGGGTAATGACCGAAAGAATAAGACCGCGGATACAAGCTGCTGAAATGAGATTTCTCCGTAGTATTGCTGGTGTGACCCATAGAGATCGCATCAGAAATACCAGAATACGTGAGGAACTCAATGTCGAGCAGCTGCTTCTCCCGACGGAGCGATCCAAGCTTCGGTGGTTTGGTCATGTGAAACGCATGTCCCCGACCAGGATTCCACGACGTGCTATGGAATCCGTACCATTGGGCAGGCGTCCTCTAGGTACACCAAGGATGAGATGGTTAGATCAAGTCCATAATCTCTCCTATACCAGTATGGGGATTGCCCTTGATGATTTAGAGTCGATGGTGGGGAATCGATAGCTATGGAGGGTCTACTCGAGCAACCTACCCCCGCGACCCACTTAATGGACAAGCGGACCATTGAAAAATTTGATGATATTTTTTTTATTTTTTAAGGGAAAAACTTAGATAAATACATATGTATATAACTTTCGAGAGATATTCAAATCAGACCACCATTGTTGGGTTTCTTTTCGTCTCCCTATACCACTATTATAAACCCTACCCAGAGAGACTCTCTGGACTTCTCCTGAGTTCATCCCTGAGTTCGATTCCTAGTGTTAACGCTAGCATTTGTTTATATGAGATCTGTCTCATCCGATGGGTCTCGACCTAATGTTTTCCCAAGATCCTCATTCTTCTGCCTATGTGCCGCTGTCTCAGATTCCTCCAGGCATAGCTTACAAGTAGTATCATCTCTAAGGCCCATCTTCTTTAAATGATATCCGAAATTACCATGACCTGTAGTTAACGCCACCCCCACCACCCATTTCAATGTTCCTCGACTCATGCTTAGAACCTTTCTCTGAGTGGAGCAGGTCGGACATTGTATTGCCATTTTAGCTTGTCTACATTGTTCCACGGTTGACCACCTTCTCAGGTGTTCTGCCGTGATCCATTTGTGAATCAGCTGTTCTACCATTCCTCTACCAATTGAAGAGAATGGTTCTGGTCCCAGCAACTTTTCAGTTGACCCCTGTTTTGCAAGTGAGTCCGCCTTTTCGTTGCCGTCGATTCCTGTGTCCTCGTATACCCAAGTCAGTGTTACCTGATTTTTAGATGAATACTTATTGAGCTTGAATACACATTCCAGTGCCAGTGATGTTGTGATGGTTGCCCGCTTCATGCATCTAATCACCGCCTGGTTGTCCAGTGCTATTAGGATATTTCTTCCTTCCACCTGACTCTCAAGCAAGTAATCCAACGCATGCAGAAAAGCAATCATCTCAGCCTGGTATACTGAAGTGTGTTTCCCGAGGCTAATGTGACGGGCTACTTCCAGATCTTCTGAAAAGATTCCGGCCCCCGCTCCGCCATACATCATGGATCCATCTGCGAAAATCACGATTCCACCATTCCTCTTCTCTGGAAGTAATCCATTCTCAATATGAGTTTTGTGATTCCTTTCCATAACACGCACCTTTGTTATACCATCCATAGGCATGTTCAGCTCCCTAATCTCGTTTTTGACAAGCTCCAGGATCCTCCTGTGTATGTACATAGATGGTACCCCTATTGTGTCATTTCGCATCTATATGCAGACGAAGTGGTGTTAGGGCCGCTGTTTTCTTAATAAATAAGTCTAGCGGTAAGATCTCTAAGACTACTTCCAATGCGCATGTTGGTGTTGTGCGTATTACACCTGTAATTCCTATACATGCTACACACTGGACCCTATCCAGGTGTTTCTTAGCAGTCTTCTGGGAGGCTTTCGCCCACCATACAACCGAAGCGTAGGTGATAATGGGTCTAGTAATCGTCGTATACATCCAGTATGCTGATTGCTGACCTAGGAGAGATATAACTTAGATAGTATTTATACCATCTTTGTTTGTCTGTAGGGACCCTCGTTTAGGTAAGCACGACATGTTCGCGACATGTGAGTCCTTCAATAGGATAACATTATGGGCGATAACCACCATGACCTAACAGAAATTTCGTCTATTGGTAATTTGCTTCGCCATTACTTCTATTTATCTTTGCCTCTTTCTTCGGAAGAAGTTTCTACGTCTATTTAATCCAAACTATTATTATATAACACAATTGACGATCTGATTGAAATATGTAAGTTGCATTGCTTTGACTTGCATCCATATGATTTTTTTTACTTAAGCAGTAATTTTTGGCTTGCGTCTATAAATGCAAACCAGAACCACTGAAGGTACCTTCCAAAACATCACTCGTTTGCTCATTTCATCTGCCGTCGGTAGTTGAGTTATATGTTTTTCACTCCATTAGGCCATCGTTCATGATAATTGCATCATAACTTGTCCGAGAACGGACACCTGATGTTGAACACCAGTGGCAGAAGAGGATTACCTTCATCAGATTTGTATTCCAGCACTACGCAGATAATTTATCGATTATGCACATGAGTCGACGGAAATTGATGCATTCGCAGTATCTACCATCGATAATGGACATGGCTATACGAAATCCGAAATGTTGGTCGGATAGTAACCTTCTACTCATTCAGTAAACGGAGCTAATCAGATTTAATGTCTTTAATACGAAGAATTTCATCGACAGATTTTTCTTTCCATCTGCATTTATAGGTGTCAGGCTTCTGCGAGTCCGAGTAGTGTTGGTTTTGGGTATTAGCTTGCATAATTAAGGCTTGGTGGTGACTGCGAGTAGATACAAACATAATATGCAGGCCAATTACGCACCAAATCGATTTTATATTAAGAGATATTTTTGCAAAGGTAATGTCGATGATTGACGGTCTACCGTTTTACGGAAACGTCCAGGTGCTACTGGTTCTATTGTGATATCAACATCAAGCAGCGGTAAAGCATCTACTAACCGATTAGTGCTTGATCGCTCTCATTGGTGGATCTATAACCGCATTTTGTTGTCTTCTGGCTCCATTTAACCCTAAAATGTATAAGGGTTTTTGAATAACGTTAACACATATGGGGTTCCTGAGCACCCCAGGATTTTTGGGTTGAAAATACCAGCAACTTATAAGACAATCCTATAAAATGTAGTTATTATTTTAAAATAATGTGTTTATTAACTAAATTAACAAAAACAAAAATACATTTCATTCCCAGACTTAGTAATTAAAAAAAAAATAAACACAGAGGTTATTAGGTAAGTGGTGTGACCATAAGGTGTTTCAAAAAATCCAAGAAAATGTAGCTTTTTAAGCTTGAATCTTCAAATTTGTTTTCTTGTTTCTGAAAGGAGACATTATGTGGCAACATAAGTATATGTATATATACTGTCATAACGGTGACATTTTTATGCTCATTGGGCGTCAAACATTTTGCAGGATGACTGATTTTTATTCATAAGAGCAAGTATTTTTTTTTAATATTTTTGTTGCTTCCCTGTTGTAAAATATGTGTTAAGGGGTATCCTTACATCGATCCACTTGCCATCAATCGTAGAGTGATCTGATCAGCAATTGCTGCTTAGGCAATATCTAACGATTACTGGTAAAATCGTGAATTAAAACGATTACCGACTAAAACCGAAAGTATATAAAATATGTTAACCGTGAGTGTGGGTGCTGGGTGCGGGTATGGGTCATACTTAAACCTACGATGTACCTATTTACTTTTTCACAAAAATAGGCAAGTGCTAAAGCAATGAAATCTATCTAATTCAGGTACTAACGACGTTAGACTGCCGATTTTGAGGGTCCAGCTAATACCGAGTACTAACTAATACTCGGTACCAAATTCAGCCTACCTACCTTCGTGAAGAAATGACTTGATACCTATTTGAGTATCAACTTTTGGTCTAATACCGCCACCGGTACTAGCGCTAGTACTTTGGTGAAGAAATCGGCTGTAACACATACCTATGGGGTGCCAGGGCCAGCACACTACAGGGACCACGGTATCCACAGTCCAGAGACAGGAATTATCTCAGCTTCAAGCGACAATAGGTCGTATGCACCAACAAACAAAGCGCAGCGTGCGTACCTTTTTGTAGTGGTAGTGGACTTTATTTGCATTTGTGGAAAGTATAAAAAGAAAGCGCATAGGTAGACTAGCTTTATATATTTCCATTTCGTCGGTCTGCCGAAATTATTTTTAAGCAATACATTTAAAATAAACATGAGAACACAATGATGACAAATAAAGTAAAATTTATTTTTTTTTTATGTTGTGGTGGCATTGTCTGTTGCAGTGGATTTAGAAATAGAGACAACTTGCAGTACTGCAACGCATGCTGAATATATATGTGTTCTCTCCCATTTAAACGTGTCTGTTCTATTTCCACTGCATGAACAATTCTGCACCATGTTTTTTGGGCATTACTCTGAAAAGAGACGCAGTATGACTTTTGACAGTCAGTTCGTGACATTTCTTCAAATTAAAATGCGCTCATTTCTTCATTTACATTTTGAAACTCTTACCCCCAGTTTCACAGTGAGAGTTTAAACTACACTTTCAGTTTAAACCTCAGTTCAATTAATTCGATTTCAGAGTATCGTTTAAACCTTGAACGGAGTTCATTCTGTAGTTCAAGTTAAACTACAGTATTCTGCCGTTTAAACCTCAGATCAGGCGATTGTCAAAAACACATGAAATTGAAAAATTTGTTAACCTTCTTTTGACATACACGGTATGTATACGCCTTTAACTTTATCCGTATACGAAATCGTCCTTTTTTTAGTTTTCATATTCCTGCCTTTCATTTATTGATGGTGACCTATTGATACAATGTTTTCTGTAATTTATATTTATTGTTTTGATAGTATCTATACGGCTACGTTGGCTCCCTCTCTAGAAATTCTGCCAGGAAATAGAATGCAGTTTTGCAGTGGTTTAGATTATATTCGATCAGCTTCATTCTCGTCTCTTATCCACCGCTCTCAAATTTTTAAGGCATATTCATTCAGCTTATTTCCTTAAACGTTTGCATAGAATGCCCGTAATTTAACCTTAATAGTAGAACGATCGTTAAAATGTTTCTAAACTCTGCTTAAAACAATATACCAAACGAAACAAAAGATATGGTGCGTAAAACTCTAGCTTTTTTTTAATTTTGTCACTGACAAGGAATATATTAACAAAATAGCTGTTATGTTAGCTTTCGGGCTTTGCCCGCGCACAGAAATTATATTGCTTATATAGATCTTAGATAATAAGGTTCTTTCGTAAAATGGGAAAAATGAGAATAAATATATTTTCTAGAGTTTTCTTTCTACGTAAACCGGAAATACAGCAATACGAACAAAACAAAAAAAAAAGAGTCATGAAAATCGGCCCAGTGGTTATCGAGTTATAACGTCATCGAGTTTCACCCCATAGAGGATGTTTTTTGTATGGGCGGTGTCACGCCCCTTTGTCCAATTTCGACAAAATCTTCACAGCAACACTCCTGGGCCATACCTAGGATTCTTTGAAATTTTCAACTCAATCGATTCGCCGGTTTTCGAGATATCAGATTTTGAATGTTTTTATTTTTTTTTTGTATGAGCGGTGACACGCCCCTTTGTCGGATTTTGAATTTGTTTAGCGTATCGCCCGATCACCGTAATGACATTTAAAAAAAAAATCAACTAAATTGGTTGAAGATTACGGGCGACAGATGGAAACATGCAGTTTTTTCCACTTTGTTTTATATGTATTTATAGAGACAGATCATCTACCTATAGATATGGTTTCAGTACCAACTATTATTAAGTATCTGACTAAAACTATAGATTTATTTAATTGTGTAGGTGATTCTTAACACAGCCCATATGCCACTTGAAATGGGCCTATATTGGGCATCTATAAAAGTGTTAATGTGTTTAGAACTTGCTATTCACACAGTAATTGAAGTACGATTGTGACAATCATTTTTCATCACAATTTTCATCATCTTAATGCAATACTTTCTCTATCTACCTGATTAGTCAACCATTTTGTGGTTTGTGTCGGGCTAAGTGTCTGAATGCTGCCTGACTAATCGATTACCTAATCCATTATTCATCAATTCTTTTTTCGAGAAAAATGAACGTGATACATATCTCAGAGGTTTTTGGTGTTACTGACGATTAATTTTTAAGCGACAAAGCGATAAAAATAACCACTTATTTCGGCATAAATTTTAAAGAAATACTCTGGATATATAAAGTAATTTACTACATCAAGTTTCATTCACCCCATATTGGCTAAATCATTAGCATAATAGATATAGATAGGACGAATCTATGAATGTTTTTATAGACTTTTGACATATTCTTAATTATGCAAATTGCGCACTCGTATGTCTAGTTCTCGATGTTCAACTTAAACAAGGGACCAGCTGTTTGTTTTTAACAAACTCATATAAAAATCAATCGCTAATAGGCGAATGTTATACATTTAAATCAAAAACAGCGATACGGAAGGACGTGAAGATGCAAACAGTTATTGTAAGTATTGATTGATAAATAGATAGGTACACTAGCTAAAACCTTTACAACTTTTAGATTTTAACCTTGTTTGTGGCAACAGCATGTGCCGCCAGTACGGGATATACCTATACACCGCCAGACAAATCTTTTGCCACAATCGAACCAGTCAAAACGCTGCATACACATACAAGTACAAAAACCAGCAAAAATAGTGGCCTGATAGAGTCAATTGCTTATAAAAAAGAAAGTGGCGCTAGTGGGCACCTTCCGACATCTGGTACAACCACTAAAACTATTGTCAACAAAGTCACGTTCAAACCACTGAAAACCGTCCAAACCAATACGATTCCAATTGGAGCTGATGTAGTATATAAATCTACTGGATTTAGCGCGAATTCTAATGTAGCCACAGTGGAACGTGGGGCTGATGGAGCTAAAGCAGCTGAAACCGTGGTTGAAAATGTTGTTGTCGAACCAGCTAATACTGTGCGATCTAGTAGTGTTGTGACTGGCGCTGGCGAATCTGTGGGTGCCACTGGAATATTGGCAGCTTCTAAGGTGAATACAAGATCAGGGACAGTTTTTAATGCTGGAGGCACGGGCATGAAAACCAGTAAAGGAGCAGCTGATAATGTTGTTTCCAATATAATAAGCACACCCGTATCTGCCAGTGCAATTGTTAGCTCTACCGGTTTGGTTCGGCCAGAAGAACTTACGAATGCGGAAAGTACAGTACACAGTTCTACTGTAGGAAATTCTGGTGTTGTTTCCCATGTCTTAGACATACCTATAGTGACTACAAGTAAACTTATTAGCACTGGAAATACGGTGCAGAAAACAAGCGGCGGTAATGCTGGTGTTATTCCAAAAATAGTTAGCACGCCTATTGTCTCTACAGGAGGACTTCTTACTAGCGGAAGCACAGTTCTGAAAACAAGCGGTGGTAATGCTGGTGTTATTCCAAAAATAGTCAGCACGCCTATTGTCTCTACAGGAGGACTTCTTACTAGCGGAAGCACAGTTCGGAAAACAAGCGGTGGTAGTGCTAGCGTTATTCCAAACATAGTTAGCACGCCTATTGTCTCTACAGGTGGACTTCTTACTAGCGGAAGCACAGTTCTGAAAACAAGCGGCGGCAGTGCTAGCGTTATTCCAAACATAGTCAGCACGCCTATTGTTTCTACAGGAGGACTTCTTACTAGCGGAAGCACAGTTCGGAAAACAAGCGGTGGTAGTGCTAGCGTTATTCCAAACATAGTTAGCACGCCTATTGTCTCTACAGGTGGACTTCTTACTAGCGGAAGCACAGTTCTGAAAACAAGCGGCGGCAGTGCTAGCGTTATTCCAAACATAGTCAGCACGCCTATTGTCTCTACAGGAGGACTTGTAAATTCTGGCAGTCTAGTACGATTAGGAGGACTTACGAATCTTGGAAATCCAGTGCTGCAAACTACTGGCGGAAACTACGGTGTCGGTGCTGAGTTTTTGAGGACACCTTTAGTATCTACAAATAGATTTGTTAGTAGTGGAAATACAGTTCTGCAATCAAATGGACCAAACTCAGGTGCTACTGTTAACAGAGTCCTTCAAGTCGATGCAAACGCATTACTGAACTCTGTCCCACAGACAGTAGAGTATAACAAACAATTCTTCCATTTCTCTGCTCCCGATGAAGATGAAAGCGAATCAATAACTACGCAGCAATTGAGCAATGTATTGAAAAAAAATCTGCAGGTTGTTTTCATTACTGCACCTGAAAATAACGCTGCCACCAATGCCGCTTTGCAAATAGCCAAACAGGCTATCGAACAAAAGTCATCTATTTATGTGCTCAGCAAACAAAATGATGCTTCACAGGTTGTTGCGCAACTGGAACAAGTCCAAGAGAATGTACCGACATCACCTGAGGTGAGAGTTGTAAAATACCGCACTCCACAGGATGCTGCACATGCAATAGATGAAATTCAGTCACAATATAACCATTTCGGTGGAACTTCTGAAGTTCACAATGGTGGCGTTGCACCTGTACTGAATTATGCTAGTCCGGCCTTGGCTACCTATACAAGTGGAAACTTTTTTACAGGAGGTTCACGCCTATCTGAAGTTAACAAAGTTGCCTCAGGTTTAGTTCCGGTTGGACAATCTTTAAGTCCTTCGAAGACATCTGGTGATACTTATCTACCTGTACCTCTATAACTGTATATGGAATATTTAATAAATTCAAATGTATTATTTTACGTGCTTTGAAGTGACATTCATTTGTAAAAGATGAAAGGCGAGTCGAAAAGATGTCGGCTTCATCATTTTATCAATCACAGATTGAGACGATTTGGAAGGAGGTAAAATATATTACTCGTTAAAAGTTGGATTTCTGAACCTACTACCCTAAATGATTTGAAAACAGAGGACGGCTAGTCTAAATCAAGCGAAGCGATCAGTTTTTAAGTTGCGAGAAAATCAAAAATAGGGTAGGCCTAAGATGGTAACATATAGAAGGGCCTTTGAGAGGACTCCGTGGCCTAAGAATGATAGATCTAGAATTGTTAATACTCTTTGAATTCTGACAGTCAATTCTCCGTATATAATCCACTTCGGAAAGCATTTCTGTTTCCCCTGTCAGGAAATGAACCTGAAGTGAAGAAAACCTTCGATTTTGTCAATTGACCAAGTGACTACCACTTTTCTCAAACAATAATTCATGGACTGAAATTCGACAAAATTTCCCAACAGAAATTGTCAGGGTCAATCCCAACTAGCGAGAATCGTTGTTACTCATCGCATCCCCACTCGTTAATACTCTTGTTAGATACTCTTTGGGCATTTCCCTCTGAGAAAGCACGCTAGGAGACTATAGGTTTAACAAATGGCAACACGTGCAAGTAGTGTGAGGATCTACAGGTCACAAAGGATATTACTCATCTTCTCTGTGAAATTAAAGCAATCTCCAAGAGGTCCTCGTCTTTCCTTCTGTCTCTCAGGAGAATCGACTGCAGACTTCTTGTGGGCGTCCTTTCGGGCCACCTAGCTTTTGCCAAACACTTAAATGTGTTGGGTTTGAGCAACACCACCATCTGTACTACTTATGGAGAGGATGACGATACAGCGGAGCACTTCCTCTGTAGTTGTCCTGCCTTTGCTCGCATCAGGTGGCGGATCTTTGGGGCTGACGTGGTGAGTGCCGAACATCTAAGCTCTTCATCACTGAAGCTGCTTCTCATCTTTCTTCGAAAGAGGGGAAAACTAAGTACAGCAATGTAAATTGTCTGTTTGGCAGTACAATGCACCAGTAGTTGTGTCTGAGTGCTCCATCGGAAAAAAAACCCCCCACAACAATTCGACAATTTGGAAAAAGTTGGACTATCAAACAAAATTGAAACCATTTTAGGGTTCTGTAGAGAAATTAAGTTTTTGGGCATATTGGTTCAAGTTTTGACTGTGAAGAATCTCAGTGATGGCGATGCGATGGGCCCAATACAATACCTAATATACTGTGATGACACCCTACCCAAACTTACCTAGCTTAAGTATGCAATAAAGGATCGTCTCATATAGTAGTAATAGTAGAAATATACGCACACGACTTTGGTCGAAGTTTGGTTTATCTGTCAATGGCGAAGTCTTTAAAAGTCGCCGGTGCTGATAGTCTAGCATAGGTAAGGTATACCTACTAAGTTTTGTCTTTGTTAACAGGCTCGACACATCTTCGTTACTTTGTTTCAAAATACTTTCAACATCATTACACAATGTTAATATTCATTCATTCATAAATTGTCGTTGGCCCGCTTATCTATTAAGTGGATCGGGGGTGTAGCGGTCGCTTAGCTCTCGATTCTCCGCTATCGACTCTAAATCATCAAGGGCAATCCCCAAACGATACAGGTAGAGGAGAGATTATGAACTTCATCTAACCATCTAATCCTGGGGTCTACCTAGAGGACGCCTGCTTGATAGTATGGATTCCATACCACGTCGTGGGATCCTGGTTGGGGACATACGCTTAACATGACCAAACCGCCGGAGAAGTAGCTGCTCAACATTCCTCACGTTTCTAATTCTGGTGTTTCTAATGCGATCTATATGGGTCACTTCAGCAATAGAACGAAGGAATTTCATTTCGGCAGCTTGTATCCGCGATCTTATTCTTTCGGTCATTACCCAAACCTCATGACCATAGGTGAGAGTTGGAACAAACACCGAATTAAAGACTGACAACTTAGCTTTGACACCAAGTTCAGTACTTCTAATATCAGAATGACCAAGCTGTCTCAAAATTGACCCAGCCTGACCAATCCTTCAGGATACTCGGCATTGCTCCTTCCATCACTCGTGAATCAGACCCCGAGATACTTAAACTTCTCCACCTGTTTCAATGGGACTCCACTAACATGCAGAGTGCATTGAACAGGCGTTCTGGAGACGACCATCACTTCGGATTTGTTCACGTTAAACTTCATCTCAGCTTCAACACTAGGCCCGAAACACACATGCGATTTCAATCGCGCGATTGTTTAGTCGCAAAAAATTAAACACACACATTTCAATGTGAATGCGCGCACATAATTTTGGATTTTATGTGCGCATTCATATTGAAATGTGTGTGTTTTATTTTTTGCGACTAAACAGTCGCGCGATTGAAATCGCATGTGCGTTTCGGACCTAACGGCTACAAGCCGACCCAAGGATGACCAAGTCATCAGCGAAGAGCAATTGACTTATCGAAACGTTCTTCGCCAAGACTGCGCTGTTACATCCAGTCCATATTGAAAAGGACAAGAGACAAGACGCACCCCTGGCGAAGTTCAACGCCCATGGTGAAAGGTATTGATTTAACGCCGTTTACCCGAACACAGCTTTTACAATTCTAGAGTCTTGAACCGTAAGTTCCATTACATGCACTATTACTCTCTCTAGTTAGTATGTACGAAATTAGCGTAAGCTCTGTAAGAATAAAGTTATTCTGAAACTGGTCGTCAAGCGTTTCACTTCTCCAGCCTTCTCTTTTAGCCTTAAATATATAAAAACTCTCGATGTTGTTTTCTAACTTTCTCGTAAACGCAGTAAGAGAAAGATATTGTTTTCGTACAAAATTTCGAACTCGCGATTTTGATCAATTCTGATATTACGATGACAGGGGAACCCAAAACAGTGGGCCTCGCAATTATGCCCGTCCATATGTCTGTCTGTCCCATTCCCATAGCTGGGAAATCTAAACGCTGGACATTTTAATTTGTTTCAAACATCGTATTTAGAGTTTGTGGGCTTCCCGCTAGGAGGCGTTTTTTTTGTATGCTTGCCAACTTCCCATATAAAAATTTTACGAAATAGTACAATTTTTTCGAAAACTGCTCTAACGATTTCAACCAAAATTGATAGTTCACTTAATGTTTTTCGGTAAAAAGTCCAGCAACGGCAGTTTTGAAAATTGTCTTTTTCTGGAAAATGGTATAAACGATTTAAAAAAAGAACTTATTTTTATGGTACTCTATTGTTATTCTTAACTTGATAGCAGACTCAGTTTTTCTCAAAAAGACTGCGTCCTTTGATATCCACCCATAATCCCTAGTAATAGTACTTTAAAAAACTGCTCATATCTCAAAAACTGGGAGGTAATGCTTAAATCCATAGTAATACCATTTGCTCAGTTTTGAGCTAAACAGTTGAAAAACAGTGTTTTTTGAACCATGAATACGTTCTTCGGTTTCCACCCCAATCGCTAAAAACGGTACTTTAAAAACTACACATATCTCGAAAACGCCATCTTCGATTTGGTTAAAAACTGCTAGGTAATGTTTATATCCTGAAGAATACGACGTACTCAGTTTTCAGCTAAACAGTGTAGTAATAGTGCTTTTCGAATCCAAAGTTGTAACATTTGTCAGCATAAATTTACAAAAAACCGCTCCAACGATTTTGATCAAAATACATATTTAAGACAACATATGCATTCTAAACATGATCACATACTTATTTTTTGTTAGAAAAAAAAAATGACTGCCCAAATCCCGATCTTTATTCACACACGGTATATTTTTGCAAAGCCCAAAACTTCAGTGGCAATAGAATTCGAAATTCATCGCCTACTTGTCTCCTTCAAGTGTCAGTTGGGGGTGAAATTTGAAAGTAATAAAGTGTTGTAGTTAATACGTTTATTTATGTAGTATGTGTATGACATTATTAACTACACCTTGAGTGGGCTGGGTATGATTTTAAACGTAAAATTTGCTGAAATGACTCTGAGATTCTGCGAGATTCGCAATAAACGTGAACACTTTTTAGAGCTGGTTGCATTCGAATTTAGGCCAAAATCAAAACAGATTGAGATCTATATTCAGTGTACGCGCCTACGGGATTCAAAAGGGAAACGTTTATTTCCAAAAGCTTAGATAAAATAAAACTCAGTTTAAATCTGTATTTCTTATCGAGCAAATTGAGTTATCTCTAACAACAAATAAAATGAAAACCCGTCAATAATTCTCCAACAAAACCTGCAGTAATTGCTGCTCCTGTTTTTTTTATCATTTTCGTGTTTGCTTAGTTTATTATTTTCTTAATGATGGCTATAAAGTTAATTAGACTATTTACTCATTTCAATTTCGCAACTTCCTTTGTCAGTATTAAAATAACAGTTACCTAATTCACTTATATAATCGAACACTAAATCAACAAAAATAAAAATAATTTTGTCTCTTGTGCAATCTTATAAATTATAATTATACAAGATGACTCCAAGTTTGGATGAAAGCATCCGGAGAAACTTGTTTCTAACTATGTATCAGCTAAATTTGGCTGCTGACGTTTTTCACCCTCCCAGTAACTATAAACAAACAAATTCTCTAACCGCATCCAGACGCTCTATAAGCGTTAAAATATAGCAATCCCCCTGCAGAGCTGCAAATCTACATTTTTCTTCTTCTTTTAACATTCCAATTGCCAGACAATACTCTTTCAGCCGCAAAATGACGAGTTCAAGGTTAAGAAAACCATAAGATGTGGGTAGACAAGATTCAATAAATAGTTTACCAAAATGCAAATCGATTATTATAAATAATTCTTAAAGAATAAAAAAATAATATATAGAAAAGTTAGGGGAAAAACCGATGTTCTTAAAAACAACTAACTTGATATCAGCCGGAACCTATTTATGTCAGAGCGTGTGTAATGTGTATATCTGAAATCAAATTCTTGTTTACTAACAAAGAATGCAAATATCTACGAATAAATAAACAAAACAAAATTTTTATATGAGAAAGTAATGCAAAGTTATCACAAGAGAAAGACAATATTAAAAATAGCCGAGCCGGTTTCTTGTGCTATAACAAAGTATTATGCAATATGAGATAGGAAGAACCAGAATTGATAAAAGAAACTAAATTTATAATGCATATCATTAAAACCGAGTGGATCACAAATGAGTAATAGACAAAATAAACTTATTGATGAAATTTTGCATAAATTGTAGGTAGGTACCTACCCAAATTACACAAGATGACAAGAAAAAGAAAAAGTTTTTTTTTTTAGAATATAGTCCTCTTATATTGGTTTTATGGGTTATACCTACTTATAAATATTTATGTATACTGTACTACCTGACGATGTGCCTAAAACAGCTATTTTAAATATTTCAAGACTTATTTTAATATTTTTGTTAAATTTTTTTATTAATAGGAATCCGCCGATAGCTTCAGTGGTTCAGCGGCCATTATCAGACTTACATACGTAGCAACGTTTTTATAATAATACTAGCGGACCGGGAAACGTTGTTCTGTCTAAAATAGTAATTTAAAATTTGAGCTTAATCGGTTCGGCGGTATTTAAGATATAAGATTTTAAATGTTTTTTTTTTGTATGAGCGGTGCCACGCCCCTTGTCCAATTTTGACCAATCTTTACGGGAACGCTCCCGGGCCAATACCTGAGATTGTCTGTAAATTTTAGTTTAATCAGTTCGGCGAGATATACGATTTGAAATATTTTTTGTATGGGCGGTGCCACGCCCCTTTATCCAGTTTTGACCAATATTTGCGGAAACGCTCCCTTTGTCCAATTTTGGCCGTACCAACTCAGTAAACTTCGTGGGCTTATGCACAACAACTTTGCTAAAGATCATCACATGATGAAATGCGTAGTTTACGATTCTATAAAGGAGCAGGGGCTATCCTAGGGGCGTCGCAAGACGATACGCACAGGTCTCCTGCACACGACGTTCCATCAGCTTGAGCCCGATTTGGAAAAAATGTCGGGTCGGGTTCGTTGGATGTTGGCTATTGTGTTTTGCCGTGCACAAGAAGTATACGAATTTTGCAGACTTCAACTTGGCGAATTTTGCGTCGAGACTTGGGCCTATATACCCATTCAAGATCAAACTGACCCAGGAGCTCAAAGTTAATGATAATGTAATAACTATAGAAAAATCATCTTTAGCGACGGGCCGCATTTTTGGATGAATGGCCAAATTGCCATATATGGGATGACTCCAACCAACACGAGGTGGCAATGCATCCATAAAAAGCTGTTTGGTGAGCATTTTAGACTGGCAGTGGCATCATTGCTCCGTACTTTTTCATGACGTTGGTAAGCCCAATACCATCAACGATGCTGCTAACATGTGGTTCCAGCAAGAGGTATGGCTATGTGTCACTCAGCTGCAGGGTATGGTTATCTGATCTCTATCAGAGGTGACGTAAATTTTCCACCAAAATCGTGCGATTCAACTTCGCTAAATTGTTCTTGCGGCGTTGCCTGAAGTCGCAGCTCAATGATCAAATTAAGCCGGATCTATGCGGCAGATTGGACCACTCGGATCCGTGGCAACGTGAGAAGCTGCGGCGAACATTTGGGCCTTTTGTGAATCTTCAGTAAGCTCAGCTTATATTCACATATCTGTGCTTTGTTCCGTTGTGTGCTTTTAGAAGGGCCGGGCGTCGCAAAAATAGTATTACCTGTATAGGGAGTCGCAGTATGGAAAAGTTTGGTAACCCTTGGCTTAGATAACAATGTTCTTTCGTATAATGCGAATGAATCGATTTTCTGGAATTTTCTTTCTTCGTAAGCCTGAAATACGAACAAAACATAAAAAAAGAATCATGAGAATCGGCCCAGCGGTTATTGAGTTATAACGTCATCGAGTTTCACTCCATAGAAGATGTTTTTTTTTTGTATGGGAGGTGGGGATCCCTACGTTATCCCCTTTCCCAATATCCCTTATTGGACATAATCTCTTATTTTTTCTCTTCTCTTTTTCCATAATCTCCCGGGACGATATCCCCTAGCCAAAATCTCCCACAAGCAAACTAAACCTTGCATATACCCAAACTTGCACCTACTCCAAATCCTACAGTGACGCCAAGCAGGGGGTCATACGTATCACACTTTTCAACACCATTTTTAGGTGTCTCGGCGAGGAATTATTAACACCAAATTTAAAAAGGGGGCCGCTTGGTCTTTTGGAGCACGGGATTTCAGCACAGGGGATTTTGGAAATTAAATTTTGGAACAGGAGATTTCATCACCAACCCTTTGATGTGCCATGTCCCGCTGTCAAATTTTGAGCAATCTTTACAGGAACACTCCAGGGCCAATACCTAAGATAATCTGTAAATTTGAGCTCAATCGATTTGGTAGTTTTCGAGATATAAGATTTTGAATTTTTTTTTATTTTATGGGCGGTGCCACGCCATGTCCGAATTTGTCAGTGCGATTCGAGAACTCTTGTAGCAATTTTATTGAATACGTGACGAATAACGCTTTTTCCCTCGAACTCGTTTAGTAGATACCTAGTCGGTATTTTGTTAGCTGTGCATGTGCTCTCGTATTATAGTCAAGTTGGTAGGCGAATTTATGCGTGAAAAAATCAGAGTTGAATTTCCAGTCTTACAAAGTCAACCCCTTTGAGGAAAACCGATAAAAGGTTCAACGAACGAATGTAAGAGTGTGAACTTCTCATACCGCAGAAGTTGAGACAAAGGGTCATATGAATAAAAATGAGCATGTAGTTTATACTCGATAATTTGGAGCAAATACTCCATGTGATATGAATAAAACCCAGGAGAAGATACTCCGCTAGAGTAGGTACTCTTATTTACAATTTTTTGTCAGTATATTGTCACTTTTGATATGTATAAAACATTGTTCATGCTCTTCTGGGTGAGAATCTACTCAATAATTTTGGAGCCTGATAGGCAGCAGACTTAAGTTTGCGCTATGACTGAGTTCATCCTTAATTTGTCTTCAGAAAAATATTTCAAACCTAGAAGATTGTGTGATCGGTGTTTAAAGAATTGTATGGATTTACTTAAGAAAATGTCAAATGGATATCCAATCACTTTTCAGAAGTTTGTGACGGAAGTTGCTGTTAAGTTAATAGAAAAAGTGGACAGTGGATCTTGTGTTTTTTAGAGGTATACAAATTCAATATGAAATAAAACACTTAAAGGAAAGCTAATATGTAATTGATAATTACGCCATTACTGTTTAACATTTTTTTCGGGCATATGCGTACCACGGCTATTTCGAATGAAGCGCAATCTTGAAGTTCAGATTATCGAGCAACTGGAGCCGTAGATATATCGGCAATAACACGGCGAATGTTGATTCGTTCATCGGCATAGACTTGTGACTTTACATAGGTACCCCCAAAGAAAGTAATCTAAATCGCAGGATCGTGGATGCATGTTCACCCAGGTCCATTACGCGAAATTATGCGCTCAGAAAATGTTTGCGCAATAAATTCATTGTGCAGGCCGCACTGCATTGCATGTTAACTCATCTTCTCGAAACCAAAGCGTTAATATATTCATTGTAAAATGGCAAAATGTAATTACTACAAATACACTTTCAACCGTTTAAATTGACAATCTATAGAAACAGTTATGACAGTTTAAAAACTAAACCTAAAAAAAAACATCCTTTAATATAGAAACGAAAGAAATGTGACTCACAAAATTTACTTTTCCACGTGCATTTGGCTGTGATAGATTGCACTCACATAAAAACAAACCTATACAACTCATATTGATCGAAAGAGATATCATAGCATTAATGTACAAGCCATACGTTAAATTCAGTTGGGTTTACAAGCGTAGACGCATCATTGCCAGGATCTGTCAACGATTCTCGGATTTAGAGCAACTTAAAATTTCTAACATTGAAAGGTATGATTTTTAGATTTTGAATGCATTGCTTTTAGGATATGAAGGATATGGCATAGAACCGTGGATTAATGGTGCTTGCTTATAATAATTTATTCACAAAGGAGCGTGTAACAATTGAAAGGTGTTTCGTTCAACTTAAACAACAATCTCCGACGCTTCAATATAAAGTTCCGATATCCATAGAAAAGTTCCAAAAATTATCATAAACATGGCCACATTTGCAATACTATTGTTATTCGTTACAGACTCCGAAAAGTTTGAAAATAAAACGACGAGTATCTACTCCTATGTACAGGAGCACGCACTCTTCAAACCAAAATCTTTTTTATTCATATAAATTGGGAATATTTCCTATCTATCAACCTCAACTACAGAACATACGTATCCGGAATTAATTTATATGTTTATATGTTTATATATTGAAAAATCCTCAAATCTAACTTGTTTTAGACAAAACGAGGAAGTTTCTGGTCATCAGCTGCGCAATTATAGGTATCATATAACTATTATTTTAGTAGATACATTATCGGATAACGAATTGCAAAACGATAATTATCTTCGTGTCATGCTGTGCAGAGAGTAACCATAATTAAAGTGGTAAGCATCATAATAATGAAGAAAATAAAACTTGTTTTAATCCGCTAGCTCTAAGTGCTCAAAACCGATTGAAAAATGAGTATGTGCCAGAATAATGTACCTTCTATCAGCATGAGATCATTTCGAGTTTCCAACAGGACAAATACTTCTGAATTGCTTCTAGTGTGCGTACAATAATACCTGCACATACAGCTCAGAATTACCCTCTTAAACTTGTTACTTATGAAATGATATTGCCTATTATATTTTCCAGAAGTGTGGGTGACCTGACAGCTTAGTATTTATATTCGCCGATGATTGCAATTTTTTTCAGTCGTCATATTTTAACACACGGGAATTATTGTTCGGGTTATTAAACGTGACAAGATTTAGCACACGTATTCCATTAGCATTGCAGTACCACTCAGTATAATACCATTTCGATCGTATTGTGGAGTTAAAATAAAATAAAGAAACCGTTGAGTTTGGAATAGTCTTGGAATTTTATTTTTAAAAAAATATCAGCCAAAAACTCTCCTTGATCGTCCCGCCTTATCACAAGTATTCACTCCTAGATAGCAAGAAACCTTTTCGATCATTGCAAGTTCCTATAAATTTGTCCTCCTTACCTCAAAATCGAGTCATTTTCTCAAAATTGATAAAAAAAATCAAAGCTTGAAACCAAATTATTATTAGATGCATCGGCATAAGTATTTTGACAACACTAAAGTTAATTCTACTCATAATTTGAACTTACTTCATGTAAATTTTGGTATCAATGGAAAGGTCCGTTTGAATGATACAAAACTTTCCATAACCCATTAAAGTAGACTTTCTACCCATTGAAAATTTAGAACTTTTGTAAAAGTCTACTTTTTTGACTTTTTTCCTCGGTCCAAAAAAAAATGTTTTGATGCTAGTTTCTTCAAACAATTTTATTAGTGACAGTAAAAAAAAATTTCAAAAATCTGTTCGCTATATTTTTTATGATTTTTTGAATAGGTTGATCTCAGAAAAATTTTGTATGAAAAGGAGGAAAAAGTGACTAAAATAGTAATTTTTAGCAAATTTTCAAAAAATCATAAAAGAATATAAGTGAAGAGATTTTTTGCGGTCACTATTAGAATTGTTTGGAAAAACTTTTTGTAAAGTAAAAATGTAGACTTTTACAAAAGTTCTAAATTGTCAAGTTTCAAATTATGAGCAGAATTAACTTTAGTTTTGTCAAAATACTTATGCCGACTAGTGTATGTATAACAGTATTGGGAAAAATCAAGTTTGTCAAATATTGATTTTGGAATTAATTAATATAATGTGGTTATTAGATTAGGAATTTTGACCATAAGCAATACTTTTTTTTATAAAGGGAATTATACCTACGTATAAAGAGACAAGAAGTTAAGTGTTAATTTTTTAGTTTAGGTGTGATTTTGGGGTTAAAAACGTATTTAACACACGGTTTTCAAACTAGTAGATAATATTTAGCACCTCGCCTATGACGGATTATAATTTCGAGTAGGTATGTCAATAGTTTGGTGGTATTTTAAATATAAAACGTTTTGTAGTCAACGGTTTATTTTTAATTAAAAATAATTTAAAAAAAAAATCAATCCACCTACCTCACCGACAGATGACAAAAGTGGGAACCCCTATTGTCAATTGTGACCCTTAATTTGTTCGTAAAGCTTCCCAAAAGTAGATCCTTAAGCCCAGTATCGCGCTAAATTTTATCTTCTATACAAAAATGTCTACAGAGATCAAATTTAGCGAGGCAGTTTAGCAAAGCAGTATCTATCCTGTTCCGCACGCTAAATTCTTACTTTCATATAGATGGGACACACTTAATGACAGTCCGGTATAACAATACTGTGTGCTATACGTACTACGTACAATTTTGTTATACTCGGCCAAGAAAATATCTCACTTATTTAGCACGCGAAAGAATTGTCCGGTACACTAAATAGGGGCTAAATTTTGACAGTAGAAAACAGTAATCTGTCACGTACAGTCGTACAATAATGTATATAGTTAAAAAAAAATGGGGTTTACCCTGGAAATACTAATGTAAAATCGAAAACAGAGCTACCTGGCTTGGGGTCTTATTTTGGTTCCTCAGGAATCGGAATCAATTGCAATCGGTTTGGCACTCGATACTTCTGCACTGAAGATATTTGGCGGAGAATGCCTGGCCCTGGATATGATTTCAGTGTTTTAAAAAAAAATTAATAAAACGATTTACGAACTTGCAGTTGAGCTTTCTCTCGTGACTAAATTTTTTTTATTAGAAAAGAAATTAACTCACTTATGCCCAATGTTGGAGGAAGATAGAAAATGTATGAAACGAGTGTCTCAATGACTCAATTCTGTTGGGTAGCGTTTTCTTTGTTTTCTAAGTGATTAAACACGTCAGCCTAAGGCTGACAACGATTCATCTGCTTTTAAATCCAATCATTTAGTTTTTTCAGAGGTGATATACACTCGTGGATATAAGTAGTTTGATCAAAAGGCTCTTTATACCTTTTGTCGATGTTGAAATATCCCTTTTCGACTATGTTTGTCGACATCTCTCGATTATAAATATATCAGTGTCGATAAGGGTATTTCCAAACAGTTTTTATAGCTTCACTACGTAGGTATGCCTTTATTTGTTTCAAATCTTGAAATCCATTTTTCGACAATTTCTACTGAGCGGATTCCGATGATGCTTAGCAAGCTTTATTTAGTCCATATGACAATACAATAAGATAATTTCATCTTTCGATCTTTAAATTACGCTGCAGGGCTACTGAGTACCTTAACCGTGAGACTTGAGTCTGCTTTTTTTAATAAATGTAGAGGCTTTTCATTAAATTATAACATCGAGCTCCTCACTCCTCAGTCCCGATGATGCTGATAGATATGCTTTACAATTTCGAATTATTGATCTATAGATATTGAAAGTCTCCTTGTATTCAGATTCCTTTTGGAATCTTTTTTTGAGGGTCCCGTGATCTTAATACACTTTGGCGCAAGAAATCAGTCGTACTGCAGTCAGTCTCTCTAATACAGTTTCTCTTAATGGATGTGAGTTGGTTGTAGTGAGGGTATTTTCTGAACTGAAAATGAGACTTGCCCAAATATTTAAGAATTCTGGGAGATATAGAATATCGGAGGAACCCATCACATGTCCTAGGGTTTCAATGGACTCTTTGCAGATTTCGCTTAGGCTTTAGGGTTATAACTAGTTTCATTAGGTGCTCCATAGGCTATTTTTTAACTTAGAAGTCTATTGTCTTGCCTCATACCCCTGATAAGCGTTAGGTTGTAGCTCTGTTTTCTCTCCTCTAATTTTCCTAATTATATTTCAAGGCTGCGACCTATGAAGGTTACTGATACTTGCATTCGTTATAGGGAGTCTGACATTTCATTACCGACCATTCTTTCACGGTATCTATAACACCAAATCAATACATATCTACAACAGAAATCAAATGCTGTAGCAAAGTGCTCGAAGTTCTTTGATCATAACAAAAGGTATTGCTGAGTTAGGACCATATGGACATGAAGCCATTCCAGTCAATGAAAAACTGGACGAATTAGTAAACCGCAAAAACAACCCACATACAGTCATGGATCTAGATGCATGAGTACGTAAATGCGTTACCATATTTAGTTATGTTGAAAGAAGACAACAAATTTTATTAATTTTATTCATATTTGCAATAAATTGCCCGCAGAATTTTTGTAATTACATTGTAAACACGTGCCTTACAAAGGGTTCGATGGCAAGTAGTTTGCATTTGTATTCAAAACAGTACCGCTTCCTCTAGGCAAATTACTAAGAGATGATCCTCCGATGCCGGAGTATTTAATACCTCCGGATAATCCTCCATCACTAATATAATTGACACCATGGCCGAGACCAAGTCCTAATCCACTACCAGAACTGCTAGCATAGTTAAGCACTGGTGCTACACCACCATCGAAATTCTGAGAAGTTCCATCAAAGTTGTCATACTGCGCTTGGATTATCTCCTTGGCGTAGGCAATGTCGTTTGGAGTTCTATATTTAATGAACTTCACCTCTGGTGCGGTTTGTACATTCTCTTGGATCTGCTGAAGCTGTCCAACAACCTGTGAAGCATCATTCTCCTTGCTCAGTACATAAATGGCAGTCTTTTGCTCAATAGCCTGTTTAGCTATTTGCAAAGCAGCATTGGTGGCGGCGTTGTTCTCGGGTGCCTTGATGAAAACTACCTGCAGATTTTTCTTCAAGACATTGCTCAATTGTTGTTGGGTGTGCCCATGGTGGTGTTCCTCTTCAGGGGCTGTGAAATGGTAGAACTGCTTGCTGTACTCAACGGTTTGTGGGACAGAGTCTAATGCGCTGAGTCCTACTACTGTTGTGCCACCGGTTCCATATGAACCACTAGTTACTAATGATCCGACAGTTCCAGTGGAGAGGGCGTTACCATATGCATTGGTAGAAACGATTTGTCCTGTTGAATGTCCTACTCCATAATCGTATCCTGGGTTAGGTAGTAAACCGGCACTTGCAGCTGCGACTAAGACCAATACCTTCAAATATAATGTAGGTAATATACAATAAATGGTCAAAAGCAATCAAAAAATAATACTCACCATAAATGATCTCATGATTGCGTCCTGCTTCGTTGTTGACTGCCAAAAATGATTGGCAATTTTCGTAGTGTGCCAGTTAAATATGCAGTTTGATAGTAGAAACTTGATTTGTATATTATATTTCTATTTATCTTTAGTCAGAAATTGACAAATATAAAGTGTACTATTGCAACAGCAAAGAACCGTAGAAGCTGTTGTCACATACTCTACATATATCTACATATTTTTTGTCTTTATGCAAATTATTATTATTTTATTGTTTCTGCATATATACTAAGTTAACTGGAATTTTTTTAATTCACACACAAATCAGCTGGTCCAGGGAATCAGGTGTGAAATGGGAAAGACATTTTAAAAGTGTTACTAAGTACATAACTACGTTATATACCTACAGAGCTCATCGTAATAAAGCTATAAATAAATAAAATGCTAATATGCAATTGGACAATAATCTATTACTTACTCAAATCCAATTATACAGAATATTGTTTTGAAGCATTGATTGAATTGCAAATAGAAGATACCTTTATAGTAATAAAGGAATCCTGTACCTTTTAACTTTTACTTTATTGCCACTGAGGCATCCTATATGAAAGATGTTGGTTTAAATTTTAACTCCCATGAGTATCGAGAAACAAATCGTTTATGGGATGTTCCACGCCCCTTTTTCCAATCCCGCCCATATTTCGCAAAGTGATTTGTTCGCGCAATGTACATCAATGCTCCAAATTTTACATCTTTATAGAAGTCAGGAAATAGCATTTTAAATTTTATTTTGTAGAACAAATTTTTTTGTTCGCATTTTATTGACAAAGACCTTTGTCCACTCTCTTCCCTCATAAAGTTTCGGTATAAAAAGTTGTTCTTCACGTCCCAGACTCCTAGACAATCGGTTCAGAGCTTTAGTGGTGATAAGGTAACAAACAAACTGACAGATAACTTACAAAAATTCCGTATTAAATTTTCGTGGTACAAAATGAATCGATTTACGATAATTGAATACAATTTTGTTCAAAAAATCATCTTTTCCGATGAGGAGTATATCCAATCCATATGTCGGGCAATGCATCCTGAACATACATGACTGTTTTGAGAGTGGCGGTATTATTCGCCCATTTTCTTGCCAAGACGACAAAATAAGAAAAGTTACAGCCAATTGAGAGCCCTAGAGCATGATAGCCAATTTTTTTTTGTGGCTATAGCAATAAATTGAATATTTGGGCTTAGGCAAACTATGGTTGCAATAGGTTTGGGGTACTTGTCATAAAAGCCGTCCAACAATCGATTTATTGCTTTCTAAGTTCAACAGTCGTGTAATCAGCTTAGGGCTTGCTTCTCACAAGCATTCGATTGTATGATATTTTTTTTTAAATTCTGTGACTGTGAGGGACTGAAGTGTCTTATAATTTGATGGCGGCCTTTCCCAATCCCACACCAACGGCCATTAGCTAAATAGATCCATTCTTATGTCATTTTCAAGAGTAATTTTGCCTATGCAATCAAAATTAGAGTATCAAAAATTGTGATAGGAATGGACTTAAATAGGCCCTACGAACTAAGTCCCAACTGGAAGTTAGTTCCCACCACCAGTTCATATGAACTAACTCCAATGATTTTTAGGAACTAAGACCCAAATAAGAGTGAACAAAGTCCCAATATAAGAATGAATTAAAATCCAATAGTGGGACTAAAGTTACGATTACACGGCCATTTTTTCGAGATATTTAAATGGCGCTCTGACGTAAAAATCCCGTCACAAAGCAGTCATTTTAATGTCGCTCTGTGTGATCGCCATTTTTGGCAGCGTCATTTAAATGAATAGGAAAATGGCGCACCAAATGACATGAATTAAGTGCCATTTAAATGGCGGAAAAAATGGCCGTGTGATCGCTCTTCCATGACGTCTAGGACAAATGACTAAACTTCTTGGCTGTTGCGTCATTTAAATGACTCGCAGTGTCCGTCATTTGATTTTGGGACACAAATGACGATGATAGTCATTTCGTGTGATCGCCATTTTTCCAATGACGAATCGTAGCTTAAATGTCGCTCTAATGCGACATTTATTCCTGACGTCACAGCGCCATTTAAATGACTCAAAAAAAAAAATGGCTGTGTAATCGTAGTTTAAGTCCCAAATGAACTTACTCCCAACCTCCATTGATTTCCCATTTGATTTCCCATTAGATACATGTTGCCCCCTGCAACCCCCCCGGCCTGGGGTCGCTGTTGCATTTGGATTAAGTGCGAGGTTGGGTGTGTGTAAGAATAATTTTTTCGTCAAAACAAGTTAAATGAACTAATTCCCACTCTCTCATTATTAGCCTACGAATAATTAAAAAAAACTGTGTTCTTATTATTATTTAATAATCTGAAATGAATTTTATTAAAACATCTCTCAATTTTAGGTACTAATTTTCGTATGAATTTGGCAAAACAGCTGAGCTGACAATTTGTAGATTTTCTAAATCGTGTTTCGGTTTTTGCTTTTAATTTTTTTCCTCCCTTTTGAGGAATCGGATGGGCGAATTTAATTGTAATTTGGGTATAAATTCGTTTAGAATAATTTATTTGGCATAAACATGATCAGTGGTCTTGTTTCAGCGAAACCAAATTATGGAATTTGAGTCCTGCAATATGACAGAAAATGTAATAGATCCCAATAAAGTAGTTGTGGAGACTAGATAGTTTATTGGTACCATTTCAATAAATCTATACATTTTAGGTAAACCTGGCAGCCAACTACATAATAGTCGGAATAAGGGTTTGATTATATTAGTAATCCGTATAGTAGAAGGACTAGATATTATGAAAGAAGCGCTTAAGTGCGATTGAACACCCTCGGTTCAGATTATGACCGAATTACCTACTCCAGCTTTATTCAGTTCTTCGCGGTGGACTGTCAAAAGCAGTATACCTACGTGTTAAATTTTGTTCGTTGATTTCAAAACTGAGCATTGGCCCACTCCGGTGTTTCATCTTAATTCTCGTGTATTTAGATTTTGAGCAAGGTTATATCTCGTTTAAAGAATTAATTACTTAAACGCTTAATAAATTCGCTTTAATTAAAAGCGTTTCAAAGTAAACATGTCCCCATGGAAGAGGCTGGAAGAGCAGGAGTTTTGTGATCCTATATGGTGGAAGAAAGTATGCCCTCAGACTGGATTATGGGCTTCGTATGCCCCACCAATCCCCAGAAAACCGAACTGGTACTTTTCACAAATAAAAGGAAAATACCACAGTTTGCTACACCTGTTGGCGGCACACCCCTCAGAATCTCTGGTAGCGCAAAATACATGGGACTAGTACTAGACAGAAAACTAAACTGGAAATTGAACACCAATGAGAGAATTAAAAAAGCCACTAAAGCCTTTTATTCCTGCATCAAAATCTTTGGGAAAACCTGGAGACCTACGGCAGTCTCGTATGGTGGCCGGCAACCAATAAAGCCACTTACTTAAAAGCGTTAATGAAGGCTCAAAGACTAGCGTGCATCGGCACCACCAGTGCGATGAGGACAACTCCAACCGCAGGGCTTGAGGCTATCCACAACCGGTGTCCGCTAGACATTCATACAACTATTGGCCGCAATTAGTGCAATGAGAATCAGCCAATCGGGGAAATGGAATTTTAACGAAACAGACAATGAGAAAGCAGACGAATTAGCAAGACAAGGTTCGACAGCTGTTTCAGAACAAGCAGGGAGAGAAACCACAAGAGAAGCGAACGCAAGATGGGCCACATTAAACACCTGTAATACCACAAGAATGCTATATGGCCGTCCTTCAACGAATCCAAAACCGAGAAGATAATTCAGAGGGATAGGAAATCCCTGTCCACCCTCGTAGGTATCATAACGGGGCACTACACGCTGCGGTGATGAGGAAGCTCTTGAGGATACAGCCCACTTCCTATGTCACTGCCCAGGTCTCCAGCACACCAGGTATAAATTCCTACGGATTCACTTCTTTAACGACCTAGACGAGCTTTCCAGCACATCAATAGACAAGATAATGAACTTCGTCAAATCAAAAAGATGGTTTGTATGTAGCAGCACAGTAAGTAATTTGAATACAGGGTTATAATGGTAAGGGACAACCTCTTTCCCCCTACGGGCATCACAATCGGTTAGTATTGAGCTGAGTATGGCAAGGAGAAATCTTCGCCAGCCCACAAACCTTACCTAACCTAACCTATGCCCCACCAACAAGAATGTCAGTCCTATGCTCCTGCTTCTAAATGTCGCATAAAAGATGCTATCCACTTCCAATGTATACGTTTCTCGAAAGTTCGCTAGCAGTGCGGGCAGTGGAAAACACCTTAAGATGCAATTTTTCTTCTGCTAAGAGGTAAACTTTAAACTCCTCGCTAAGTAGTCCAGCATATTAACAACCTTGCCCACAAGCAGTAAGGTATAGTTTAAAGGTATAATTGAATCAAAAATAAATTTCTTATTCGATCTATTTTATTCGTTTTTATACTTTCACGTTACTATTTGCTAACACATTGGCTCATTTTAAAGGAGTTGCTGGCAGATAGTTGGTATTTACATTTCCACCTGAAATAATGCCACCTCCTCCGACTAAATGTCCTTGTCCAGTGCTAAGCAATGCTGATCCGTGGCCTCCGCTTAATCCTCCCACGAATTGTCCAGCACCATAGTTACCAACATTACCAACATTGCTAGCATAATTGAGGACTGGTGCTACACCACCATCGAAATTTTGAGAACCTCCTCCGAAGCTGTCATATTGGGACTGGATTGTCTGCTTGGCGACAGCGATGTCTTGTGGAGTTCTGTATTTAATGAACCTAACTTCAGGTGCGGTTTGTACATTTTCTTGGATCTGTTGAAGCTGTCCAATAACCTGTGAAGCATCATTCTCCTTGCTTAGCACATAAATGGCAGTCTTTTGCTCAATAGCCTGTTTAGCTATTTGCAAAGCAGCATTGGTGGCGGCGTTGTTTTCGGGTGCCTTGATGAAAACTACCTGCAGATTTTTCTTCAAGACATTGCTCAATTGTTGTTGGGTGTGTCCATGGTGGTGTTCCTCTTCAGGGGCTGTGAAGTGGTAGAACTGCTTGCTGTACTCAACAGTTTGTGGGACAGAGTCCAACGCGCTGAGTCCAAGTACTGTTGTGCCACCGGTTCCATATGAACCACTAGTTACTAATGATCCGCCAGTTCCATATGAACCACCTAATGATCCACCAGTTCCTATCAAACCACCGGTTCCATATGAACCACCGTTTACAGGTAAAAGAGCGTTGCCATATGCATTGGTAGAAACAATTTGTCCAGTTGAGTGTCCTACTCCATAATTGTATCCTGGGGTGGGCAGTAAACCGGCGCTGGCTGCTGCTACTAATGCCAAAACCTTCAAAAAGATAACATCTTTTATAAGGATCTTTAAAATGCAACGCTACCAATACTCACAATAAATGCTCTCATGACTGCGTCTTACTTCGTTGTTGACTTGTGCTGAATAGTAAAGAACTTCCGAAATGTGTCCCAGTTTTATAGTTTGACAATGAGGAACTGGATCTCTAAACTTGTCTATTTCATTCTTGAGATAATTAGAGGGAACATATATAATTTATCTTTCACAACAACAAAATAATAGGAGAATCTTTTAAGTAACGTATTGTGCATATATCTTTATACGTATTTCTATTTATGCAAATTGATTTTTTTTATTATTCTACAGTGGGTGAATGCTAAATTAACAGGAATTATTAATGCCACCGCGAATTAGATAGTGCAGTAAAATGAAATGTTAGAATGTAGGTGTCAACAGAAAAAATTGTTAGTAATAAGCGATTTTTTTTAAATAAAAAAAAACATGTTGCCTCAAATTGAAATAGATTTTGTTAGCCCTAAGGTTAGGTTAGGTTAGGTGGCAATTATCCGTTAATACGGAGTAATTCACTTAGACCCAAAAAGGCCCATTGTGATACCGCTAGCAGAGTCGGTTATTTCCGCTAGGTACTCTTGGCACCATTTAAAATTTTGGAGAAATTTCCGTTTCGGCAATATCAGCAAGCTCCCCGAAGAAGTACTCTCCTACAGTTAGCTCTTACTTTATATAATAATAGCTCTTACTTTATATAATAATATGTCTGAACTGAATTGCATTGTGTAGATAATAAATTCAGAGGAACAAACGCGAAACAGCCAAAAGTCCCATGTAGAAAAAGCTTAAAGTAACTAATAAGAAATTTAATGTGTTGTTTTTTCAGTAGGTGCTCAACAACATTGCAGATAGATGGATAATGACGGTAGCGATAGTACATAATCTAAGATAACCATCGTTCGACTGTAAGGCTCTATCTCCTCTGTAGTGGACATAATTTACATAATTTCACAGAGCACGGCAGACAGACAGACAAGCGATGTTAAGGAGACTGACTCACTATAGTTGGTGCAGTTTTGCAGTTTAGAAATTAGAACTACAGGGCCCGCCCAAACGATGCTGAGTGCTAAGATTCCTCATTCATCGGGCATACTTTCTTTTTGGAGTTGAGTCTAGGTTTGTTCGCCGTTAAACAGTCTGCAGTAGTGGTTTATTTTTTACCATACCTTGGCTGAAAGGATTGAAGTATGATTATTTGACCACCAAACTAAATTAAGGGTAAGTTTCCGAACGATTTTTGTTTGCCATCCATCCATATTCATATTGCTTTATAAAATGCAACGTCCGTCTGTTCGTTACTCCATAACTCGGGAACCATTCGTCAGATTTTCATGGCCGTAGGAAGAGTGAGAACTGTTGAGGGGAGTGAGGGGCGGGGGGTCTCACGAACATTTAATCGTATGAACTTGAAAGTTTGTATGTTCATAGATAAGTCAAAATTATTATATGTCTCAATCATCGTTTTTAAAATTTCGTTCTAAAAATATTGTAAAAAGGCGATGTACACTTTTATATTTCGACCTTACTACGCTTAACTTGCCATTATACTCATAAATCTAAGTAGGTCAGCTCGGGCTTTGTTTTTTCATTTTAAGGCAATACTTCACCGTATATTTTGAGCCAACATTCATCTTTCTGGTCCATCCAGAAGGTGCGATTCTGAGATAAAATAAATTGAAATTTGACATTTAGAATGCACAACATGCGCATGAATCTCTCGAACTACTAGGCTGATTTAAAAAATGATTTTACCGTTCTCATGGTGCCACTGTTCGGATCAGTATATGGTACATAAAGACTAACTTGGTGGCGGTATCAAAAAGTCAATTGTCGTGCATTAGTCTTGAAAAAACTCGAGGAGGGCTAGCCCGATTTAGATGAGTCTTCTTTTATGAAATGCTGTAATTTAATCCGAAAATAATAAAAATGTTTCCGAGATAAAAATTCTTTAACTTTTCTTTGTGTAGTAAAAAGTATCTAGCAGGTTTTTATGCCAATTGCGGATGACATTTTATGTACTATTTGACTATATTATTCAACTACAATTACAGAGAGTGTAAATTACACTCTCTATAAAAAGGGTTATGATGTGTACTTCTATAATGTAGGGTAGGGTAGGGCAGATTCAACACTTTTTTCGGAAGATTAAATTTCCAAAATATATACATATATGAATGATTTTTTTTATTAAAAGCTGTGATTATTTTACTGCAAAAATCCATAATTTCTTAAAAGTTTACTTCACCCAAATAATTTTAAAAATAAAAAATTTAAAACTACCCTAAAAAGACGATTCTGCCCCATGGTGGGGTACAATCGTCATCCGGGTGGGGCACTTTCATTAATTTAGAAGACACAAGAATGGTAATAAAAATCAATTAATAAAACATTTTATATATTAGAGTAAAACGTAGGTACTGCTGAAATCATGGTTTTTATTCGAGTCCATACTACTAAATATAAAAGGCAATGTGTGTCTGTCCATCCATAACTCAAGAACCCATATTTATTCGATTTGCATGATTTTTTTTTAAATCATAAATTTATTGTCCAATTAGTACGAAGAGTGGGTGGGAACTGGGGAGGGGAAAAGGAGGCGGGGGTAGTGGGTCTCTGGACATGTTTATCTGATTTTCATTATTTTCGGCTATATCGAAAATGCCCCATGTGCTTTTGTCGAAAGTGCCCCATTCTTTCTTATAGTAGACGTTATTGTTTTTTACAAAACTTATAAAGAGAATTCTATCAAATATTATAATTAACTTAAATGTATTATAAACACAAACGTTTGACACTCACAACCAAAGAATTCCCATGAAAAAACAATTAAATATCACTTACCTCGTATAATAGAAAAATTACGAAAAATCACTCAAAAATTTAAAAACGGGTCTGACAACCACAACTGCTGAAGAAGACCTGCCATAGTTCGTGTACGATCTGAGAGAACAGTGTGGTAAGATTTGCCATCAAACATGTATCTATATAAAAATATGTTGTATTGTGTTTGTCGCCAATGTTCTCTGTAATGCGTGAACCGATTTTGATTCTGTAAATTTCCCATGAAAGGTGACCTTAATACCATGGTATGTAAGTATATACGGTCTTTCTAGGTGTATTCGTTCATGAGTTATAGGGGCGTGGCACCTCCCATACAAAAAATACATTCAAAATCCTATATCTGGAAAACCACCGAATAGATTGAGTTCAAATTTACAGATAATCTTGGGTATTGGCCCTGGAGCATTTCTGTGAAGATTGATCGAAATCGCATAAAGGGGCGTGGCACCTCCCATACAAAAAGTACATTCAAAATATTATGTCTCGAACACCTCCGAATCGATTGAGTTCCAATTTACACACATTCTTAGGTATCAGCCCAGGAGTATTCCTGCGAAGATTGGTTAAAATTGGACAAAGAGGCGTAGCACTTCCCAATTACCCAATCGATTGAACTTAAACTTATAGATAATCTTAATTCTTGGCCCTGGAGTGCTCATCTGAAGGTGTGGGCACTGCAAATACAAAAATACATTCAAAATCGTATATTTCGAAAACCACCGAATCGATTGAGCTCAAATTGACAGATAATCTTCGGTATATAAAGGGGTGTGGGGTGTGGCTCTATTTTCGACAGTCATGGGAGCCAAAGCATTGTCCTGACAAGAATACTTTCTACGCAATACGATTCCTGGAAAAACCAAAAATATGTACCACGGAGCATTACAATAAAAACTGTATCACTGATTTAAATGAATTTTAAACCGATTTTTTTATTTTTCTATTTTCCACTAAGAAGTGTGCAGGGGTTCGCAAGTTTTATCTAAAAACTAACCGCCTTTCTGTGCGAAAGTCGAAAGTACCCCACCCTACCCTAAGTGTGAAATACTTGGCGCTGGCAGTAAGGAAATGGGGATAAATTATAAAGAAGATACCGATGCACATTGATTTTAAATGTCTCTGCCTAAATTTTAAGAATAAAATTCTCCTAAAGCAATCCACCAACGCATTCAACGTCCTATAAATTAAATAAGGCTAACCCGATAGGCATTACTAACAAGTATTAAACGATAGCCCTTGTTCCTTGTACGCCTAGATACAAAAGCTGACATTCGACGATATCATCAGCTCAGCATATTATATCTGAAGCCTTGAGCAAAAAGTCGATTAAATGTAGAAAACCTCCGGCAGCCGATATTTGAACCTTTCATCACATATCTGCCAAAATATGGCATTACTCGCATCTATTATGTATAGAGGGACTACAGATGCAATTGAACGTTGCAATGCCTTGCTCTAGTGTTCTGCAGCACAGTCTCGCAATATTTTTACGTTGATGAGCAATCAGGCGCATTTTATAAAAATGTAGTCATAATTGCAAGAACCTTATTTTTTCAGCTTCTTTAAATTCGCGCTTACAAGTTTGATCAAAGCCTCGATTTCAAATTGCTCACACAAACAAAAAGTCTTAAATTTCTTATTTCATTCATTTTAATCGGGTTTAAAAATATCTAACAACTACTATAAATGGTTAACAATTTAGTTTATCTCAATGGATTTGCTGGCAGATAGTTTGAGTGTACATTGCTGACAGAGGATCCTGATCCAAACAAGTTGCCACCAGCAGATCCGCCATTGCCATACGAAATAGTACCTCCCGTTACTCCTCCCGTTACTCCTCCAGTTAATAGGGATCCACCAGCATTGTAGTTTGTATTTGCAACCTTGCTAGCATAATTGAGGACTGGGGCTACACCACCATCGAAATTTTGAGAAGATCCTCCGAAGTTGTCATATTGGGACTGGATTGTCTGCTTGGCGACAGCGATATCTTGTGGAGTTCTGTATTTAATGAACCTAACTTCAGGTGAAGTTTGTACATTCTCTTGGATCTGTTGAAGCTGTCCAATAACCTGTGAAGCATCATTCTCCTTGCTGAGCACATAAATGGCAGTTTTTTGCTCAATAGCCTGTTTAGCTAATTGCAAAGCAGCGTTGGTGGCGGCGTTGTTTTCGGGTGCCTTGATGAAAACTACCTGCAGATTTTTCTTCAAGACATTGCTCAATTGTTGTTGGGTGTGTCCATGGTGGTGTTCCTCTTCAGGGGCTGTGAAATGGTAGAACTGCTTGCTGTACTCAACGGTTTGTGGGACAGAGTCTAATGCGCTGAGTCCAACTACTGTTGTACCACCGACTTGTCCAGCGTTGAACGAACCACTGGTTCCATAGGAACCACCGCCTACTAATGATCCACCGGTTCCTACTGAACCAATGTCTCCATAGGAACCACCGCCTACCAATGATCCACCGGTTCCTACTGAACCAATGTTTCCATAGGAACCACCGCCTACTAATGATCCACCGGTTCCTACTGAACCAATGTTTCCATATGATGAACCACTGCTTACAGGTAAAAGAGCGTTACCATATGCGTTGTTGGAAAAGATTTGTCCAGTTGAGTGTCCTACTCCATAATCGTATCCTGGGGTGGGCAGTAAACCGGCGCTTGCTGCTGCTACTAATGCCAAAACCTTCAAAAAGACAAAATCTTTAATAAGGATCTTTTAAATAGAACTCAGCTACCAATACTCACAATAAATGCTCTCATGATTGCGTCCTTCTTCGTTGTTGACTTGCGAAAACTGATACTCAATTTACGAAAGCATCCGCGTTTTATAGTTTTGTAAAAGGAACTGGATCTGTCCATTTGCCTATTTTGTTCTTCTCGGTAATTAAGAATCTATAATTTAGCAACTCCTCCACTTATAATAGGTCAGATGGGCATCCATAACTTAGTTTATGTCTCACATATCTAAATAGTTCTATTTATGCAAATTTTGTTAGTTTTTTTCTATTGTTACTATTATTTTGTTTTATTGTGTATATGCTAAATAAACTGGAATTGGTAACTTAAAAATATTCTAAACCAGTTAGTGCAATGAAGCAGATAGTGTTTATTAGTTTTACTGAATCATTTCAGACACTGTTAATGAATCATTATGTGTAAAACATTTTTCTATTACATTGCAAAGGATACTACCTATACTACAGCAAAAAATATCTGAGGACCGTATGAACAAAAATAATGTAACTAATATATTTCACCAGGATATTCGCCGTATGATTGAAATATAATTGTACAATAGAAGCTGTTCTAATTGAAACAAGAAGCGTAGATAGGTATTGTATTAACCTGTTTATTGCTGGTTTTAAAAATAAATAAATATTTACATTTTGTTTACAACTGACTAAGCCGTTGATTAATTTAGTTTATTTTTATTATGTGAAATCGCTTAGCGTTAGGCCGATGAAGAGACCAGATGATCCGGTGAACTTCGTACTACCAAAATTGATTTCTTTCCCTTCATAAGCGATTATGAGTCCCAACCAACCTTCCAACTCCAGTTCATTGCAATCTTCAATATTGGCTGCACTGTGTAGGTACAGTTAAAGTTTCGTTTGGTGATTAGGTAAATGAAACTCGTTCGGACCTAATGCAAATGAATTGGGTCAGTAACAACGATTTTCTCAAAATGCTACCTCAATTGGTTCTTCGCTTTCGAGATATAGAATTTTTAGAATTTTTTTTGTATGGAAGGTGCCCCACCCATTTGTCCAATTTAACTCGAAATTTACAAAAACTTTTTCGGGCGAATAGTAAACAGAGATTTTGAAGGTTTTTTTTGTAGGGGAACCACTCTAAAAACACTGAACCGATTTCAAAAACCCTTTCAGTAATAGAAAGCTACCTACATAGTAGTGCGATCGAGCTACCGGAGACCCCGCATAAAATATAGCCATGTCCGTCTGTCTGTCTGTTGAAAACACGCCAAGCTTGGACGCTAAGCAAATCGACTTATAGGCGAATGAGATTCTGTGAGAGGACTTAGGCCCACTGTCCACGTAGCTGCACTTCATACGCACGCTTTCGTCATTTGCATCTTGGTGTACGCTTGCTTGCAGCTTTCATATAAACAAACGAAGCTCTGTCCACGGAGCGGCAAAATACGCTTGTCATCATCTTCAGCTTGCATTAGGCCTAATGCCTATTTTACCGTCCCATCGTCAGGTATTGAAAATCGTCTACATCGTTCGAGTGTTCATGTATAGTAGTAGGCCGATAATAACACTTGATTTTTTCGCTCGGTCACACTGAGAAAAATACTGCAAACGCTATTTCGATGCATTCATGAGCTGGAGTGTTTAAAATTTGCATAGATGTGCATTGTCCTCATACCCACATTGAGCATGAGCAAGGGCGACAGGGAGCTACTCCCGGGTGTACAGGTGCAAACTGATGAAATTCACCCTTTGGTCGACTTCGACACTCCGTACGAAGTATCATACCCGGAAAGATATGAACGGCAAAGGGATAAAGTAATTAAACATTGCGAAATAGCAGTCTACACATCAGACGGCTCAAAAACAGCGGAAGGTACGGGTGCTGGAATCTACTCCGTAGATCCAAATCTAAAAGTGTCTATACGACTACCGGATACAAGCAGTGTCTTCCAATCAAAAGTTCTGGCTGTTCTGAAAGCGGCAGAGCTAATGCGGATGAGATCTATATCTGGAGAGGATATAGCCATCTACATCGATAGCCAGGCTGCACTCAAGGCATTGAAATCTACAAACATCAATTCTGAATTAGTCAGGACCTATCGCACAATGCTTAAGGCATTATGCAGTCAGAACCGAGTGAGACTGTGCTGGGTACCAGGACACTGCGGTATAGCGGTCTATTAACCCGCTCGAACATCGCAGAAATGTTTCTTGCCTTTCCTTATTTTATCGATATTTTCACCACCGATGCTCTGATGAAATAGCTAACTGAATTCCGCCCCTTCAACAATTCCTTCGCAACACCCGTCACACATCGAATGCACATCAGTTCACCATTAAGCCTACCTTCGGACGTACTGTAAAATATAGAGATTCTTTTGTAGGTCGAACAACTCGCATGTGGAATACATTGCCTCACACGGTTTTCCCCTCTCATTACAACCCACAATTGCTTAAAACCAATGTGCACCAGTATCTCTTCTCTATCCTCGCTATTAACCCTTGAACTCGAGCTGTGCATTAGCATTATAAGGGAACAAAACCCCCTTGAGCACTAGTGAATTATAAAAAAAAAATGAGCAAGCAGATCAGCTTGCGAGGAAAGGCGGGGAATTGCAAGACGGAGGAGATGTGGATATTAAACAACCTCCTTGTATCATAAAATGCGATTTTAGGAATAAAATAAATAAGGAAGCCGACCGGAGGTGGGAGGGCCTCACCGGTCACGCAGTATCTAAAGCACTTTGGCCGTAATACGACCGTAAAAGATCTAGGGCCTCAAACTAGGCAGGGACCAGCTCAGGACACTGATCGGCAAATTATCAGGGCACTGTCTTCTTAGAAAACATGCCAAAAGGCTAGGGCTAGCACACTTGCAGATTCTGCAATGACCTGCAAGCCGAAGAGGACATAACACATATACTCTGCGAATGTGAGGCAATATGTCGCAGTAGAAGGAAATTTCTGGGCAGGTACTTCTTCCAACATTTAGGGGAGATAGACAATATCAACTTTAAGGGGCTACTTGGTTTTTGCAGGGAAATTGGAGCTTTCTCAAGGGCAAGTGTTTAGGTGTTTTTTCCATTGTAGGTCACTGCAATTGGTTCCCCCTAGGGATCGCGATGGGCCCTTATGGTGCCTAGTGCCGTATGACACATCTCATACCCCTTCTTAACCTAACCTAACCTAACCTAAGGGCTACAGGGTATAGCTACCTATATAGTATATTTATAATGCTTTCAAGCTTTCTTTTATTGGTTACGCTTATGATAATATTGAAGATTCTAGTTCTAATGGTTTAGGCTGCGTTGGTCGAAATTTATGGATACCAGTTATCAACTTTGCTGAGTATATCTACGCGCACAAGTTGATGTAAGATTATCCTCCATAAATCTCAATTTTCACTAAATCATTAGCACTTAAATTTTGTTTAGCTGTTGTAATGGGACTCCACTAACATGCAGTGTTCCTTAAACAGATTTATTCACAAAAAAGAGGCCATCGGAACTATCAGGTCCAAAGTGTAATGTAATTAGAACTCGGTCATATTCGTATCTCTTCTTCAAATGTACAAAACATATGCGGACATGTACCCAAGCCTTCTCAAGTAGGTGCCGTTCTAAGACAGAAAAGATAATTTCGTAGTATTGATTCGACTACAGACCAGCAGCACATTTTGAAATATTACCAAAAGCTTTTCCCGAAAGAGTATAAAAAAAGGTTCCCTATACATATATACATACTAGTAATTGCAGCAATTCCTCTAACAGCTATTCCTGAGAATTATTTGCACAATCATCCCAGTTTGTTTGGCATTTTTGTCATTTTGTGTATCCTAGCCAATCAACTGAATCCATACATTAAAGCCTTTCTTCTTATGATTTCATCCTGTTCTTTACCAACACATCTAAAACAAACATCTAAAATATGGAGCCATTTCCATTTCGAAAACATTCCCCGAAGAGGCAGTCACAGTGATTTATCGATTGATGATTGATTTATGATTAAAAAATATTACCGCTGAATTATATCTTAACCTAAAATTCCTATAAATATTTGAAAGCTTCCTTCCGTGACTCATAGTTCTGTAACCTTTATTCGTTGAGGTACAATTTGCACAACTCCACCTAATGATCACTTGTCCATGTAGCCCCTGTCTCAACAATCGAATTTGACAATCAATCATTTTAAAATACATTCCGTCGCGTCGATACCAAAATTGGTACTGCTTTACTATCAACACTTTTGCAGATCACATTTTAATTTTAAATTATGGTGCATGGTGGGCTACACTAACAAATATTGACGTGACAACTTTTTTGAGTTGATCACGCTTCTTCGGTGGGTTCAAAAGAAAAAATAATGATTGATCGTCGGAATAATACGACAGCGAAAATTCGCATAGCTACCGTTGCACGTCAGTGTGTGATTGCATAATCGGATAAATCGTTTGACTGTTTTTATGATATACATCTTCTATCTATCTATCTAGGTATATAATAAAAATGAATTGCTATTCGTTAGTCTCGCTAAAACTCGAGAACGGCTGGACCGAATTTGATGATTCTTTTTTTAATGGAAAAGTATTCTTTTGTAGCAGGTTTATATGTAATAAAATTATGTGAAGTTTGCTTGAAAATTGGCAAAGGGGAGTGGCACCGCCCATGCAAAAAATATATTCAAAATCGTATATCTCGAATACCACCAAATCGATTGAACTCAACCCTTCAGTACTCCTGTGAAGTTTGGTCAAAATTGGGCAAAGGGGCGTGGCACCTCTGATACAAAAAAAAAAAACTTTCAAAATCTTATACCTCCCATACAAAAAACATCTTCTATGGGGTGAAATTCAATGACGTTCTATATCGATAACCGCTGGGCCGATTTTCAATATTCTTTTCATATTTTGTTCGTATTGCTGTATTTCAGGTAAAGGCAGAAAGAAAATTCCAGCAAGTCGATTTATTCTCATTTCTCGCATTTTACGAAAGAACATTATTATCTAAGACCTAGGCAATATAATTGTTTAGAACTCCCGAGTCTGTGTACATAAAATATTATCCCAACAAGACCCTATACGATGGGACTCGATTGAACAGGATTGACAATTTCCTAATTAAGGTGATTCGAAGGCACGTTGCAAGGGCGATGGCCAACGCTAACAATCTGATCTCGGGTGGTTATTACCCGAATTTAATGTACCACGAGAGTACGCTCCGGTCTGGCTTTGTACCGCCTGAGGCATTTCTTCATGCAGACATGAAAGGGTTAGTCCAGAATAAAGATGGTGTGCCGGTATTGTACCACAGCCACCGCGGCGCGAGGGATAAGCGGCTCATCCACGACGGGTACGCCGCCAATGCCCACGAGCTCCTCCGTTTTAACAAAGCAATTGCGGAGCGAGTAAAATTAAAAGTTTTTTGATTTTTAGTGTCAGTGTCTCGATCGGTGTGATGTGTATGGCGGAATGCCGACACAAGTGTAATGTCTATCATGGGCCGCTTAAGAAAGAGTTGAGTGCTCCCGCGGCCCTGGGGCATCGTGGCGCTATCCTAAGGTCGTCGCAAGTTTTAGTTTTTCACTGCTGTAAGACTACGAACTAAGGTTAAGCATCACATTTCTCTTTACGGATACCAAGAGCAATTTCGAAGCGAAATCCAATAGTCAAAGATTAAGTGCGTTTTGTGTTTCCCGCGTTTCCAATCAGACCTGCTTCGTGCCTGGCACTCAAAATTAAATAAGGGTTTTTCAATTGGTACGGGTCGTTGCCAGCTAGATTCGTCGGGAGCATTGCCGTAATCAATGGAAATTTACAGGAGAGGAAAACCCAATGCAGTCAATGAGAAATCGGCCTTTCGCAGATTCCAACTTGGCGAATTTTGCAGTGGGACTTAGGCTTACGCCCGTACAAGATGCAACTAATCCAGCAGCTCAAAGTTAACATAGACAAAGAACATAGACAAAGCCGTTTTATCGCAGACTTGGATTCGGAGTGTTTGAAAGAGGACCTCAATTTTGGGCGAAAAATCATTTTTACCGACGAGGCGCTTTTTAGATAAATGCGGGTATGTGAACAAGCAAGGTTAGGTTAGGTTGAAGTGGCTGCCGGCAAAAGGCCGACACACTTAGACCAATTAGGTCCCTTGTGATACCACAAGAATCTATTAAAAATTTCGTCCTACTCGTTGAACCAGTTTGAGCTTCTGATGAAGCCAAGGAGACTACGAATGTCTATGTTTGTTAGATCGTTTAGATCGTTGTAGTAGGAGGCTCCCAAATGGAGATTCCGTTTACAGGAGAGTGCCGGACAGGTGCAGAGGAAATGCTGAATGGTTTCCTCCTCCTCTTCGTCCAAGCAGCTTCTACAAAAATCGATATCTTTAGCGGATATCTTTAGCGGATATCACGTTTTCTTTTAGCCAGGATAAGACTTCCTTAATTGCCATTATTTCCGCCTGAAAAACGCTACAGTGATCTGGGAGACGGAAGGAGAGACTGAGGTTAAGTCTATCAGAAAAAACACCACCTCCTACACCATTGGACGTTTTCGATCCATCTGTGAAGAATTGAACCGCCTCATCTTCAAGGAATGACCCCTCCTCCCAGAAAGATCTATTGGGAATGAAGACTTGGAAGTTTTTATCAAACTGTAGTTGAGGTATGGTGTAGTCGATGTTTTTCGGGAGAGTCTTAAATGTATTTAAGATAGCCGCATGGCCAGTTGTTTTACTGGTCCACTGTGAAGTTTCTTTCAAACGAACTGCTGAAGATGCTGCCGCTTGTTTGCTGAAAATATCGATGGGAGTCAGGTGAAACAGGATATCAAGTGCAGCAGAAGGTGTGGTGCGAAGAGTACCACTGATACACAAGCAAGCGGTTCTTTGGACTTTGCCTAGTTTACTGCGGTTTGTCGCTTTATCTAAGGCAGTCCACCAGACAGCCACACCGTATGTAAGTATCGGCCTTATGACCGAGATGTATAGCCAATGGGTGATGCTAGGTTGTAGGCCCCATTTATTTCCTATTGCTTTTTTGCAAGAGAAGAGAGCTATGGTTGCTTTTTTAACTCTTTCTTGTATTTTAGACTTCCAGCTAAGCTTTCTGTCTAGAATGATGCCCAAGTACTTGGCTTCATTAGAGAAAGTCAGGCTTATGCCATTTATAGATGGAGGGTCAATGGGCGGAATTTTGTATTTCCTAGAAAAGACAACAAGTTCGGTCTTGTGAGGGTTAACGCCCAGCCCACATTGATACGCCCATTTTACGAGCGTGTTGTAGGAGTTCTTTTAAGGTATTTGGATACTTTCCTGACACGGCAATAGCAACATCATCCGCATATGCAATCACCTTGTAGCCCTCCGCTTCCAGGCATGTCAGCAGTTGATTGACCACTAAGTTCCAGAGAAGGGGAGACAGGACACCACCTTGTGGGGTACCTCTGCTGACAGATCTTCTGGCAGATGCCCCGCTCAGACTAGAGTTGATGATCCGGCTATTGAGCATCAGATTAATCAACTCCCTGAGCGAGGTGTCCACGTTCAGAGCTGACAGTGCTTGCGCGATTGCAGATGCATCAACGTTGTTAAAAGCGCCTTCAATGTCGAGGAATGCAACCATGGTATATTCCTTGTGATGGAGGGAATCCTCGATGGAACATGTCAGCGTATGTAGAGCTGTTTCCACGGATTTACCTTTAGAGTACGCATGTTGAGCAGTGGATAGAAGTTTCGTATCAATGCTTGTACGAAGATGGATTTCGATCAGTCTTTCTAGAGTTTTTAGGAGGAATGACGAAAGACTAATGGGCCTGAGGTCCTTTGGACTAACATGAGAGCATTTGCCTGCTTTGGGTATAAAAACCACTTTTACTTCTCTCCATAACAAGGGAATATACACCAGATTTAGACAGCTATTTAGGATTATCTCCAGCACTGGCAGGATGATATCCGAGGTGTTTTGTAGCTCGGCTGGTATTATGCCGTCTGGTCCTGGGGATTTGTATGGTTTGAAGCTACGTAGCGCCCAAAGCAATTTGTCTCTAGTGATCAGACCTTGAATAATTGTAAAATGCACATCTGATCTGTTTGGATCTAAGTGGCTTATACTGCTGGAGCTGCCTGGAAAATGGATGTCGAGCAGCAGATTGAGCGATTCTTCGCTAGAATTCGTCCAAGAGCCATCCGTCTTTTTCAAGCAACTAGGCATTGTTGGATTTGTGGAGAGTACTTTCCTAAGCCTTGATGCCTCAGACGACTCTTCAATTTTTCCGCAGAAGAGCCTCCAAGATGTACGCTTAGCTTTCCTTAGCTCCTTTTTATATATTTTTAGGGATTCCTTGTAGTAGTCCCAGTCTGTCGCTTCTCTTGTGTCTTTAGCACGATTGAAAAGCTTTCTACACTTAGTTTTAAGCAGTCCCAATTCTGAGTTCATGTGAACAAGCAAACTTGCCATAAATATGGGACGACGATATTTCAACGTCGATACGTCCCTATTGAAAAACCCTTTAGTGAATCTTGAGTATGATCAGCTTCACATATCTGTGTTTCTAAAAGGGAGTCGCAAAAATATTTCAACCTCTCTAGGGAGTCGCAGTATGAAAAAGATTGGGAACCCCTGGTGGTTTTCGAAATATAAGATTTTTAATGTTTTTTGTATGGGCGGTGCCACGCCCCTATAACTCATGAACCAATACCAATACAAAGACCTTATATACTTACAAGCCATGGTTTAACGTCACCTTTCATGGGAAATTTCCAGAATCAAAATCGGTTCACGCATTACAGAGAACATTGGCGACAAACACAATACAACTTATTTTTATATAATAGATAGAGATAGATAGATAGATAATGATAGCATTCATGTCCAAGACCTTTACCTTATTCACCATAACGTCCAGGACTCGTTTTGAAATAAATATCATTGACTGCTCCAAGGTACCCTAAGGATAGCGGCTTAATGACTGAAGTCCAGTCGACGATTCTCAAACGTCTGCTTGTGAAAACGCCATTAGCGCATCTTCGAAAATATGAAGACCAATTCATTCAATATTGACATTATTTCAACCATTTCATTGTGGCTGTTTGTATCATTTTCTATATTATTATGTTATGTTTGACATTAACAAAATTGACAGAAACTCAATTTACCCTTCGAACAACGTTGGGCAATAAAGCAATGCACGGCATTTGAACAGATGTAAGAAAATAAGTTCAAAAATCGTAAATTTAATCAGTCGTTTTGGTGATGATGGACGTCTAAGAAGCTGCGATTAAATTATATTGGCCTTATCCATGGTGCCATTAAAGACCGATGCTATGCGAATAATCTGGAGACGTTTCAGAGGCATAGATTTTTCAACAGCAATATTGTTCAAGCTGTCAATTGAATGAAATAATGGAATCGGAATGGCTAAGATACTCTTTTGAATAAGGCAACAATAGTAAAAAAAATATTGCCCACCCCAAGCTTTTATTTTTTGTTGTCACTCGTAGTTTTATCGCTTCGCTCCTACGCTTGCCGACCACAGTGTAACGTGGCCAAGAGAAACTTTCACGGTTATCAAAGGACAGGCCAATCTTGTCTTGAAGTATAGCAGAGGATAAGACAAAAAAAAATATCAAAATCACAAGAGGCACACACATTTCTTAGTCGCTTAATTTTATTCATCTAAAAATAGTCATTCCATCAACATTTATCTTCTTATAATGGATGCGATGGCAAGTAGCTTGCGCCTGGATTTGAAGAACCAGTGAGGCTTCCTCCTCCAACAATATTGTTGACTGATGAACCTGACTCTGATACTGATCCCAACAATGATCCTGTATTTGACAATGATCCTGTACTTGACAATGATCCTGTACTTGACAATGATCCAGCCCCCGACAATGATCCTACTAACGATCCGCCACTAGAATAATCTCCACCACCAACAAATTTGACACCCTGTTCATATTCCGCTGATCCAGATTTGCTGGCATAATTAAGGACAGGAGCTACACCACCATCGAATGTTTGAGAATCTCCTCCAAAGTTGTCATATTGCGATTGGATTGTCTGCTTGGCTACGGAAATGTCCTCTGGAGTTCTGTACCTAATGAACCTAACCTCAGGTGTAGTTTGTACATTCTCTTGGATTTGTTGAAGCTGTCCAACAACCTGCGATGCGTCGTTTTCCTTGCTAAGAACATAAATAGCAGTTCTCTGCTCAATGGCCTGTTTGGCTAGTTGCAAAGCAGCATTGGTGGCGGCATTGTTTTCAGGTGCAGTGATGAAAACAACCTGCAGATTTTTCTTCAAGACATTGCTCAATTGCTGCCTGGTGACTCCTTCTTTACGCTCCTCTTCGGGGGCTGTGAAGTGATAGAATTGCTTGCTGTACTCAACCGTTTGTGGAACAGAGTCCAATGCACTAAGTTCAAGCACTGTTGGACCACTGGTCAAACCGACATTTCCACTACCAACAGTCGAAATTTGTCCACGGTTATATGAACTAGCGCCAGTGTTAGCAAGTGCATTGTTGATAAGACTGCTGCTTGAAAATTGTTCACTTCCAGATTCTACGACTCCTGATTGTCCTGGTCCATAATTGTATCCCGGCAACAAACCGGCACTTGCAGCTGCTACTAAGGCCAACACCTTAAAACAAAAAAATATAGCCAGTAAGGATCGTTTAAGTTCAATAGTATGATCAGCGTATACTCACAATAAACGCTCTCATGATTACGTCCTACTTCGTCGATGACTTGCTTTGAATGATATAAGACTTACAAAAAACCTGCGGGCTTTTATAGTTGGTAACAAGGAATCTGATGTATATACTTCCATTTCTATTTTTGTTCTTAATGGAAATAGAGAATATATAATTTACAAGCGCCTTGACATGGGATGGGTCAGACGGGGTATCTTAGCTATAACTTGATTTATGCTTCATACCTCTTTCTTCATATATTTTTTTTCTATTTATGTAAATTATTCTGCAGACTTCTTCTTTCTGTGGCGTATGAGTATGCTAAATCAATTAGAATGCTAAATTAAGAAAACATCATAGAATAAGTTAATAGGCGGTTAAATAAAATATGCATTGTAATTATGGCAGTATTTTTAATTGCCATCTAAATAGAGGCGACAGTTAGCTGACATCTGTCATTAGATCGGTTACAATTCATAATTTGGCAGACGCAGGCGGCCTAATCTATTTTTTCTACGTAACTATTAGTTTTTTTTAATAAGTTTGTAGCTATATACAAACAATACATTACATTTTAAGTTAAGTTAAAACTAAATCAATTATTTTAAGTTATATTTTCAATAATAATTGACGAGCTTTCATTTGATATAAATCCAACAATTTGGCGACGAGGCTATTGGATGGAGAAAATGTTCAAGTTAAATTCAGAACTGGTATAGAGATTGATGAAAACTACGTCGGAGACGGTAAATTCAAAGTTAAAGCCAAGTGTTTAGTCGCGGAAGCGTCCTCAGAGCAAGTCACAATTGAACTTATTAATACAAAAAACTTAGCTTCTATTAAACTGTGTCCCATCGGAAAGACAGAGGATGTTCTACCATAGGATTGTTTATCAGTCTACGAACTTCTTGGAAAGCCACCGTGCTTGCCATCTAATCGCATTTCTAAGCTTATGGATATGTCGAAGTGCCGTCAAAACATTTTTCGTCCTGAGGTTGAAAGCAGCAAGTTATTAGTAGCACATACCTCACGCTTAAGCCAAAGAGCATCCAACACTATTTCAAGTATCTACAGACCAGGACCATTCACGCTTAAAGATTGGGGCCAAAAACGAATTAAAGCGCCAAACAAAGTTAGATATTCTATACGACCCGTGAAAACGAGCAAGTGGGCCAGCCCCAGCACCCATTATCGCCGTTTAAAAGCAGACGGGAGCCTTGCGTATCTGCGGCGACTTCAGAATAGGAAACTTTTAATCCTCAGCTCGAGATCGACTGACATTCCATTCCCCGAACTCAGGAACTATTTCATAAATTGTAGGTACCTCAGGTGGACGTTTTTTTACGAAGGTGGATTTGGAGTTCCACTCAACTAGCTAGACCTCAAGCTTGCTAGCTGCGGGCGGCAGCGTTGATAAATTGAACAACTACACGATTCGGCAACGTGCAACCAAACAGCACGGAAATGCCGATTGTTTATCTGTGGGACCGGACGACAAGTTTGACAGCCATCGTGGGCGATGTTCCAATCAACGTAGCAAGCATTGCCAAAGTATTTAAACAAGATAAGTCGCTAGCAATGGTATTTCAGTATTTGTATGATGGATGGCTAAAGGAGTTGCCCGCAACAGAAAGTGGTTTATTAACTTATTTTGATTATTTTGTTCATACCTTACCCACCCTGAAAATATTCAGGGTAAGGTATTAAGGCTTTTGCATGAAGTACGTAGTAGTAGCATTGCCAAAGTATATAAACAAGATAAGTCGCTAGCAATGGTATTTCAGTATTTGTATGATGGATGGCTAAAGGAGTTGCCCGCAACAGAAAGTGGTTTTTTACTTATTTTGATTATTTTGTTCATACCTTACCCACCCCGAAAATATTCAGGGTAAGGTATTAAGGCTTTTGCATGAAGTACGTTGGGGAATAACACGAACAAATCAATTAGCCTGCCGTTTTTGCTTGTAGCCAAAAATCGACGAAGAACTCTCGGAAAAGGTAAGGAAGTTAAGCTCAATTAAACCTCCTAAGGAATATACCAGTTGGTCAATCACTGACGGTGTCTGGGGACGTTTTTATGTTGATTATGGGGGACCTTTTAAAAGTAAAACAAAGGTAAAGAAAGGCAAAATATCCTCCTGTAGTCCGGATGTCTTTAAAGAATTCAAAGGAGACTATTAACGGCTTGAAATCCATATATATACTATACATATTCCTTAAAAGGCACCCAGTTTTCTTGGCAAAAATTCAAAACTCAAAATATTTTGTGATCTCAACTTCATTCGTTACATCCGATCCGCTCCGTTTAATTGTGAATCAAATGGGGCCCCAAAAGGTATGGTGCGAACTTTTAAAATGGCTCTTCGCAAAATTTTGCAAGATACACTCTAATGTGAAGATGCATTTTCCACGAGAGCGGAGTTTCTCTTCCTGAGAAGTTGCATGGATAGTGTTAACGTCCCCGCAATTTTCTATCCACTTCCTCGGACCGGATCTGCTACAAATCAAGCACCACCGTCACCCCAGCCATTATTTCTGAATCATCACCGAGGCCGAGTTCTTTACCACCTAGGCGTTCTGAAAGGTTGCGTAATAAGCTAATAATACCCTATTCACATCGGGTTTTCGGGGAAACACTTAAAAACAGAAGTTTTTCCATACACATTGGAGTTTTCAAAACGAATTGTTTGAAGTCATTTCCCTAAAAACACCACGAGAACGACTTGAGTTATTGAAGCTGCAAGCAGACACACCTTTTGCATCATTCAGCGAGTTCAGCAAAACTGCTGACATGATAGTTCTCACTCAGTACTGTTCTGTCTACTAGTTTTTTTGGTGCAGGAAAATAAGTCACCGGGAACTCAGTCCACTGAGGGACTCAGTTCCCACCTAGCGGGAAATATGATGATATGATAAATATGGCAGCATGCATTTTTTTCGAAAACTCTGTTTTCAGTGCGGTGTGAATAGGCTAAAAGATTTGCTCAAAACTAAGGGAAGGACTAATTATTGTAGCCGTGGCAACATTTTTAATTGTCATCCAACTAGAGAAAACACAGAGCTGACATTCGTCATTCTGGGTGATCACAGAATCCGTCGTATTCGGAATTTTGCTACGAACCCCGAAAGAACTAGGTATCACAGAATCCGTCGTAGTGGAAATGTTTGCTACGAATTTAATTCGCCAGAAATTTCCACTACAACGGATTCTGTGATAGTTTTTTCGGGGTTCGTAGCAAAATTCCGAATACGACGGATTTTGTGATCACCCAGATTATCTCGATCTCAATTCGTAATCACTAATCACGCACACGCGGTTAGCCTAACCTTTTTTCTACGTAGGTAGGTGTAATAATTATTAGTTTATTAATACGTTTCTTTATTTAAGTTGAAGTATTATTATGTTATACATTTGAGCATGTTTCCAATTGGTACAAATTCAACAGCATTAAAAGGGATACACCTGAAAAGGAATGCTAAACGTAAGGTAATTCCCCGTGAAGACTAATTTAAATTCGTTCGAAGCAGCTGATCAGTTGGATTCTAAAAAAAAAGTGCGAATGACCCCTTAATCGATTCAAAAGAAAAGCCATTTTTATGATTACGATTACCGGTCTAGCTTGTATATTGACAGCGAGTTAACGACGAACTGTGTTAATATTATGTGTAATAAATTGCTGCGTGAATCGTAAGATAAAATTAAATTTTATTACATTTTGATACGACTTATACTTATAAATATTAAAATATGTACAATGTTACTTATGTTACTCATTTTTCCGTTCAATTAAGAAATTAATGTGTTATTTGCATTTTGCACATGAAGTAGCTAGCTGCATATTAAAAAATATTCTTTATTTTATAGGAATCTATTAAAATGATCGCCTTAATGAAAACTTTAAGAAATATTTTAGTATTTCTTTTCACAAACAACTTATAAATGGTATCCCATAATTCATGCAAAATTTGAATTTTGCGCCATTTAATAGTACAGTGATGCCAAAGCAAAAAAGATAACAATGTGACAGCTGACAGTTCGGGGTTAGTAAAAATTTAGCGCTATACGAAAAACAACGTATTTTCATAGTTAAGCAATATTTTAAAAATAATGAAGGTTTGGTCAGCTACAGTCCGCATTTTTAAAACAAAATATGGCCGTCATAGCGATTTAAAACCATCAACTGTGAAGAGAATAATTGAAAAATTTAGGAAGACTGGATCAATTAGTGATCTTAAATACTCTAAGTGTCCTGTCACAAATAGTTCAACGGCAAACATGGAAGCAGTTCGCGAGAATATTGCTGACAGTCCACGAACATCAATTCGGCACCGTAGTCAAAAATTGGGAATTTCGAGTAGCTCTCTACAGCGAATTCTCACTAAAGACTTGAAGCTTCATGCTAACAAAGTTCAATTGACTCAAGAACTGAAGACTACTGACTATGCAGCGCGTTCTTTGTATGGATTTTGAATCAAAATCAAGTGGATGCTGATTTTTCGAACAAAGTCATCTTCAGTTATGAACCTAATTTTTATTTGGTGGCTTCGTTAATCGTCAAAATTGTCGCATTTGTGGGTTAGAAAACCCACGAGTAATTGTTGAGAAACAAATGCATCCACAACCACAACGCGTGACTGTTTGGTGCGGATTTTGGGCTGGAGGCATTATATCGGACTATAGTCTTCTTCGAAAATGCGGCTGGTCAGTGGCCAGGCAGGAGGAGGTTTTTATTTTAAAAATATCGTAAAATGCATGGAAGAAGGCCCATTCTTAAGGAGAGAAATACGAAACTCTGCTAATTGTTCCATGGTCATCGATCGTCATGGAATCTTCGAAGAACCAGTAAGAGATATTACTCACCCAAAGTTCTAAAAACTGAAGTACAAATTACATACATTATCTCAAAAACATAATCACCCCTATCGACAATTGCGAGGGAAAAATGTTTCCCCCGAATATTTTTTGTTCTCGGGAATTAAATCTACCCATCGTGAATTTTTATCAGAATTTGTTTCCCCGTGAATCAGAAAAGTACTTTCGAAAATAATGTTCGAATGTTTTGACAAGAGAGAGAGTAGACTTTTAAAAAAATAAAAATAATATTTTTGATATATTTAGAAGTGCGCATTATTTATTAGCGATGGTAGAGCATGAGGAAGTGGAGAGGAAGATTCACGTAGAATCTTCAGACCTTAAATAGACCAGCACCAGATATCTATATAAATGTAGGTGAAGAGCTAGAAGAGACCTTTGATATATACATAGAAAGCCGTCAATTTAAAGCCCCATTTAGACCATCATTTCAGTTTCAGTTTCAGTTCGACGCTTCAATTTTTGCATTTAGCTATTTAGCCGATAGCTAGTTCTCCAACGGAATTTTTTGCAAGATTTCGAAATCATACCAATTTTTTCCGACGGATTTATTTTTTTCTTTTCGAGAATTATTCACGATACCTATTTTTTGAAAAGGGAAAACACTTCGGGGAAAATGTTATTCCCGATAGGACTGAATATAGACATAGACAAGTAGGTGATGAGCTCTCTTCTAACTTCTTCATATTATAGGTACTTGAAAAAATTAAAACAAATGAATTTATAAGAAAACATTTTAAATAAAGCTATGAAAAAAATTAAAAAAAACTAAATATACATATAGTTCGAGTTTTGAGCATTAATTTGAGGTTTAAAAATTTTGCTAACAAATATGTATATTTTTTAGGTGCCAAATGATTAATGAGTCTTCAATCATTGATTTTGTTCATTTTAAATTATTTTTTTCGAATATTTTTGGACACAATACAAATCTGCACAAACAATGGGATCACTTGGACTGTCATGCATGGACTTCAGTAAAAGGAAAAGGAAGATGAGTCAATCACTCCCTTTCTTTGCAGCTGCCCTGTGCTACCTAATTTAGGAAAGGCTTACTTAAAAAACTACTTTAAAATCCGTAACGAAATTCAAATCTCTTGAACTCAGATTGCGTTCCCGGTACCTGTTACTGAACAAAAAAATTAAAAATTAAAACTTGCATTTGACATAGAAACAATTCGGTTTTTTTAGTGTCATAATAACAGTGAAAAAATTGGTCTGATAAATTAAGGAATTTAACTCCTGGACGCAGATCCTATAAATCAAGATCATATAAGCAAGTAATAAAAAGAGGCATTTTTTTTGTTAAATATTTTGAGTATAAACCAACTTTTAGATAACGTAAATATTTTTAAATAGTAATAGATTCAATTAAATAACAGCAACAGTACAAAATGATAAAAGTAGCATTTTATTACCACATGGGTTTAAAACAAAAAGAATTGCGTCAACAACCACAATAAAAATTATTTATTTTTTTATTTATTTTGATGGTGTTTCCATCATTGCAAAACATTTACTTAATTTTAGACCAGGATGGGTTTTATATGATGTATGGTGAGGGTACAAGATCAAGCACCCATCCGACAAACTGCGAGCTAAGTAAATATAAGCGTATACCTCGTATACCAATTAGGCTCAAAACAACACATCAAATCAATCAAGTGTTCACGCGATAAAGCACAGTGGGGGTATATTCTATAATTAAGCAATGCCAGACATGGACAGTTTGACTGACCGGTTTCGCATTGACTGTCCATGACGCGGTTTTGGATCGACTTCGACTACCACTTGAATCCGTTTTTACATGATTCATCTAGCTATTGCAGTGAACTTTTTTTTAATAATTTTAAAAGAATTTATTGCTGAAAATCCATCAACGATTATAAATCCACTACTCATTGAACTTCAACGGTGGAAGAGCAAAACGAAAATTAATTTATTGAATTAATTACTTTTAAGTGCCTTATTAGTTATGCTTATGCCAAAAGATTTTTATCAGTCTATTTTTTGCATACAAATTTGTATAGGATCAAGTATTGGATTCGTGAATATTTCTAAACTGAACTGAACTAATACTAAAGTGACTAGTGAGAGCTGAAATAATTATTAGCCACAGAAGAGAACATTTTTTGTGCAATATCCTATATCAGGCCCTACGAACTAAGTCCCAACTGGAACTAACTCCTATTAGCCGATACGAAATAAGGCCCACCAAATACGCTGTAGGATTTATTTCATATGTTTGGGAGATAGTTCGTAGTTGTTCATCATGACGAGCAAGTATTCGTGACCGTGTGGCACCCTTTATTTGTATCTATCTGTTTTAGTGGGTAATATTCAGAATATGGAATTTCTTTAACACATTAGGTATTTGATTTTTCTCTATTCAAATCTTTTAAAAGTGAAACGATTTAATTTTTTGCTCGTTTAAAATATTTACATGAAATCGAACTCGCGCATAGTAAAAATCCCCAATTTAAGAATAGAATAAAATGAGCTCATTTAAAAATATTTCGTTTTCACATCAATAAAAAAATAAGAAAGTGAAGCGAAACAAAGAAGTGGCTAGTCATGTTTTTTTGGGAATTTCTGTATTTTTTTTTTTTAATTTCACCAATTAGTATTCTTCTAGGATAGAATAATATGTTATATAACTAAATAAACAATGATAGTGTGGGAATATTCAAAGAGTTTATCCCCCGGTTCAAGGACATAATATTAATCGGTGTAATAAAATTAGACATTGCTTATAACGTTTATAATGACTTTCAGATAATTTGAAGAAGATGACAATAGTTCGTATGCTTGAATAATTAATACATTTTTGTATAGACTTTTTATAAACTTATAAAGGTAGATAATGATAATTGGTAATGTTTCACGCCGATATGCGACGATAGAAAATCTTAGTTTAGTGCTCTGCGACCTTATAGCTCCGCTTATTTCTTAAATAAAGGGTTTTTTTTTTCCTCTTTTAGAGCCTCACTCGTTATAGTTCCTCTAAAACTATATATATTTAAGCGTCATTGCTCTGACGTGACTTTGCATAAACATTATTATTATTTTACGAATCTAAGAATTAAAATTGGTCCCATAGTAGATAAGATAAGATATTATATAGTATTTGGTATTTCCCCAAGTATGTATTCCTCGTGTGGTCGGGATAATTGCACATAATTTAGCTTAAACGATGCTAGTACATGCATTTGCCATGGAATTTATTTGTAGTACCTACCTACCTGGTCCAAATACTCCAGCGCTAGAGCTATGGCTTATTTTGAGCAACTATAATTATATAAATGATTTTCCAATAGGCATGGGTAGATATCAAAATTGAATTGTACAATTTGTGCGTAAATTTTTTTGAAAAGCCAATATCATTCAAATGGCCGCAATCGAAGGGGCCCAATTTTCATTGACTCCGGTGATGACATGGCTTGTGTTGACATGCAACTGTAAGATATTAACAGATAAGCAACGAAAAGAAAAACAAATGCCGGTTTATAGGAACACTTAAAATAGTAGCTAAAGACGAAATTCGAGTCAGTTAGCCCTAATAGCCTATACACACCGCACTGGAAACTGAGTTTTCGATAAAAAGTACCCTCAATGCCTTGGTCTTTGAAGTTTCGCTCTTATTTGCCTTCTCGAACCTGGTGGCTGGGATTTGAAGATTCTCTGAGCTGGATCATTATTGTCCATTCGCTCGATGTGGCCGAGCCAATGTAGTCAACGTGTTTTGGTTTTTTTGACTTTACATCCATACCTTGGTACAGCTCACAGAGTTCGCGGTTGTATCTTCTCCTCCATTCGCCCACCTTGCATACAGGACCAAAAACCGGGTTGGGGTTGAAATACTGTATGGTCAAAATTCTGCTTTCAAAATACAGTATTTCAAAATTCTGTATGAACAAAACTCTGTATTTCAGAATGCTGTATTTAAAAATGCTGTGCGCACTTTTTTACATTATCAAACCCATTTTTTTTAAATACAGAATTCTTGTATAAAGCTACGATTACACGGGCATTTTTTCGAGTCATTTAACTGACGCTCTGACGTAAAAATCGCGTCACATAGCAGTCATTTAAATGGCGTTCCGTGTGATCGCCATTTTTGGGATACCATTTTCAGCGTCATTTAAATGACTAGGAAACTGGCGGAGCAAATGGCCAGAATTTTGTGCCATTTAAATGGCGCTATGCAATTTTTCTACGCAAATGGCAAATGACAAAGCATTTAATACGATATCTGTGCTGATATCATTTGGATTTTTGACTCGTGGCGAAGGTGTAGATTAGATTAAATTAGATATTAAGTCGGGAGAGCCTTTATTGGGCTCTGGCACTGCGGCCTCTCTAAAGGGCCATATTGTGCCTTCCCTGGTAGGTTCCTAGAGCAATCTTTTTACTCCGGAGACAGTCAGGAAGAAAAGTATGTATCTTCTCTGGGGGTATTCCAGCAAGATTTGCTGAGTTAACGAGTTCTTCGCCAAGGACATTCTTTCTAAGGCAAAAGAGAGCCGGACATTCCGTTAGAATGTGAAGAGAGGTTTCGTCGCTCACCAGACATGTGGGGAATATGGACGAGTATTTGCCTAGGCTGACTGAAAAGTTCGCTTGAGGTGATTCTTCATAAATGCCAGATCCAGTCCCTGTATCCATCTTGGACCCGTCTGTATACCAGACTCTTACCTTGGAGGGATGATGATAGAGAGGTTTTTTGGAAGCCATATTATATTATTATATTAGGGAAAGGTGACCTCCGGTGGTAGAAATGGGGGGTCGATGATTTACGAATGGAATAGAGGATGGATACTCAGTCTTACTTCCATTTGAATGTGTACTTGAATAGGTAATAGGCTAATAGGCCTAGGATGACATTTAGTGCAGTGGTCGGGGTAGGTTTACTCTTCGGGTCAAGGCGGAGGGCGACCGTAACAGTCTGCCCCCTGTCTATTGCCTCTGACGCGGCCATCACTAAGTAGGGAGACTGGTGCGTGGCAGAGGTGGGTAATTGAACCTGTCTGCTTTGCTGCTTGATCAAAAGTCGGTGAATGGATTGTCTGTTGGAAAAAAGGATGGGGACATAACAGGAATCGACAGGCAGCTTCATCAGCATCAACCAGATGGACTTCTTTTTATTTTACAACCTTAACTACTACTGGCCTTTTTTTTATTTATGATAATAATTTTTTTTTCCTATTTAATTTAATTAAAAAATTCGCACGTATGCGTCGTGGGCCGTGGCCGAGAGAAAAACTCTTAATGACAGTAGCTATATTTTTCTCATAGGTCATTGCCGTCTGATCACAAAACAGATAACTGACGCGAAATCGAAATAATAGGAAAGGTACCGTGTGATCGCCATTTTTCGCTCGTCATTTAAATGGCATCCCAACGAAAAATTCTAAATGACTCGCAGTGTCCGTCATTTGATTTTGGAACAAAACTGACGATGATAGTCATTTCGTGTGATCGCCATTTTTTCTAATGCGACAGTTTTTCCTGACGTCACAGCGCCAGTTAAATGACTCGAAAAAATGGCCGTGTAATCGTAGCTTAATACATTTTTTTATATATTTTACTGTATCCGTGAATGTCAGCATAGATTTATAAAAACAAATTGAGACGAATACCTTTAGAATTTTCCTACTGCAATCAAAGCTTTACCTTTAGCGGTTGTCTTAAAAAAATTTTGCTACTGCGCTCCGAATCAATACATTTTTTTTTTATTTTATGTTCACATTATTAAGTATTAAGTATTAAGAAAAACTCTTTTTCAAAATATAAAATTGGAGCATAAACAGCATTTCGGAAAACAGAATTTTGTTCATACAGTATTTTCAAAAAAATAAATATACAGAGTTTTGTCGATACAGAATTTTGAAATGCAGAATTATGACCCGCTCCCCCAAAAAACCGCCAAAGTATTTTGCTTTCGAATAAGCTTAGTATCAGCACTCCCTTCTTGCTTATCGTCTAGCACTCGGCGCCATAAAGCAGAACTGACTGGATAAGAGTCCGTCGAGTTAGGAGTATTAACTCAATTGTTTTGCCAAACAGAATTAGCAACGGTTTCCTAGGGTAATTCTTTTGGACGAATTAAAAAAACAAAATGTAAATGAACGTGTCACACTTGACTGACAGCTCACTTACCCAACCTAGGAAATTCTATTTTACAAGTTTTTATTATCCAGTTAAACTGCCAAGTGACAAAGAACAGAGCCAGAATATCATACATCAGCAACAGAATTTCGACAGAAAATTGCCGTTTGGCATGCAGATGCAGAATACAGAAATAGGTATCAATTTATCGTAGGAGACTTGTTTTTTTTTTATTTTAAGGACTTCTGCAACTATCATCTGAATATCTGCTTAACCTAAAGTTTACGTTGCGAATTGCTACTTAAGATATACAGAATACTAGACAAAAAAGGTATTTAGTGCATTATAGTGTTCGACAGAATATACAGAGCGAAAGAAAGAGCTTTTTCTTTGTCTTTAGTTTGTTGCTCTTCTTTATCACTTGGTGCCTTTAGCAGTTATATTCGATAACTAAAAAATTAAGTTGTGTATTTCTTGACAGTGTTAGCCCCTGGTTATCTGAGCAAATCTTTTTCCCTTTCAGAGCTTTTTCAATTTCATTTGTTATTCGATACACCTGATGGATTGTGTAATGTTTGACCCGAAAACCGAACTGATGATCCGGGATCAAGCGTTTTTCTTCAATTACTAGTTGTATTCGTTTTAACAGAATACTTTAGATATTATCGGCAGGTGTATTAATAAAATTCAGCCACATTTATGCTAAACGGCCATAAAACATAATGCAAAACAACAATTATTATGATGAATCATGCTTCGATTGTCTCTTGTTGACCAGTTATTAGGTACTGAGTTACTATCAATTTAAAGTTTAGAAAGTAAGATATTTGCAGTTGCTTCTTGTTTTTGTATTCATGTAAATCAAGTATTTACCGGAAACTTGAATGAAATAAATTCTTGGTTATTGAATTATTTTATAATACTATTTAAATTGTATTCTAATTAATCAAGCTTATCTTGATTAAGTGAGCATTATTTTAGCATTCCCTGACTTGAAACGAGAAAAGAATTCCCCAACGGGGAAGCCCCCTTGTTAATTTATTATGTTGTTGTCTTGTGGATCTACAGAAGCCGAGTGTTAAGTGTGGTTAACTTTTAAGGCTTGATGGTTCAATCAAATGCGAAAATCATTAACTATTGGGCAGGCATTTGTACATGCCTTAGATACAGTTTCCAGTAATGGCATCCACTATACTTGCTTTTTTAAGTCGCAGAAGCTAATTTAGTAGTTTTGGGTACGAAATTGGTCATGTTATGTGTCTTAGGTCTTTATATATATTAAATTTCGAGAGATATTCGAATCAGACCACCAATGTCGGGCCTCCTTTCGTCTCCCTACCATATAAACTTTACCCACAGAAACTCTCTGGACTTCTCCCAGAGTTCTTTCCTGAGTTCGATTTCTAGCGTTAACGCTAGCATCTGTTTGAGATCTGTTTCATCCAATGGGTCTCGACCCAATGCTTGCCCAAGATGCTCATTCTTCTGCCAGCCAAAGCTGGACATTGACACAATATAATGTGCCGCTGTCTCAGATTCCTCCAGGCATAGCTTACAAGTAGCATCATCTCTAAGGCTTCCTTAAATGATACCCGAAATTACAATGACCTGTATTTAACACCACCACCCATTTCAATGTTCCTCGACTTATGCTTAGAACCTTTCTCTGAGTGGAGCAGGTCGGCCATTGTATTGCCATTTTAGCTTGTCTACATTGTTCCATGGTTGACCACCTTCTCAGGTGTTCTGCCGTGATCCATTTGTGAATGGATCAGCTGTTCTACCATTCCTCTACCAATTGAAAAGAATGGTTTTGGTCCCAGCAACTTTTCAGTTGACCCCTGTTTTGCGGAGTCCGCCTTTTCGTTGCCGTCGATTCCTATGTGTCCTCGTACCCAAGTCAGGGTTACCTGATTTTTAGATGAACACGTATTGAGCTTGAATACACATTAGTAGGATATTTCTTCCTTTTACATGACTCTCAAGCAAGTAATCCAACGCATGCAGCAAAGCAATCATCTCAGCCTGGTATACTGAAGTGTGTTTCCCGGGGCTAATGTGACGGGCTAGTTCCAGATCTTCTGAAAAGATTCCGGCCCCCGCTCCGCCATCCATCATGGATCCATCTGTGAAAATCAGGATTTCAGCATGCCTCTTATCTGGAAGTAATCCATTTTCTATACGAGTTTTGTGATTCCTTTCCATAATACGCACCTTTGTTATACCATCCATAGACATGTTCAGTTCTCTAATCTCGTTTTTGACAAGCTCCAGGATCCTCCTGTGTATGTACATTCATGGTACCCCTATTGTGCCATTTCGCATCTCGATGCAGACGAGGTGCTATTAGGGCTTCTGTTTTCTTTATAAATAAGTCTAGCGGTAAAATCTCTAAGATCACTTCCAATGCGCATGGTGTTGGTGTTGTGCGTATTGCACCTGTAATGCTAAACGCTGGAACCTATCCAGGTGCTTCTTAGCAGTCTTCTGGGAGGCTTTCGCCCACCATACAACCGAACCGTAGGTGATAATGGGTCTAGTAATCATCGTATACATTCAGTATGCTGACCTAGGAGAGAGTCCCCACCTCTGTCCACATACACGTTTGCACTAATGTAGTACCTTATTTGCCTACCTCACCTTCTCCTCAACATGGTAATTTCAAGTAAGTCCAGTATCTATTCCGATCCAAGAAGTGTTAAGGGCTGCAATTCCAAATTTTCCTCTTCCTAGTGAATATTATTAGATCTGTTTTCTCCGCATTAATAGGGAGTCCTTGTTCCAGACACCACCGCTCAACCACTTTGAGTCTTAGCTCTTAGGTCGTTACTGTGACGTGTGCTTTTATTAGGGCTGACTTTATGCAACTAAAGTTGCATTTTTTCCTTTTTTTCTTTCTATTCTCAATGAGACCAATTTTCCAAATTTTGTCCATATTCGCCCCTTCACATAGTTTTAAATTGCAATTTGTGTTTTCAAAAGTCAATTGTTTTGGTTTTAGTGAAAGTATGCGTAAGGCCGCTCTCAGATTGAGGCAACAAGCAATAAGCAACTATAAGTCGGCTCTCACACTGAGGCGACATTCAATAAGCAACTGGCAATAGGAAACACGCAATATTATCGCTCACAATTATTTTACTTTGAATTAAATTAGAGGTCTCACATCAAAGCAGCTAAATATCGCTCGAACGAAAAATGTAGCTGATTGCTTATCGGATAGATATAAGACTTGACTTAAGCTAGATAATATTACACAAAATTGACATGATTTTTGACATGCTGCCGTGACAAAAATCTTCTCATCAGATCGTCATTTAAATGTCACTCATGAGCGTGTTAACCCCAATCAAGACCCAATGACATAATGTCAATCGTGCGATCACATGAAGGTCATTGTGTCCCGAAATTCATGACATGCTCGCTTTGTCATGTTGTGACGCAGCTAACTGACAGATATTGATTGAGGCGAGTGACCGACGCGACGACTGAAAGACGGAACAGGAACACAGACAACTGACAAGGTATAGCCCGTCCCAACGTAAGTGAAAATTTCTTGCGCAGGTATCTTCATATTAGGGATTTTATTCTCTTAGCGACAAAAAAACAACTTTTCCAATCAGAAATACAGCTAAAAAAAAATATGTGCGCATTTCAAACAACAAGCAATTTTCTGGGTGTTGCACTTCTCAAATAGCTATGTGTGTTTTGTTTAGTAATGAAAGCCAGAGTTCTGAGTAACTTTATTATAAAAGCGTGAAACCCACTATGTATTAAAAAAAGGGTTGAAATGGAATTTTTGGTATACTTTGTGATAAAGTAGAGAAAAGCATTAACAATTTCATGCGAGCAAAAATCCTTAAGAGAAAAAAATGTACCCTAAATAAAGTGCTACTGCGCATATTGGGATCTTTCTTTTGCTTTGGGACGGGCTATACCATTAAACCCATTGACACAAATGATAGGGGTGTATGTGATAAAAATGTCATAATTTAACTTTTTTTTGTTCGATATTTAGTATTAAATGTCGAATAGACATTCAGAAATGGCTATTTCAGCAGCGTATTTATTGAAAATGGCACGTACGATGATGGCGACCTTGATAACAATTCGATGCCTCCACGAAAACGTGTCGTGGTGTGTGTTGTGCGCTGTGGGACGAACAAAGTATTGATGCGTCTTGAGGTCTAAGTCTAAGATTTTTGTACAAAATTTGCTCATTGAATTGCGTACTAAGGAGTCGGATTTGCATACAAATTACGTTATCCTTTCAATTTGACTATTTCATACAAAAAGCAGGTATGCGGAAGACCATTCCGGCACAGGATCGTTTGGTGATTACACGCGCTATATGTAGACAGGAAACAATATTCATTCGCTGGAATACCTTTTCCGGATTCTGCAGACAACAATTTTTTTTTCACTGGCACAAGCACTTGGACGTCAGCACAATTTCACCAAATTTGATCACGGATGCTATCAACCCAATCCCCCGCCGGATTTAAAATTCCATCGGTGGTCTTTTCGCGATGAGTTTCTAAAAATGTAAATGACTTTCAAGATTTCAAACAATCATCGAAAAACAAAACAAAAAAAAAAAACATTTTTATCTTCACAACAAAGGTGAAAGATCAATTCCGTGCTATTGTAAATTCGTAAAAAGAACAACAACAACATCAGAGAAAACAATTATTTCAATCACCACATAAATTACAATGTAGAAAATCTTTCACTGTAATTTTTTTTACATGTTGTCACGAAAAGTCGGTCATTCAGTGCCAAGAGCATTGACAAGGCGATCACACAGTAATTCAAATCAGTCACTTGGTCGTGATACTCAACTCGACACTATACATGACACTCATATTGACAGGCGATTATACACAGATTAACAACTTTAGGGACAATTGTCAGCATGGCACGGAATGAGACGATTTTTGACATGTCTAATAGTAGCTTTACAATGGACACAGCCAGGTAACCGCAACCAGCATCTAGACCCATTCATACAGCCGAACTTCTAGAGACCCCCTATTATACTTCCATTTCTTCCAAATATTGACAACATTACTACAATGCCATGAATATGACGAAAACAAACTTTATTGCCTTTTAATATACCCACACAAAATAAAGAACACACGACACGTAGATATTAACTAAATCTAGAATTTGTATACGAATATTAAACTGAAGGTGTATTAACCTTTTCCTATTCTCTTATGAACCGCAGAAGCTTACATCACTGGTTTCATAAATCCGGTCTTTTTTACAGCTTATTGTACAATATACGATTATCTGATTGAAAAATTCAAAGAACCAGTTCGAGATCTCTTTCTCTCTTTAATTTATTCTTACTTGTGAAAGTTGTTGTATTTAATAGTAGCTATCTACATTTAGGTGGTTTTTGACTGCAATGAAATAAAAAAAAAAACACTAAATACAAAAAATTGCAATTCACATTATTCCACTTTCTAATATACGATTAATTGAAAATCAGAATATTACATGCATACACATACATACATTTTCAATGGCCCGCTTATCCATTAAGTGGGTCGCAGGTGTAGATTACTTAAGTGGACCCGCTCCATAGCTCTCGATCCTCCGCCATCGACTCCAAATCATCAAGGGCAATCCCCATACGGGTAGAGGAGAAATTATGAATTTGATCTAACCATCTCATCCTGGGTCTACCTAGGGGACGCCTGCCCGATGGTACGGATTCCATAGCACGTCGTGGAATCCTGGTCGGGGACATGCGTTTAACATGACCAAACCACCGAAGCATGGACCGCTCCGTCCGGAGAAGAAGCTGCTCGACATTGAGTTCCTCACGTATTCTGGTATTTCTGATGTGATCTCTACGGGTCACACCAGCAATACCACGGAGAAATCTCATTTCGGCAGCTTGTATCCGCGATCTTATTCTTTCCGTCATTACCCAAACCTCATGACCATAGGTAAGAGTTGGAACAAACACCGAATTAAAGACTGACGGATATTACACGGATTCAAAAAGATAAAACGCTATTTTGTTTTACCTATCTTTATCAGATGAGTTTTATTACAACAGACACAGGAATATTCACTTATTGTTATTACCTTCATAAGAAAATAAATAACCAATTTAACCGGTGCGTCTATTCAAGTCAACCAAAAAAATGCATAGGTACGTTTGCATGGTATAAAAAAAAGGACTAAAACTACCGTAATAGGTCTATCATCAAGTTTGAAATAATTTTTTTTTTTATAATGTATGAATGTATCTTTCTGCGAAATAAGTTTTTTTTCTTTGTTCCACATAAAAAAAAAGAAATAAAACGTAGCGTCTAAACAAGTGAACCGTACTTATAGCCCTCAATTTGCACGTTGTTCATATCTAAATGTAATTATTGTTTTTAAAGGCTTTTACTTACATTCAAATCATAGAATACGGATTGAATTAGAGCCTCGAACTACATGAGTATCTCCAATTAGCCGAGTCGGTCTTTATCTGAATGGCTAAATATCCGTTTATATGTTTATATGTTTCGCGCGAATTTTTAACTTTTATTTTCTCTAATTTTCTAAGGCTTAAAGCCAGCTCAGTTTTTGAAATAACTTTTAATTTTCTAAGGCTTAAAGCCAGCTCAGTTTTTGAAATAACTTTTAATTTTAGCATTAGAAAATTAGAGAAAATAAAAGTTAAAAATTCGCGCGAATATTTCTCAAATTTTCTTTTGTTGCCCTGCAAGCACTTAAAGATTTGTTCGGAGTGCGACCTAAAATTAATGGCCGAATCAGTAGCGATAGATAATAGGCAAAATTATAATTGCCCGTATTGCAGGCAAAGTATTGACAGTACAATTCAAGTTTTTATCATATATATATTTACCCTTACTGATTCTGATATGATTCCCGATATTTAAATATAAAAGAGAAAACTAACTGATCGTGAAGGAATCTCTGTGGACAAAATCCTGGGGGCTATTAAAATATGAGTCTTCTCATTATTGCAAAATTGCCGCGGGTAGCAGAAATGTATGAAGACGACGTTGTTGAAATTCCCATGGAAATTATATTAACAGGAGACTTAATTAAGACAATTTTTGGCGATCTGCTGCAAAAGTCAATGCAGGAACTTTCAGAACGAGTCATTGCCGCGCTGACAAATGTGCAGACATTAGAAATGAATAGGAGCGATTCTGTTATCAGTGAAGACTGAAGATCCAAATGATGCACCAAATTTCCCTGTTGAATTCCTCAATCATCAAACTCCATCCAGCAAGCCACCTCATGTGCTGTACTTAAGCAAGGTGTCATCATCATGTTGCTGAAAAACTTGAACCCTAAAAAAGGACTGCAATGGAACTCGATTGATTGTGGAAGAGCCTGGACGAAATTTGATAAGAGCATGAATTATCACAATGATTCCATTTCCGATAAATTCTAGCATACGCTATAATAATAAACAAGGCTCAAGACCAGTCATTTGATGACGTTGGCATGCATTTGAAGACCGGAGTATTTTCACACGGCCAACTGTATGTGGCTTTATCACAATCAAGAGTTGCAAGCAGCGTTGTTATATGATCTTAATTATCTTATATTGAGGAGGTCTCCAGATGAGAAGATATTCACTCAATTTTAATGCATTTTTTAAGATTTGTAGAATCTAAATAAGATTTGTTAAGATATTAGTTTTGAAATAAAAAATTAATTGAAAAAGAACTCACTTCGAATAAATTTGTCCATTCTTCATATTTTTGGAATTGAAGATACCAATTTTCTTAGATTGCTCATTACAAGTTTAATTAAATTTGCATAGTAAGACCTCAAAATTTGTTGCCAAACATTAGGCGTTTTTCTTTTTTAGTTCAGAACAGTACAACAGTACAACATAATATTCTGTATGTACTATTTGTATTAAATGGTAACTCTTGTACTTAGTCTATGTACTATGTTGTAAGACATACTTAGATATTATTTAATAAAGCCAGTTGATTACAATCATAGAAATATAGGATTTCAACTCAGTTTTCAAAACTCAGTAGATTTAATATAAATTTCAAAAACAGAGCATATCTAAAATACCTTCAATAACGCTGCACAGTCACACCTAGTTTTTGACTAGAAAATAGGGTATATTTTCAAAATTTCCTTAGGTTTATTTATAATTGGCATTTAAGATGAATTAAGATATGAAATCGAAAGTTGTAAGATCTAGAAAAATTCTTTATAACAACACTGGTTGCAAGACAAAAGAAGGTGTATATTGAATCTAATCCACAGCAAGAAAGATTATTAATTAACCAGAGACAATTTACACGCAATGTAGTTTTCAAAGAAGTTCTTCAAATAAAATCAATTTGTTTATCAAATATTACTTTGCATACCCAGCGAAGCGGGTACAACCAACTAGTTTAAAAATAAAAAAAAAACAAACAATTACAAACAGTTTTTGACTTTTTATTGCGTTGTAATTCGGGGTTTTCATTGAGTTTGGGTGATATACCTATTATTCTTTTGGGGTGATATTTCTTTGGAACATCATAATATTCAGAATCGATTCTAACATATTTTTCGCGTTTTTCATTGAGTTTGGGGCAATTTTTCATTATTTTGAGGTGATATTTCTTAAAAATCTAAAATCAATTTCACATTGGGGCATAATTTCACAAAAAAAAAATTAAATTATGCCCCAAATTATTAATGAAAAAATGCCCTAATAAAATAATGAAAAATCACCCCAATCCGACAACAAAACTTTGTTGTTGCTTACTACATAATTTTTTGGGGCGTTTTTTCATTGGGGCCTAATTTCATGGAGCCGTTTCTGTGATCAAAATTGGAAAAAGAGTCGTTGTACCTCTCTTATAAATAAAAATATTAATTTTAAATGCTATTTCTCAACACATGAGAGCTAAATTTGTAAAATTGTAGACATTGATGTGCATTGTCCAAACAAACAACCGCGCGAATTGTTACAACATTAGGTACAACAAAGTTCCTCAAATCAATATATTTAAACATTGCCTCATTTAAGTATTTTACAAAACCTGGCGGGATTGGACAAAAGGGCGTGACACCACTCATAACAAAAAAAAATCCATTTCAAACTCTATTCTTCGACAGTCATAGGAAAAAATATATCACATTAAAATTATTGGACACATGTCTGAGGAAAATATCGGTCGAAGCACACGGAGTACAGAATCAGTGCGAACAAATCGGTTAAATAAAATTACCGCAGAACAATTGACGGACAATGAAAATGAAAGAGCAGGCAAAACAACGTTTGGGGTATCCGCTATTTTCTAGATATTTCTTAAGTTTCAAAGTTGCTTTCTGAATAAAAGCAAAAGTTTTTCCTTTAATTTGTGATGAAATTCTATCAGTTTTAGATGTGATAGTAAGGCCTAGGTAGAAGTCTACTCCCTAGTGGAGATTCGGCGAAACTGTTGCTATTTTAGTTTGGCAAAACAGGTGAGTTCAAAACTCCTAATGCGAACGACGAAATGTGTGCTCTACAGAACATTTATCCTGTTAGTTCTGCTTAATGCCGCCGAGAACTTGACGATAAGCAAGAAGGAAGAGCTGATTCTGGGATCCGATTCGATACGTCGATGTTAGGTGTCCCGCCTCTTGTTGACAGCATGTGCTTTGTCTTACACTCTTAAGTTCGTTCCTGCTTCTGATTCCATATTTACTGCCATAAACACAGGTGACAGCTCGCTGTGTTCGATCAACTACGTCAATAATATCGTCGGCGTATACGCTGAAAATAAATAGATCTTTTAACATAATTGTACCTACATTATGAATTCTGCACAATTATAATGTGTCTTCGTATTATTGAAATGGCCTCTTAATAGCATAGGTCTTGATCATTACCCAGCTTTATCGATTGCCACCGTTTGACAATGCTATCGAAACTAGACATGGGTTGGTTATACGCTTATTAATTTTGACCTTTTAGGCTTTTCCCAATATTTGTTTTATAGTGCAGATCCCATCGGCGCTAAAATGGCAGGTCCCAAAACCGCACTAATAGGGGCCAATCAGATTGTTCACCAACATTTTTAAGAGTTCTCATAACGTGGTTAAGGGGTATCCTTTCTTGTAGAAAGGGCAAACGATCTTAGGTTAGAAAGTCAGTAAAGAAACAAAAACCGAAAAATGATCCACTTCAAATTTGTATCCACATTTTTTCATCCCATCGAACGAATGTTAACTATTTCCAAAGAGGACTCTTTACGATTCCAAAGTCTTACGCAGAAGTGGTGAAGACACCATAAAAGATGCCTTACGCAGACAATGACAGGCTGACAAAGTCGATCTAAACCGGTTTGTTGAACTACTCTGTGACATTTCTAGACACAATTATGATCTGCATTTTGAAACAAACAAACAAATTTTTATTTTTTTATCAAATATCCAGCGGTCAGCGGTTACTATGCTAAACTACACCACCATTATGCCAATCTATCAACCATTTGTAGTTAGAAGAACCACTCAAGTGTAATTTTTGGAATAATGTACTTTACACTCCTTACTTATTGCATCGATTTTTCAAACTAAGCTAAGAGTGGCCAACAATAGAGACAGTTAAGCAAAAAGCTTTGCAAACAATTCTTAAATTGTCTTCTACAAAATTACCACAGCGCCATTTATCCTTCTCCAGAACGGCAACTAACAAAAGCTGGTAGTACTCCATTGTGTTCATTTTGTACCGCACTTTTTTGCGTTTCACTCGAACTGTTCCACTGGAGTGTGTGTTAAAGCAACTTGACAACAATGAATTAAGGGGAGGTCAGGACAATTTCTTTTCGCCATGTGAATTTCATTTTTCGCAGTCTTAATCGGAAGAACAAAACATGTAAAAGTATACGTGCATGTTTGTGTGAGTACGAAGGACTCTTCCCACCCTTCCTTAATGGATCTTTTGTGCAATTCGTTTGTCTTTTTTTTTTTTTTACTGAAGTGCACGTCGTGTCGTCAGAGAATAGTTTCATTGATGGGAATACTTATCACACAGATATGTCTTAGTCAGTAATCAAACCCTTGGGATATTTTACTATGCTAACTTTAGAAAATAATTACGTGTACAATGGACATTGTATGATTCTCGTAATTGGGACATCACCTTAGTGTGTCCTTGAGTTATTTAGGTTGCATAAAGTGACTTACATCTTGATATTACAAATGGACTGCAGAAAAGATCTTGGACAAGGTAACTCAAGCAAGGACCTAGGCTTTGTGTTTGTGTCGTGATGGCATGATGAAGATACGTACATACTATGCTTTGTTAAAGGTTTTGTCCTATCAAACGGGACGGATGGAAATACTATCACTTGTTTGCCTTTGCATCGTATCTTTTTTTCAATGAAATTTAGAATTTGTGAAAGCGACACGGATCTAGTCAAAGTTTTGAACAGCTCACTTTACATCGGTCGCTAGAAAATTGCAGACTGTAGATCTATTTTTTTTAAGCACTGGATGCATTTCTGAAAGGTTTATAACTTTAAAATATTAAATAAAATGGATGCAAGTAATTTGATTTCCTGAAAATATAATTTTATAAATGTGCTAGTACATGGCATGTAGCAAGCCACATACGTATGGTCGCAATGGCTACATGCCTTGTACAAGCTCTTTTTATGCGCTCTCTGTTGACGTCAGAGCTACATAGACATACGTATGTGGCTTGCTACATGCCGTGTATACTAGCACCTTAACACTAGTGGTTAAATATGTTGATGGGCATATTGGATATCTCGAATAAACCGGACTGTTATCTAAAAGTAAAATATTTAACCACTGAATGGAGTAGAGTGAGATCTCATAAGTGTGAGACCGCGGAGACCAGCGAGGAACGCAAGAGTCAGCAATCAAGGCGTTATAAAAAAAAACAGGTTCAACGTGGTCACGCGCCTTCAATACTACGCTCCACAGAGTCGTGCCCTGTAAGCAGACACATCACTAAATGTAAGAAACCCCCGTGGTGGACTAAGCTCACTAGGAAGAGAAAGTAGAAAAGTCTTTTACAAGGCAAAAAGAATAAGATCACCCACAGATTGGGACTGTTATAAAAAAAAAGGCTTAAATACTACAAAAAAGGGATAAAAATCGCGCAAAGAAACTCCTGGCAGGGTTTTTGTTCCAAAATTGAAAAAAAACAATGAGGCTAGTAGAGTTAGGAATATCCTGTCAAAGTCTCCCTCTACACCTAGCTACATAAAAAAAATCCGATGGAACCGAAACGCAGTCTAGTCAAGACTGATGCTAGACACTCACTTCCCAGGAAGTGCCCAAGGAGAAGACACCCCGACTCAAGAACGGTCCCATCCCAGAACTTTTATTTCATTTCAAAGGAAGTGATAAGCGAACGCAAACTTTCATGGGCGATTTAAGTTCCTTCATCCCTTTTAAATCGACAGGACCAGATGGAATCATCCCGGCAGAAATTCACCATGCTTATGGCATTCTTAAACCTTGAATGATTTTACTGTTCTCCTTAAGTTTAGACCATGGTTACATACCAAAATTATGGTGAGAGGTGAAAGTGGTTTTTATACCCAAGACGGGAAAAGCCTCTCACCACTCCAAATGACTTCAGGCCTAGGTATTAGTCTGTTATCTTTTCTACTTAAAACACTAGAGAGACTGATAGATCTATATATTCGCCACAACATCAAAGCAGGGACTCTCTCAAAATCCCAACACGCCTACTGTAAGGGCAGGTCGGTAGAGACAGCTCTGCACTCCATTGTCGGCACCGTGGAAAAATCACTAGCCGTCAAGGAATTTACAATGGAAGCCTTCCTAGACATTGAAGGGGCTTTCAACAATATAGAGCCGAGAGCGATAATTAACGCACTTGAAAACCTGCAGATTGACGCAAGTCTAAGTCACTGGATCAACCAAATGCTGCTAAGCAGGGTTATCAATTCGGAACTTGGCTGCTGCAAAATGAGAAGGTCTGTGCAACGCGGCACTCCGCAGGGTGGAGTACTTTCACCGCAGCTATGGCTGCTAACAGTAAATGAAATATTTGTGTCTGGAGAAAAACGGTGGTAAAGTTATAGCCTGCGCAGACAATATCGCCATTTTATTAACTGGGAAATACCTCAAACATTACTGGACTTGATGGAATCGGCCCTCGCAACGCTGCAGTCAAATGGGCTGACATATGCGGCCTGGATATAAGCCCGGGTAAAACAGAGCTAGTGCTATATATTCACGAAGAAGCACTGAATTGCTCAAATGGATCCACCTAAACTAAAGAGAATCCGCCTCAGCTTCTCTGACAGCGCCAAATACTTAGGTGTGGTTTTGGATAGGAAACTGAGCTGGACCTGCATGAACTCATTAAGAAGGCTGCTACTGCACTTTACTCCTGCAAAAGACTCTTGGGCCTTACATGGGGCATCAGCCCAAAGATAATGCACTGGCTGTATACAGCAGTAGTAAGACCGATATTTATGTATGGAATCATCGTCTGTTGGTCAGCACTAGATAAAATAAACTACCACTCTCTAATAAATAGAATCCAAAGAATGGCAGGTGTCTGTGTGACCAGTGCCCTGTGGACAACTCCAATCGCAGCACTGGAAACCATGCTTCACATGGCTGCAAAATCGACATTGCGTCTGAGAGAATCAGCAGTGACACAGGGCATGCCAATATTCTAAAAACTAATAATGTTAAAACAGAAGTTACAGACTACGTAACCACGGTCCCACCGACAGCAATGGGAAGAGAATACGGTTATAGACGAAAATACGCTAGAAGTATGCACAGATGGGTCTAAGACGGGGGACGGAGTAGAAGCCGGGATTTCATCAGTTCCATTCTCTCTAAACCAGTCTTTTAGACTACCAAACAACTGCTGTGTTTTTCAAGCAGAAGTTATGGCTATTCGCGAAGCCGCTGAACTGCTGAAGGTGAGATCGATATCGAACTCAGACATCGTCAGCTACACCGACAGTCAAGCAGCTATTAAAACACTCGAATCACCAATATTAAGATCCAAATTGGTCAGGCACTGCCGCAAATCTTTAAATGAGATCTCGGATATGTGCACGTTAACGTTGGGCTTGGTCCTTGGTCATAGAGATATACCAGGTAACTGTAAAGCAGACGAACTAGCATAAGGAGCGGCTCGAAAACGGAACTCTCTACTGTAAAGGAGAGCCGTATGTGCCAATTGAAACGGTAAGATACAACATATATCCACACTAGCACTGCAACAGGCTAATGAGAGATGGCGGGATCTTGACACCTGCAACCACGCCAAATGACTAGGAAAATGTCGGACCAAATGACATGTATTTAGTGCCATTTAAATGGCGGAAAAAAATGGCTATGTGATCGCTCTTCAATGACGCCTAGGACAAATGACTAAACTTTTTGGCTGTGGCATCCCAACGGAAAATTCTAAATGACTCGCAGTGTCTGTCATTTGATTTTGAGACACAAATGACGATGATAGTCATTTCGTGTGATCGCCATTTTTCTAATGACGAATAGTAGCTTAAATGTCGGTCTACTGCGACAGGAGGAAACTGCGTTCCGCCTACTATGTAACTGCCCGGCGGCGCTATCCTCGATTAGAAAGCATACTCTAGAAGAGTACTTCTTCGGGGAGCTTGCTGATATTGGCGAAACGGATATCAGCAAAATACGGAAATTTCTCCAAAATTCGAAATGGTTCCAAGAGAAGCGGAAATAACCGAATCTGCTTGTGGTATCACAATTTATCTTATCTGGTCTAAGTGAATTATTCCGTATATAATGGATAATTGCCACCTAACCTAACCTATCCTAACCTAACGCTCCACAGAAGCAATAAGTTCTTTGTTGCGTACAGTGGTATCTCGTACAGTGGTGTCTCTATGGGTGTCTATTATTCCCAAGAAATTGGGCACGGTATAAGCTTGGCGAACTGAACCGCCATTTACGACATTAATTTCCAAGCAATGATGTGTGTATGTCTATAGTGGTAAAATGGCAAAATATACTGAGCACAAAATACAGTGCTGTAAAAAAAACCAAACTTTAAAAAACAGACATACAGACTTCTATCAAAAATTTAAATACATCTCCAGATAAGGTAAAGACCAGAAACCTTATCCAAAGTGGAGTTTAAAATTTGAAGGACCACATAATCTGGTCCGTAAGACTATAGCCGAGTGGAACCCTGTGCTGGTTCGTGGTATACAATTTCAATGTTTACATTTAAAATGTAATTGGCTTTGAACTTGAGTAACCTATATAACACGTTATTGCTTTATTAAATGAATTGAATTTCATTTCAAATTTAAGACGCAACTGTACTATGTGCCAATCTACTGCATAAACCTCGACATGCTGGGCTACCATTCATAAGGAGCACGTCCTTAGAAATTTTTCTGTCGCATATTACCTATAGACAGTACAGGTGACTTTTCCCATTATTTCAAACATAAAAACGCTCAACACGTGCGCTGGAATTTTATTACCTTCAGGGGAATACAAGCCTTCTTCTTCCACTTTGGAAATATTTTATGAATTTACCCTAACCAAACTAGAAGAACACATTTAACTAGGCAGGTACACACCTCCCGCACACAATGAACACTAACTCCATCGAAAATGTTATTTTCCTCTAGACAAATAAATTCTCTTGAAAATTATTATTTTCTCCGCTTAAGAAAAAAAAAAAATCACCAACTTGTAAATGTTGTAAAAACGACAGAGGAAGCATATAAAAACGAATCCTAGCACCGAGTGTACCAAAAAATGCTACTCACTGTTTTTAATGGCCTACTCCACATTCACCGCCGTCGTCGCCGTCACCCCTCGAAACAAGCACATACGATATAGTAGCTACTCCTCACTTCTTCCGCACACTTTCAATGTGTACTACAACCACCATTCAAATGCCTTTTTTTTCACTCGTCCTTGATAAAGAAGAAAAGAAACCCCAGACGTGATTCGCCCGAGCAGATGCCTATACAGTCCTATACCAAAAAAAAGTACATCCCACTGCCCTACCCTCCTCATCAAAGCTCACTTGTCCATGAATGAGCATTGCCTGATATTACGAAGAGTAGGTATATAACAAAAATGCTCGGTATGATTACGGTGGCACACTGGCACCCTGGCATATGCAGAGTATTCAGCACTAAACTTGCCTTTATAGTGCTTTCATTTGCTTTACGTAAGATTCATACAAATTATTTTGCACGCCATGACAGAACAGGGGACAGGGATGATGAGGATCCGATTCCTTCCGCGCACCCACACGGTTTTGTTTTTATCCCACCGATTTCAGTCCAATGTCAAGACTGGTGGTGTACATATATAATAGCTTCCTCTGTGGAACACCAACCAAAAATACACAGATACAATGAAGGATATTCATGAATTGTTTATCTAAATTAGGTTCCTCTGCAATTACAAGAAAATTTACATATATTCCACTTTCATTTACATGTTGATTATCGTGCACGTTCGTCTGTTTCTGAAACACTATGGGGAATGGAGATATTATAACCACCGATGCCGATGTTCGACGAATGAATGGATAAGTTCATTTTAAAGCAATGATTTGCATACCATTGAGTAAAACTATAATTTTTGGTTGTTGAAACTCCATCTTGTAAATCGAATGCTTGTATCACTGGTACATGAGTCAAGGTCAAAGGACTATATGCGGGTAGAACTGCGTCTTTCCACAAGAGTTAGGGTGAATTAAGTAAAGCGTTAAGGAGGATCCTTAGCATTTCTGGAATTTGAAGTTTACTTCATTAGAGAGTAAATCCATGAGCAAAAAAAAAAGAAAGAAAAGAAAAAGAATCTTGGGGCTCCATTGCTTTTTTCCTTTCTTCTTCACACCGACTTTAGGTGGAGGAAGAAATTAAGTGGGCGATACACACCAAAAGTGTACGGTAAAGAAAAGGAACAACACTGTGAAAACGAACTGAAGAACTCAGCAGTCCTCCATCTTCGTTTAAACAAAGAAATCGATATGCGGGTGCTTGCGCTACTAAGCATTTCAGAATTTCGGGTGGGAAAATATACTCTAGTTAATTAAAGTTTAAAGCTTACCCAGTTTTAAGGGTTTTACCAAAGGATTACAATTATTTGGATAGTCGTTGCGTGGGTAAAGCTAAAATATTCGCTTGGTATAGTTATACGAGTGAATAGATACGCATAAGGGTTTAGATTGCATGTGCTTACTTAGAAGTATTCGCCGAATGAAAGAGAATTTCATAGTAAATAGTATATTATTAACGAATTAATTGGGGTATCTCGGGGATTAAGAAAAACGATAATAGTTAACTGAAACCAAATTGCTGCTATAAGGAAACGCCTCGTTGTTATTTAATCGAACGCTTTTGATGTGACCTTGAATGTGAGGTTAGAAAGCGCGGTGACAAGGATTCTTCCCAATAATTGGGGCTGTAGTAGAAAATTCAATTTTAGAACAAACTTTGGCACGTGATCACTTAGGAAATGTTTTCCCTATTACAATCTAAAAGTTTTAATTTGGGTGTAGGATAACTTTATTAGTATTCTAGAAATAATTGCTTTTGGACTCCAAATTGAGTTCTTATGTTGTAAACACGAGGTCCACTGAACGTACCTTTGTAGATAAATCAACATCATGGGCCTGTAACACAAGACTACAAGTCTACAAGTCTACAGTTACTTAGAACATAAAAAAAACTATACAGTTGTACATACCAAATAAAAATTCCCCTCGACTTGTAGACTCTCTGTACAAGTGTTCATATAAGCAAGCGAACGCATTCAAATTAATAAAAACCATTTTTTAAAAAAATGCCGTGCATCGCTTGTAAAAATCCAAGAAAATAAAAAGGTGCTATTTATTGCATTTCCCTATGTCAAAAGAAATAAAAAGCAAAACATGGAAGGGAGTTCTTATAGTTTCGACCAAAGCCTAAATATTGTTCTGCAAAATAAAGGGTGGACGTACATGCGAGACGTTTTTTGTTTTTGACAGAATGGTCGAAAAACTGCAGTTGTAAGTACGATACAAATTCTTATTATTTAACTACTTCGAAGTTATATCTGTCCATTGCACTATGGAGTAAATGCATGCAAAAACGAGACAAAAGTAGATTTTTTTAAAATTACAAAGTTAAGAAGTAAAGTTTCTACCAAACGGTAGAGTAATTCCCATAGATTAAGAAGCAGTATATTTTTTTTAATTCCAACTAATTTGGCCGCAGCACTAGTTCAAAGTCAGTGAAAACGAGAGCATTCATTTGTTTGCATCATCAAAGAAAAAAAATTGTTAGTTTCAATTAATTATTTCTTTTATATTTTGGAACATTTTATTCAACTTTTAACATGTATAATTCAGTTGCAGGTGTGTTCTCATATATTCCATAAATTTCATGTTAAAATGTTGTGGTTTAATATTTTTTGTGATTTAATTAAAAATTGTCCATTAAAATGCAATTTTGTTCTTTCTTCGTTAATCATTTTTTTGTTGTATTCCGTCGAATTCCGTTGTGTTGTTTATGTAGAACGATAAAGTGAATCATAAAGATTCAGTTAGAAAAAAAATTGGGCGCAGGTTTTTGCTGGTTTAGTTGTTATTGGTGTTAATAAATGTGATGTTTTATGTACTTTCTTAAAAAACGCAAATTTTGTTATATTTGAAGAATCATCCGGCTTAATAGTTCTTACCAAAAAACATATGTGATGTGATAAAAACGTGTTCTGAAGTTGGATTTAGAACTTAATTGGATTACTTAGAAAAATATTTGCTAGATTAGGCTTATTGTGAGGAAGGTCAACTCGAAGATTTTAAATCTAAAATATGCCGTTTAAGGTTTCAATTTGAATTTGAAAATTATGAAATGTACCTTGATTTATTGATTGGAATATTTTATAGATTTGATTTTAAGAGCAGATGGCTTCGGTCTAATAGAGTTGAAAAGGATTTTTTAAGAAAAAATGAAACTTGGTTAAACGGAATCTTTGAAATTCCAAATAAATCCAGGCCTTGTCGTCCCTCGAAATCGTTTAATGATCTTATACCCGATTTCACACTTCGAGCTTAAGTGTCGATCCAAGGATAAACTCAGGATTAATACAAATTTGGTGCAAGTGCAATTAGATAATATTTGTCCCAAAATACTCTGAAGAAAATCTAATAATAAACCATATAATTTTATTTGGCAATGCTGTTCAAGAGAAATGTCATATTATCTCTTCGTTATTGGTGGAAATACTCTCTAACACTGAGCATGCAACAACATCGACATGCTCTGCTTCCATGCACACTCGTAGTTTTAGTTGGCACACACATTCGCATACAGTCACCAGGTTTGTATATTCATGATAAATGGTTCACAATGACACTCATTTGGTGGTTTTACTAAACCAAGCTTAACTACGGACTGTGAAAACGAAAAATACTTAAGCGAAGTTTATGTTCAATCCTACGCTTAGCTAAGCCCAGGATTAAGCTGCCACTGTGAAATTGGGTATTAGTGTTCGTAGTAAATGCAGACGGAATGAAGAACTTCGTGAATCTCATCAAATTGAAGAACTTACTTTTGCAACACAAATAAAATTGCGGGAATCTGGTAAGGCAGTATCTGCAAAAGTCCTTAAAAAAATAGCTCATTCTCCAGGAAAAGCCAAACCTTGTAAGAAAGCATTGAAGAATATTCCTAAACCCGAAAAAATATCAACACTTAAAGTGCTTTACATTTTTGTTGAAGCAGGTTTATCCCGAAAACTTAAGAAACTGTTTCCGAGTTATAGTACACTTAAAAAAGCAAAGAGTGATTGCTATCCTGATCCAGAGTCTTTCACAGTTACGGAAACTCTGGCTGAGGTAAACTTACAGAGCTTGCTAAACCATACCATTAAGCGCAAATAAACGTTATTTCAATTAAAAAAACATTTTTTATTACTTAACACAAAGATCAAATGCATTTTAATGTCGTCATAACATATAGTTTCAGATAGATAATTTTGCCTCGTTTTTCATGCATTTATTCCATAGTGCATTGTGACGTTTTGCCAGAGTCGCCGATGTTGAGAGTCCTTTCTCGATAACATAATATTCACCCCTATTCCCGTTGGCGTTTGTCGTATACTTGGGTGTTTACCGCCTGCATATTTATTTATTTTTTTAATTAAAGCATCTACAAGTTTTTAATCATATGTAAGAATTCATCTATTAGTCAACAAGTCAAATTTTTTTTCTACACTTGTAGTTCTGAGTTACGGAAACAGGATAATCATGAAATTTCCCACTTGTATTATTTGCCAGCTACACTTGTAGAAGTGCCAGTTGTTGTATATGGGGTTGTTGAAATTGGGGTATTATTTCATTATGAAATAACACCCCAAATTTGGGGCCTTATTTCATTTTTGTTTTGGGGCCTTATTTCATTGGGGCCTTATTTCCTGCAGCCTTATAATCTATATTCGTTTTGTGATCAACCGATATTAAGTGAGTCCCACTGAAAACATTGTGAGATATTAATTCATATGAACAATGGCTTTTATCAAACGCAGTTTATTTTTGGCTAAAAAGACAAGCATTCTTTACATCAACTATAGACATTTTACATTTACATCAACCGTATGAGAGCTTTATGGCAGCAATACTGCACGATATATCTAAGCTGTGAACTCAACCGTATAGCACCACATAAATGAGTACCTTAGTATGCCCTGTTTCTTTTTTTGGTGAATAGGATCTGTGCTTTGTTTCTTTGTATGTAATTTTCGATACAAGAAATTTTCCAGTCCGCAAATCCTTCATAACAGCCTTTTCTTATCAACTATATTGTACCATAATTGTCGATCCACTTAAATATGACCAACACTGTCACTTCTTTCATTGTACGCTGTTCTAACAATTTTTTTTGTAGAACAACGGCATATAAATAGCACTCAAGTAATCGAAATAAAGCTTTATTAGTAAAGGCACTGTTAGTGTTATCTCTTTGATTTTTAATTTAATAGTTTGCATTCCAGAATTTCCGAATGAGCTCCGTATACCTACAGAGTTAATGATAATTTTGTGCGTAATATACACCCAACTGCTTTGTTTGTCGGGCGTTCACGAAAGCGGACAGCGTGAAAACAAGCTGTATTTAAAATATGGAACTATAAAACGAATTCCCAATTCAAATGATGAAAAGGGCATAAAATAAATGTACAATTCAGTGGAATGCGACTTATCTGAAATTATCCACAGCTGCTTGTAATAATAATTAAGGGAACTTTTGTATGCAGTATATCATTCCAAACGGATTACACAGAACATAGCTACATAATATACCTACATGGATTTACGCAATATAAAAAAAGGGATATTAAACAATTACTGAGTTTAAGTTTAATTCTTCCTAATTAACGCTGTAAAATTAACAAAAAATAACTTTAACATGTTCACAATAAAATATTGATATATTGTCATATCAATGTTTTTCAAAAGGGAAATTTATCCAATTTAATAAATAAAATAAAAAAATATTTTATATAAAAACACGGATACCTACAAGATTTAAGAAAATTTTTATTCACATTTCTCGGTCGTATAACCTTTTGTAGCTATGGAGGCACTTTCTGTTTTATTTAGAATACTGCCTCACAGGTGCGGTGGCGTATACTTGCTATTTTATAGCCTTTTCTCAGTGTTCAGTCCTTTGCTCATTTTCGTGATTATTTTCAATAGTTGTCATTAGAAGACTGAGCGATTCACAAATTTAACTTTTGACCGACATTGTACTGAGATTAGAGATAGAGATAGAGATATATGAAAACGTTTGTTGATAAAAGGGTGCGACCAAAAAAAAAAGAAACGTGGTACAAACAGAATTTGTAAAGACGCTTTTAGTTTGAGAGTCAATTTGAAGGCTAACCCATTTGGGGAAAACCTACTTACGGCTGGCGCATATTCGTTTGCGACGTGAACTATAAGTACCTCCGATATCATCAAAATCAGGTAGAACTTTTGACAAATACGATCTTGTAGTATCCGCACTGTGCGATGCAAACACTTGACTATATAAAATGTAAAACAATGAAAATAAAGTCGCACTATATAAAATGAAAGTACGGAAAATAAAAGTCAATTGATAGTAAACTATATAGCAATCGGCTATTGAATATTGGGTTTCTACAGATCTCACTGTATATCTACTACCAGAATTTCAAAAAAAAAAAATCATATTAGCTGTACAAAATGTATGGAAAATCCGTTTTTATGAATTTTTTAATTCATAGATTCAGCAAATATAATTCGCGCATTGTTTTATAATGCCCCACAAAAGGGATGTTAAACCACACCAACTTCTTATCTGCTTTGTTGCACCATATTTTGCATTTCAATCGACCAAGCCATTAGGTACTCTGTAATCGCAGGCAATGAGCGTGGCCAGGAAGGGCTCAGCACTACACGCCTCGCTCTCAACGAGGGTCCACATTCCGCTGGGAAAGTTAGGTGACAAAATACATTCATATTTTCTGCCAATCTCCAATGGTCGGGATTGACAAACTGCGTCATATCAAGGAAGATATGGCCTACCTACGGGCATTGGCTAATTGGCGACCATGCGGCCAAACTAGGTATTTCATACAACCCTCATTGCCGCAGTTGCGGAAATACAAATGAAAAAGAAACTCTCTTTCACTTCCTTTGCAAATGTCCAGCTCTAGCAAGAGCCAGACTGAGCGCACTGAACCAATCATTCTTTGACGACCTTTGCAGTGCATTGCAGTTTGACATTTCTCTTCAGTAAGGTTTGCCATTTCACGATGGAAAGATATACGAGCCAAAAACGAGTCGAAATTATTAAAATTTACTACCGAAATTCGGAGTCAGTGGCCTCAACGTTAAGAGCGCTACGTCCAATTTATGGTCGTCATCATCGTCCTAGCAGATCAACAATCGAGCGTCTAGTGAAAAAATTTGAATCCACAGGCACAGTACAAAATGTTCCCGTGCCAGTGAGACAAAGAAATGCCCGTAGTGTCGAGAATATTGCTGCCGCTGAGGCTTCAGTTGAAGAAAGCCCAAATGCGTCTCTCACACGTCGTTCTCAAGCGTTGGGCATCTCTGTGACGTCGTTGTGGCGAATTTTGCGAAAAGATCTTGGCCTACATCCTTACAAGATTAAATTGACGTAAGAACTGAAGCCGCTTGACCACCAGAAGCGTCGTATGTTCCTGAATTGGGCTGAGCAACAACTTGAAAATGATTCGGATTTTCATCGAAAAGTCATCTTCAGCGATGAGGCTCATTTCTGGCTGAATGGCTTCGTCAATAAACAAAATACGCGGTATTGGCCAGGCAACAATCCACACCTACTCCATAAGTCATCATTGCATCCCGAGAAAATTACGGTTTGGTGTGGTTTATGGGCCGGCGGCGTCATTGGGCCGTACTTCTTCCGTGATGATCAAGACCGGCACGTTACTGTGAATGGAAATCGCTACCGTTCAATGATAACCGAATATTTTTGGCCCCAATTGGATGATATGGACTTGGAGGACATGTGGTTCCAACAGGACGGCGCCACAAGCCAAACAGCGAATGTCACAATCAATTTCTTGGAAACCAAGTTTGAAGAACGTGTTATCTCACGAAATGGTCCAGTCGCTTGGCCGCCTCGGTCGTGCGATTTGACGCCGTTAGACTATTTCCTGTGGGGCTACGTCAAGTCTATGGTCTATGCCAACAAGCCAGCGACGATTGATGAACTTCGTACGAATATCGAACGTGGAATTGCAGCAGTATCGGCCGATTTATCCTTGAAAACCGTCGAAAATTGGGTTCAGCGTCTGGACTTCTGCAAGCGTGCCCGTGGTGGCCATGCAAAAAAAATCGAGTTCCATACATAATGGCATCGAACGTACTTTCACAGAAATAAAGAATTTCATTGATATCCAAAACCGTTTTTGTTTTATTTAAAAAAAAACTTTTATAGCGCTCTTATTGAAAAACCCTGTATTATGTTATAGAAACAGACAACTGTAACGATTCTTATCTTGATACGAAATCTTTGGATTAATACTACGAACACGAATATTAGCGCCGTCATCCACACGCCACCTACTAGAAGACTTTTTTTCGCTACCGATTTCTAAACTCTTCCATAGAACGGGTTTTTTTTACCATCATCTGATCACTACCGAGATCCTTTCTTCAAGCGCTGACATTTAAAAGATACTCGTTATAGATACTCACTCTGAGTTACACACTGAATCTCGAACTCATACTTCTCGGGCCAAAAGCAAACCGCTTTACACACAAAATCATATATAGAAACGGATGCATATTTTGTTTTTCAAGCTATATGTGCGCTAATAATATAACCGTCTCGAAAAATCTTTGGCAATCTGTTCTAAGTATAATTGACTTTTGTATGGGAAATAATGCAAACCACTTCTTCAAACTCACCGCATCAAGGTCGTTCATAGGATAACAAATAAAATAAATAGGTGGCGCAACAGGCGGGTGACACCCAAGGCCTAGCTTCTCGCAACCATTCGTTTTGTGTGAGTTTCTATTTTTGGGACGAATGGAAGCGACCTACAATTTTATGCCGAGTCCGAACGGCTGAATTGAGAAGCTTTTTCATGACAGTCATACTCTCGGATGTTTGTCAGACGTTCGCGAGAGTTGGCGCAGTAGAAAAAAAACTTTAAGATGTAAGGAAAAAACTTTAAGATGTAAATAGGATGTCGAAGAATAATCGTTAATTATTAACAGATGTCTAGACACGACGTATGTTGTCTCGGGAACATCAGAACTTTAGTTATTTAGTTAGTCTCTTACGGTTTCAGTTTCGAACCCCATTAAAAAAAACATAATATTAATTTTTTATACACTGCCAGCGTATAATTAACGAAAGCTGTCGACTTGCAACAATAATCCTGCGCCAAAATAAATGAGGCATAAGTTTGCAGACAAATTTGACAAACGAAATGGAAATGCTCAGAAGACGAACCATCTACATTCGTACGACCCTTTGCCTTACCAACCGAACAAAGAACAAACTTCAGCTAATCCGATACAAACCTACACAATACACCCAATTTAAGTCTTGTTCCCATTTCCGACAAGTTCTTGAAAAACAACTAATTTTGAGAGAGCGCTAAAATAAAAATAAAACTAACCTAACACAAGGAGCCCGCATCGTGCACATGCATTAATGTAACAAAGTACTTAACAACCCTCCATTGTAGGATACTTCATGCACACAAACACATTAAAAACGAATTAAAATCACTTCCTTTGATGCATTCCTTTCCTAGCGCTTTAATTACCACCACCATAACCAGCCGTGAAAACTTGAGTTGAATTTAACGACCCATGGACGAGCGAGTTTGCCAAAAGTAAAAACACATAACCTGAGGATATCTCACCCGTAGCCTTATCGACAGAGCATAACTTTTTATTGCAATGCCGTGTGAAGATGCCGCCCTCTTGTGAAATCTCGAATATAGCAATCAGTAGGAATGCAATTGCACACACCATTAACGAGCTTCCCCATCGCTCATCGTTTTATTTATGACCGATAATAATTCAGACGCCGACCGACGCCGTTCGGAAGCATTCTTCCATATACACACAACACCTTAGCAAATATCCATAACTGCATTTGGCGTGCCACTTCGTGTGTGTCGGCATCAGTGGAAAAGGATATCCGAAAATCAATCACGAGAGCCAAACACAGAACAACGATAATGAAAATATGCAGGAACGGGCTAACTGACATAAAAACATTCACCGAACATACTCCTAACTGTATACACAACATTCCTGTGTTTATTTATGCACACAAAACAATTGTACGTGAATGGGCGGGGTTGATTAGATTGAAAGCGCCTATACGACCGCTGACACACTACCTATGACGACTGGTGCTGGTGCAGCACCTACCATCTAGATATCTCTATTTACAGAATAGTTTGACAGCTGGCAGTAATTTCATGCTTAAATAGCACAAAGCACACCTACAACCCACTCACGTCCAACCTCCAACACTCCTTAGACACCCACTCGCCTGAAAATGTCCTTGTATAGTTGAAAATTTACAATTCTCTTCAAAGTTCGTTTTGGTCTGTTAATTTGTATATATACATGATGACTGTGAGTCAGAGTGTTGGTGTTGATAATTACGCACATTGGGGCCATGCACAAGTACAAGCCTTGTGTCTCGTTATTGTTTCAACAGCAGCACATTCTGGCGTCACATTCGAATCCGATTGAGAACGAAGAAGTATCTCAATGAACTAAAACTATATTTCTGTTTATCTGGCGGCGTGTGTCTATTACAGGAACTCATCAAATCGTAAATATCGAAGGAGTAGTGGAGCTAACCTACTGGCTTTGAGGAGTAACAGTGGGACGGTTGCTTCCGCCGCCGGCTCAATGGCAACTATTTACAATGTGCTCGGAGGTAGTGGCGACAGCCCATTACGGTCTACGCAATTCCCACCATCGGCAATTCCCAACCCACAGGGATTGTTCTCCATCAGCCATCTGAATATGGAGATATCGGAACAGCACATTGGGAACAATAGTCGCCTGGAAATTACGTGTTTGGCAACAATTCCGACGCAAGTCGGTCTCGGTGAACAGTATGCTGACTACAAAACGTATTCGGTGAAAGGTAAGCAATTTTGTGATTTATTTTTCGTACTTTATTCTCTATTTAAGCAGGTACTTCACATCATTAGGTACTTAAAAATTGATTTGAATGTAAAAGTCGTTAATTCGAAAGCACAGTTTTATTTTTTCAATCTCCCAATTCGAAACGTTCTTCGCCAAGACTGCGCTGTAAATCCAGTCCATATAAGTAATGAGAAGAAGAGGAGACACGACGCCAACCTGACGAAGTCCAACGCCCACGGTGAAAGGTATTGGGTTTAACGAGGTTTACTCCAACACAACTTTTACAGTTTGTGTAGAGAGATTGAATGGCTCTAAAGAAAGAACTCCATACTCCTGTAATACACTTTAGAGTTTACCTCGAGGGACTCGGTCAAATGCTTTCTCCAAATTTACGAAGCATGCGTAAACAGGTGTAGCATACTTCCAGGCCTTCTCAAGTACCATTCTGAGAGTGAATAATTGTTCGGTTTTGCTTCTGCCGGGACGAAAGCCGCACAGCTCATCTCCTAATCGTGCCTCGACCACTGCTCTACAACGCGTTTCCAGCACCATAGCAAAGACTTTTCCGGGGAGAAATAAAAGTGATATACCCCTGTAATTGGAGCAATACTTTTTATCCCCTTTCTTGAAAAGGGGCACAATCACCCCAATCTACCAATCGCCGGGAGTTCCGCCGCATTTCCAGGCCTCTTTAATGACACGAGAGAGCCATTGAACTACCTCTTGACCTAAAGCCTTGAGCATTTCTGGCCGGGTTTCATCATTTGTGGAACTATTTTCCGCCCTGCTTAATCTGCTATGGATCTGTCATCCTCAATGCCCTGGATTGGATTGAGCAATTCAGAATATTCTGCGCAAGATGCCCTCCTCATTAGAAGAAAGTGTATACCATCTTTGGATTTGACTTCTTCAATAATGTTCCACTTCCTTCGTCTAAGACGGCAGATGGTCTGCCAGAACACCTTGCTTGCAGATCTCTGATCACGGTCTAAGTTCTCGCCGAACTCCTTCCAAGATTGTTCTTTGGCTTCTTTAACAGCCAACTTGCAAGTTCTTCGCGTCTCAAAGTAACGGTTTCGAGAAGGTGAGTCCCCCAAGTGAATCCACCCCTTCAAAGCCTTTTTCTTCTCTCTGAACTTGGGCGTCTTAAACCACGCAGTTCTTTTCTCCCCACACACCACGGGGAGGTCAGCTACATGAAATTTTTATTTCATAAAAATGACAAGTGACAGCATTGTCTGTTAAATACAACGACAAATTTGCCATGATAATCTTGTGTTTGTCATATTTTAACAAAATTCTTGTGGCAATTTTGTCATTGTCATATTTTGACAAATTCGTTGTAAGCCTCTCTCTTTGGTCCTTAAATTGGATGTCACTCAATGTAATAAAATTATTATTTTTTTCTTTGGTTAAAGTGTCAATTGCGTAGGTACTACACGAAATTTCATTTGGAATCATCGGTTTCATTTGAAAAAATAATTTCCACCATTTTAAATCGTATTTGTCTATTAATACATGACCGAAATTCAAACGCCTGACGGAATTGTCAATTTTATACCGATAAAATTGGAAAATGTATATTTTTTTGTGTCTAATAAAAAAATTGTCGGTGCAAATTTGTCAGAAATTTCAGTGGCCTATTTCACCAACTTACAAATTTCTATTTACAAGTATTTTTTTAAAGTTGTTTGCATATTTTGAAAGTCAATTACTAATCATTTTACTACAAAATGTCTAGACAAATATTTGTAAATACAAATTTGTAAGTTGGTAAAGTAGGTCACTGGAATTTTGCGTGTCATGAAATTTCCGACAAATTTGTACCGACAATTTTTTTAGAACATCAAAACTTGTTGAGTATTTTCCGACAATTCTACAAAATTGTCTAATTATTTATGAAACAGAAATTTGACAATTGTCTAGTTGTTTACAAATTGTCACCTGTTACCTGACTCAATTGTCAAATTTTATAGTCAATAGGGCCCTAGTATGAGTTGCTTTTTTATTGAGGACTTCTGCCTCTAAATGCAAATTGACTCCATCGAATCGTAAACCAAAGAATACTCGGAACAACTTCTGAGCTACACCCCACCTCAGTACGAAATATGAACAACTTTTTCATTTTCACATTATACTAGGGGATCCCTACTTTAATTTTAAGAAAATAATTCAAGGATAACGGAAAAAATATAATCTGTCGATGTCCACAAGACAAAGTAGGTAATAAAAATAGTCAATAAAGTTTGGTGAGCGCAACTGCGGTGAAGCATGTATTTCTCGCTCTCTCACTCTTTTGCACTGTCCACACTAGAGTTGGGCAATTTAGTTCATTTGAGTGATCGATCAATTTAGTTCAAATCACTCTACTGAACTAGTTCGCTTATTTTAAAAAAGATACACTTCCATGCACCTGAATAGTGACAACATTTTTTAATCATTTCATGTTGTGTTTCTCTTTATAAATTCCTAAATCACTTGCATCATTTGAATAGAGACAGAGGCAATTGCTTTTATGTGGATCAATTTATTGAAGCTTAAGATATTTTTATTTCACGTGTATTTTAATCGTTTTTCAATCAAATGGGGCAAGAAAAAGTCGTACCTAACTGCAGAAGACAAAGGCAAAATACTTGGCTGGAAGGAGTGTGGTCTCACCTATAGCGATATATTGCCAAACAAATTTGAAATAAGCAATTCAGTGGTTTCGAATTTTCTTAAAAACAAGTGCAACTATGGAAACAACATGAAGGGAGGACCAAAACAGCTACTACATCTACTGAACATAAACGGATTTTTGGAGAATCATCAAATTCTCACTGTTCCGCCTCGCAGATCAGAACAAATTTGGGAATTTTTGCTAGAGTTGAAACGGTAAGACGAGTAATTCGGAGAGCTGGATATCTAAAAAGATACAAATTAAAAAAAAAAACCGTCTCTTACTTCTACTCGTAAGGAGACTCGCGTTGTTTTTGCTCGGAATTGCATGACGTGGAAAAGCTAGTGGCATCAAATAGTTTTTTCTGACGAAACTCGATTTAATTTAGATGGCCCTGATAGTTAAATTACGCAAAGAAAAACGCTATCTGTCTCGTCACCATAGCCGTAAAAGGGCTATAATGGTATGTTGTGCGATCTCTTATTATGGCCAGTGTTAATTACAGTTTCCGTTATCAAGAATGAACGCGAATAACTACAAAGACGTACTGGTGAAGACTCTCCCTAACTGTGGTAGTGTAGTTGGACCCGTGCAATGGACTTTCCAGCAGGATAACACACCCATTTATACCGCACGCGTGGTAAAAGAGTGTATCCGTACCAAAAACTCTCAATTTGGGGATAGAAGTCACGGAAAGTATACGAGTCCGGTAAACAATTTGTAGATGTTAAATCATCAATGCCGCATGGAACAATATTTCCTAGAGCTACCTAGAATATATGTTTAACTCACTTCAAACGGTATTTATGAAGTTATTTCCAACATATGCGGCTTGTTTCCATATATTGATCCTTGTTTCTAGTTACTGTCCCTATTCAAGTCCATGGTAGGTAGGAGGTACATAAGTGAGTGAGCTGAGCTGTTCTCCCATGACATGATTGGCTTCTGTATCTGTATCCGTATTCCGTAGTCTGTTTAGTTTGTAGGGACACACATATGTCATAAAGAATAAATCATGGATTATTTTCTTTAGTTTATTCCGTTTGTGTAAAAATCATTGAAACTAATAACCGTGAACTAAATGAACTAGTGAACTAAGTGTGTGAACTTAGTTCACTTTAGTGAACTAGTTCATTGAACTGGTTCGTTCGCGAACTATACAAGCCATAAAGAATAAATCATGGATTATTTTCTTTAGTTTATTCCGTTTGTGTAAAAATCATTGAAACTAATAACCGTGAACTAAATGAACTATACAAGCCTAATCCACACACTACTTTTCGTTAAGCATCACGCCATCACAGCTGATCACAGTAGGCACTCGTGGCATTATATGTACAGTTACATTATATTTGTAATAATACAGTAATAATATTAAGATGTCTCCGTTTTGTGGACAAAAACTAGAAAAATGTTGATTTTACATCGGAAACAAAAAAAAATACCTTTTTTATTTTTATTTTTTTGTTTCTGTAATAAATTAGTAATAGGTGCGTTTTTTGTATAAAGGCTTAAAAAAATATTTTCATACAAATTTAATTTATCCGGGTTAACAAAATCTATATAGAATTAAATTTGTATGAAATTATTTTTCTAAGCCTATATAGAAAGCCAAAAAAACGCACCCAATATTTTTTGTGCAAAATTAAAAATTTCACTTTTTCCGAGAAAAAAAAAATTTTAAATGGACCTTAATTTTTTCTATTTGTTTGTTCGTTTCCACGGTGGATTATTTTTTTCAAACCGCCATGCCAGATTAAAAAAAATCCTCCAAATAATCGACAGGTTATGGATCAGCACGACCAGATCATCAAGCTGAACCGTCTCTGTGAAAATCTCACTCGCTAGAGTATTTCAAGATAGCAGATTTTTTTGCATTTTTGAAAAACCGCAAGCATCTCGCGGCGCTGTTGAAGCGTTATAGGTTCGCCTTTCCCGGTCCCGGGAGAAGTATTTAAAAAAAAAAATAAAAAATTAAAATATTTCCGTTATTAGCGACACGTGGGGCATATATAGACTATCAAAATCTGACGCGCCCGATTATGTAATTTTTTTTTTTAAATCCTAAAGCCTACATCCTAATATAATCTTCAAAATCCAATAGGTCCCCACGACGCTCGAGTAAATTCACATTTGGCATCGTGGGCTCCCCTACTATTAGTCAGAATTTTGAAACGCACCAAATTACGCCAGCTTCTTAAAGCGGATTTCAAATCACTATGGTCCGTGAATGTGAAGTGATACTTAAAGGTGCCCAAAAAAATCATGTCCGCCATGGCTTTCCAGGCAAGTACGTCCTCTTTTATTAAAATTGTCTATGACAGTTTTGCACAAATGTGGCTGAATTTTATTAATACACCTCCCAGTTTCCTCCAACGCCTTGATGGTCGTTGTCTTGTTTGCATAGACAATGGGTTATCATGTCACGATAACGAACACCAAATTGGTACTGTCTGACTAGTCGCCGATATTGCTTTCAGGCAAAAGCCGCACCAAACAGTCACGCGTTGTGGATGCATTTTGTTTTTCAACAATTACTCGTGGGTTTTCTGAACCCCAAATGCGAAAATTTGCACGATTTACGAAGCCAAATGATTTTGTTCGAAAGACCTTCATTATTTTTAAATGCACTACCGTACTGTCAGCTGTCACATTGTTATCTTTTTTTTTTCGTTGGCATCTCTGTAGATATGTCCTATTAAATGATGCAAAATTCACGCCACGCCCCCAATTTCGACCAATCTTCACAGCAACACTCCTGGACCAATACCTAGGATTCTCTCTAATTGTCAACTCAATCAATTCGGCCGTTTTCGAGATATAAGATTTTGAATGTTTTTTTTTGTATGGGCGGTGCCACGCCCCTTTGTCCAATTTTACCCAAATAAAGCCTATTGCACTCCCAATGCTAAGACCTACCTTTTCCAAAAAGACCATACCAATAGGGTTAGTAGTTCTTACGTGATAGTGGAACTAAGAAAACATCAACAATTATTGTATAGAAGATGATAGCTGTAGGTTAGGTTAGGTTAGGTTTACGGGTTGGCAGAGCAGGGTCATCCTGATGTGCCACACTTTGGTCCTTGTGGACCCATTGTAATGCCCTTGAAGTTGGGATGGTTAGCCTCATGTCCCTTTTTCTGGTGATTACTCGACGCCGTCCAGCCATTCTGATATCCTCAAAAACCTGTATAGATCAGAAAGTGAGACATCAGAAAGTTCTTGTAGGTCATGGAAGTAATGACTTCCAAGTGTTCTGTTTCTCAAGTGACAGAGACTCGGTCAGTAACAGAGGAACTGAGGTGTGTCCTCATGAACCTCTTCGTCTCCGCAGCTTCTAACATAAATCTTCATCTTTGAGATTTAGTTTCATTATAGGTATGGTTTCTTAGTAATTTAAGACCCGTTAATGCCCCTACCAATTTAGACAGCAATGACCTGTCAAACTGTACAAGTTTGATGATCCGGCTGTAGGTACTCTTCTCTATCCCGTAGCTTTATATTCATCAAAAAATGAATGGTTTAGTATTACCAGAGCTTACCCTTTAAAAACAAATTTTACTTCATAATAGCTAGTGTGATTAATGTACCCACTATATTTCACCACGTGACTATTTTTTGGTATACAAATTCAGTTTTCTAAACTATTATCATTAATTAATTACTATTAAGAGAGCCGAAACGCAATAGCTATTAGTCACTTCGGTAAGAATATCTAAATATCTAATAATAGTAATAATTTGGAATAAAAATAATTGATCATCAGCCTTTTTTGAAGTGAATGTATTTATGCCTACATTTTTATACTTAAACAATATCAGCAAGTTGTTACTGAAAGATATTTAGTTTAAACATGTAGAAAAAAGTGATTTATGTCCTATTCAGCTACACAACATTATGAAGGCATTTACCTTGTTAAATGACAAGAGTAATTTGCTCTAGAATTGTCCCGTGAATTATTTGATGCTGAGGGTCTTGTTTATGTGGCCAATAAAGCGAGCTGCCAACACGGTTGAATGGGGATTCCTTATATCTCGGAGCATAATGTGTGTAGTACTCCTTTCTGCGCAGTTTTCTGTACAACGCTGCTTATATTTATTGCTAAGGTGAGTCTATTAAAGCACAATGAACATGTTGGTAATAAAGTGCTGGCAAAATGGAGCACAGCTTGAGGAATGAATTGCTGGCGATTTATTCTCTTTTTTATAGTCCTTGCTTGTAATTGATGTACTTGACCAATTTATATCCCAAAACATTAACCTTTTCAGTTGGAAATTAGTTCAGCTGGATATATAACTGCTTAATAATGGGAACATTTTTACTACAACCTGGGAATATAGTATTACTTATCTCGAAGGCTATTTTACAGCATAGATATTATATTATGGCTAGCTCTTGACAGTACTAAAAGGGGGGGGGGTTTATATGTCACCTCGAAATGGTTAATTCACTCTCCATTTGGCAAATGTGCCACTCGATGTTAGCTCTGAATGGTATTGCTATGTTATGGAGTTTAATTCACAAGTTCAATTAATGCTAAATTGGAAGTTTTAGAAAATGTGAAACTGGCTTTTGTTTGATAAATCAAGAGGCTATAGAATTCTATGCCGCATACGAACTGCAGAATTGAGAAGTCTTACCACGACAGGGATGCATTATAATGAATGCAACTGAACCGGTCGGTAGGGACCAACCCTCAAACTAATTCTGTGAATGTATACTTAGTCGGCTCTCACACTGAGGCAACAATCAATAAGCAACTGGCAATAGGAAACATGTAATATTATCGCTTACAGTTATTTTACTTTGAATTAAATTAGAGGTCTCCCATCAAAGCAACTAAATATCGCTCGAACGAAAAATGTTGCTGATTGCTTATTGACAGTTGCTATAGAAACTATAGTTGCTTATTGCTTGTTGCCTCAATCTAAGAGCGGCCTTATGCGACACGACAAATGTGAGCATGGTGAGCAGCGCTGTCCCCTTACTACAATTGTAGCGTTTGTACTACATTTTGTTGGTCAAAAAAGTGAGTACGTACAATTATTAATTGCGTAATATGTACTACAATTTCTCACACTTTAAAAATAATAATATCAAAATTATTAAACTATATTTTTTCCCATCGCTTGTTGTTACTACAAACTGACTTCTGTATGTAAACGAAGCAATTAGCATTTCCAATTAACAAAAGCCTGCATTTGGAAAAATACGTAACTATATGTTAACATTGTGCGTTCTACCACATAGCAGTGCCACTGCAGAGCTTTATTTTTTTAGTTTAAATTTAATTAAAAACAAGTAAAAGTGTTATCATCGGCCTGGTCGACTTGACCGACGCACGTAGACAATTTTTAATACCAACCTGACGACGCACGGTAAGAAGAAAATTTTCATTCGCTTAAGTCGATTCGTTTGGACGCTACAGACAGAGAGATAGATGGGTCGAATAATGGATTTTTATGGGAGGTAACAGAACTACTTGACCGACGTGGACCATTTTTAATACAAACCTGAAGGCCAAAGTATAAGACTTCTCATAAAATTTGAGTTTCCTAATGCTGGGTTTCCACTTGTCGATTTGAAATTGACAATTGACGCATTTTTATGCCAATTAAACAATTGGCAAGCGGAAATAACGAAAAATTGCTTGTCAATGAATTGACTAACAGCGTTTGCCAATAACTGACAAAGAAACCACTGGACAAGTGGAAATTGCTGAATTGTCAAACAAAATGTCACTTTGTCTATAATTGACAGAGAAAATTTAATTGGCATCGAGTTCATAGGTTGGTCAATCAACTGACAAACGATTTTTTGGCATAAGTGGAAATGAACTGACGTTGGTGTCGTTCAATGACATAAACGCTAGGGCTGTCAAACTTTGTTAATCAACCGACATGTGGAAACCCACCTTAAGTCGATTCGTTCGGACGCTATCGTGATTTCAACAGACAGAGGGAGACGTGGGTCTAATAGTGGTTTTGTTTGGGAGGTACCAGAACTACTTTATCGACATAGCACATTTTCAGTACCAACCTGGCGACGGTTTAAAGTCTAAAAGAAGTCGTCTCACAAAATTTCATTCGCCTAGGTCAATTCGTTTGTTTCTGTGATTATTTTTCGAGCTGTGTTATTGTATTTAATTTTTTCTTAATTGTTTACCTATGAATTCATGTTTATTTATTTAAAAAAATCATTATAAAGTAATTATTCGTGTTTTTTTTAAATTGTACTACATTGTACTACATTTTAAAAGCCCCCGTACTACATTTTCGACCTCTTGGGGGGGCAGCGCTGAATTGGTGAGGCAATATAGCCAGCGTTGCCATAAGTGCAGATTTGTCTGCATTGTGCAGCTTTTCGGAGCGGCTTCAGACTTTTAAAATCCCCAAAATCTGCGTGACAGATTTTGTCTGCATTTATGTATTTGGTTTGCTTAGTAATTCTGCGCTGCACAGAAAAGAACAGGAAAGTAGAGGTTTTTGCGCTTTATAAGTAGAAATGCTGTCTAAAACTGTCGCACTTCTGGTCTTATAAGGTTGTACTGAATGTGTCTAGCTCTCGCCTGTCAAAATTACATCTTTTGACATTGCAATATTTACGAATCCAGTTTTTTTTCATAGAAATTTAAAAAATTGCAGATTTTTTTCTTCATAATTGCAGATTTGTCGAAATATTTGCACGGCAACACTGAATATAGCTAACTTATGTCAATGACAATAGTATTACGACTATTTTAGGTATACGTATAGCCAGTCTAATGAGAGCGACGACACTTAACCGATTGAATATGAATAATTCTCAATCCACTACCGCTACATGCAGGAATCGGCTGCAAAATCTCTTTTGAGCTTCAGCTAAGCAATCCGCTGGAACAGAGAGAGCCCCTTAGGATGTTACGAATGTGTGATGAATACCCACGAGGGTATACCTCAACCTATATGCTACTGTCCGAGAGATTACGCCACTTGAGGGCTAACACTTCGAAGCTTCTATATTCCAGAGATTTTCAAAGTCTTACTAATTAATTTTTACTAATTTATGAATGAGTACAAGAAGAAAAGGTACGAGGTCCTAATTTACAGAGCGGAACCTCATTGTAGAAATGGTTTCACGTGTGGTAAACTAACAATTACTATATAGCACGACTTGGAAAGCGAGTGGTGACCATATACGTTTAACAAACTACAGACACCAAATATACCGAGGGTGCAAACATCGATGGCAGAAGTGAAATGTCGGCCTCGAATAATTCGACGCATCCTTAAAGAATCAGTTTGCAATTAGCCAACTGAACCCGACGGAATCCCGGCTATAGTATTCAAGAGCTATCCACTAGAACTTGCAAATGTACTACATATGTAAGCTGTTTACCATGTCGTACTCCCAGAAGACGTTTCCTTCTTGCTGGAAGACCGCTCGTATTCAACCTATTCCAATGAATGGGAGGAAATATCTGCCACAAAACTATTGTCCAATAGCGTTACTTTCAATGCTCTCAAAAGTAATGGAAAAGGCAATAAATGTCGAAATAATCAAATATATAAAAGGCCACCGATTAATAAGCGACAGGCAATACGGATTTCAGAGCCGTCGTTTCACTGGAGACCTGTTAAGCTGAGTATCGCACTTATGGACGCAAGCAGCGAATTCAGAGCATCAGCCTTGGACATATCAAGGGCATTTGACCGAGTCTGGCATAGAGCTCTATTAGGCAAGTTAGCACCTTATGGATTACCACAACAACTCTGCGGATGGAAATTTTCTTCTGGGAAGATCGATCCAAGTTGTTGTAGCTGGTGTTGGTGTATCATATAATTTCCCAAGGATCTATTCTATCTCCAACTCTATTTTTTCTCCACATCAACGATTTGCTTAGATCGACAAATAATAATATCTACAGCTTTGCTGATTACAGCACTCTTTCTTGAACGGTGGGCCTGTGAATGCGGCTACATCACACAGTCAGTGATGTGAACAAATAAGTTCTCTAAATTATGATCTGGACAAAATCTTGAAGTGGGGAAAAGACAATTTGGTTGTATTTAATGCGAACAAGACACAGCTCACAACATTTTCTAAAAAAAATGCATCAACAGTTCCTCAGATCCAAATGGATCACCATCCGAACCTTCCAAGTACTCAGTGCACCTTCCAGGAGTCACACTCAATTCAGGAATCACATGACAGGATCACATATCCTATATGTGGCTAGATCGGCGTCCGCTAAGTTGAGCTACATATTTAGATCAAAGTGGTAGTTACTTTAGCCCCAAGCAACTTCTCCTTCTCTACAAAGCACAGGTTAGACCAGGCCTGGAATATTGTTCCCATATATGGAGCTCTGCCCCAAAACATTCACTTAACCTACTTGACAGTATACAGAGAGTAGCAGTTCGACTTATTGGAGCCCCTACACTCACATCGTATCTACAACCGTAGAGGACAAGTCGCTGACCTTTGCTGGTTCTATAAGTTCTTCCATGGTAGATGTTCCGAGGAACTCAAATACATTATCCCTCGAAATGTAACTTTTGGGCGCCCCTCACAAGACAGGCAGCTAATGCTATGACCAGAGAACGGATTTTGTTGACCTAAAAAATCAAGGCAAAACTGAACTGTAAAAACGGCATAAATGCCCTTTATTAAAAAGAAGATGGTTTTAAGCCTTATAATGACACTGTTCAACCATATAAGCATTTTAGAATTTGCTGGCAACAAACGCCTGCGATTGCCTCTCAGGAAAGCTTTGAAAGAGCTGAAGAGAGGACATGGGCAGAGACAAGTTAAGACCTTTTAATAGACGTCTTGTCATCGACTGCAATATTTGGAGGCAATTTGAACCTTTCAGCGCCATTTACTACACATTATTTATTTCTTTGATGGCCTTGAGTCTTTCATTTGCAGAAAAGAAGGCACGCGCTTTCACAACAACTTCAGCAACTACCTACTGGTCTTTTTGCTATTTGCAATTTCTCATAGATCCCCCTTAAAATTTTGAAAGTACATATCTCCAATCAATTGCACACAGGACACTAACAAAAAAATATAAATAAATAGGAGCAGGTCCGTATGGGAACCCAAGGCCTAGCTGCTCACAACTATTATTTTTGGTAAGTTTTTATTTTTGTAACGTATGGAAGGTACCTACAATTTTCATGCCGAGTCCGAACGGCTGAATTGTGACCGCTTTTTACGTTCGTCAACGAAAGGATGCTCTGAAACTATATTTTTTCCAGTAACTCCAAAATAAAATATTTAACAGCCACTTGAACCGGCTGATACTCTATCCGAGATGATATCTGTAAGATATCACTATCCGAAACCTTTGAAACCAAAAGTTGTTCCGGATAGTCTATCCGAGATTTTATCAGCTAGTCTTGAAACTGGCCCTTAGTAAAGTGTATAGTCGAGTAGACAGTAGAGTAGTTCAGGCGATGGATTACTATATAAAGGGTGTTTATTTGAGAGGTATAGAACTTTGAAATCGTATAAAACAAAGATGCTATTTCTATATTGACATGAACTTTACTTTATTCGAAAGATAATCTATCATTATAATTTAAATATGATTTCTGGCATATGACCGCCACTGCTGGCTCGGACGTATAGTTTAATCTGGAGGTCCAATTTTCGATGACTTTTCCAACATTTGTGGCCGTATATCGGCAATAATGCGGCGAATGTTGTCCTCCAAGTGGTCAATCTTTTCGGGCATATCGGCGTAGACTAGCAACTTCACTTATCCCCACAGAAAATATTCAAGCTGCGTTAAATCGCACGATCTTTGAGGCGAATTCACGGGTCCGCAACATGAAACTATGCGGTTACCAAACGTTTCCTTCAATAAGTCAATTGTGGCAGGAGCTGTGTGACATGTTGCGACGTCTTGTTGAAATGAAACCACAGCTTCTGCACGATCATGGTTGTTCAATTGATGAACGAAAAAGTCAATAATCATGGCTCTGTAGCGGTCACCATTGACTGTAACGTTCTGGCCACAATCGTTTCTAAAGAAGTACGGACCAATTATTCCACCAACCCATAAAGCACACCAAACAGTCAGTATTTGTGAATGTAACTGTGTTTTAACATACATCAATACTCCAAATATGGCAGTTTTGTTTATTGACGTATCCATTCAGCCAAAAGTGAGACGATTATGTTGACCGTAAAATCGACATAGTGGGCGTTATACGTATTTCGAACAGAACCATGATTTTCAAAATAAATTTGCACAATTTGGAAGCGTTGTTCAGGGGTCAGTCTATTCATTTTGAAATGCCAAACCAAACTAAACATAAATCACTTGACAGCTGAGAAAATGGCCGCCAGTTAAAATAGTGTTGCCAATTTAAAGTTCTATAGGTACCTCTAAAAAAAACCCTTTACTAATATGCCGTATATCCTTTAAGCATCAATCAGCACCTATTCACTCGATTTTGGCCTGAATCTTCTGTTTGTCCTGAAATTGATATTATAAGCTCAATTTCCCAAAAACCACATGTACTCACGTACCTACTTGGCTAAACACTTAACACTAAACGAAAAGGTAAATTTCCGTCCAGAATCGATTCCATTGGCAGGAAGTTAGGACTCGCATTTATTTTTCGACTTACAACATTTAATCCTGATCTGAATCGATTCGATACGTTTACTCTCTCTACAGACATAAGTAGCTATATAAACATCACTGCACAAGCAAAAGAACAAATAAACTGAAATCAAAAAAATGGAATTACGTGAAATCCCTTCAATGTCGTTGAAATGTCCTCTGTCCTAATCCTTGGCAAGAGAAGCCCATTGCTAATCATTGTGCGAAATAATCTCAAGATATCCCTTTGTCCTTGTTCTCCTACTGTTGCCTTATTGAAGGTCGTAAATAGAGACTTTATTCAACTCTGATCCAACAGTTGAGAGTTAACCCACCCCAGTTGCCGCACTGTCATATGGAACTTGCTGTTTCTTGATTACCCTTAAAACGTTAATCTTTTAGGCATAGGGTGCTTTTATTGTTTCTTTTTTAATAGACTCGAGATACCATTCGATTAATTGCTTCACATCTTCTTCACTTTTAGTCGAAGTCGAACGGCCAGAAACATCATCAGCCACATCACCGCCCAACATTGGAATGGCCGCCCTAGGCAATGGCTCGTTTGCCTGCAGCATACACACATGGCCCGTTAAAATACTTTTATCCTGTTTAATCTTTCTAAGGATTTAAATTTTAATTATTTATTCATTTCCGTTTCTTTTTTATTTTTCAAACAAACAACGTACCTACTAAATTAGATGACGAAATAAGTACTTTTAATTTTTTTTTTAAATCAATTCGTTTATTTTTAGTAAGCAGTGAAATAGAGTATTAGTAAAATTAGTATAATGCTGAAGAAGACACGAAAGAGTGTCTGGCATCTCTTCAACAACTCATGATTAAATATTAAGACAATTTTTGTTAAAGTGAACAAAATACAATAATTTTTTAAAATGAACAACTTTTTTGTATATAACCAAAATGAAAAAACAATTAATGAAAAAAAAAATACAAAACAAACTGACGAGAGAAACTAAAATTTATTACCAATACCATGTAACACACGATGCAGTGAAGTGATTAAAGTTTGTCATTTTTTATAGGGAACATTAACATTTTTTTGTAACGATAATATGCTCTTGTATATATCGAAGGATTTTTTTTCAAACGTAAATACTATTTTTTGTAAAAATGAATAGAAAGAAAATAACAAAAAAAAAATAACAATAACAATAAATGTAAATTTAAAAATAAATTTGTAAGAAATTCGTTAGATAGTGACTATGTTTATGGAAAGAACTTTTGCTTATCGTTGCAAGGAAAAATCAAATTTATAAAATGAATTGTAATATTTTTTAAATGAGAAATCTATTTATACTATCTATTTATACAATATAATTTATTTTCATGTGTTGATAATCTGTAAAGTAAATTTGATGAACTATCTCAAACTTATATCTACTTTTATACCTAGCAAATTTGTTTGATAAGGAAAGGTTTGGCATTTGATATGTTTCAATAGAAAAAATGTATAAATTTATTTATTTACCTCAGAATTAGTTGTCATAAATAATCAGAAAATTAATTTCTTTAAAAACAACGTCGCGTCGGTTTGGTTCGTGTAGTGATCTATCCTGCTTTTCTGCAGGAAACGTCCTCAAATAAATTGACATCTTACAGGTGAGTCGCATATTGTTTCCTTTATCGCAAAATAACCAAGATCATGATTAAAGTTACTGCAAAGCAGGAAGAGGAAGATCAATTATTTTTTTTGCGATTATTTTCCTTCGATGAAAGCTACTTTTTTTCGTTTACAAATATGTAATAATAATAACAAAGTCGTTGGTGGTATTTTTATTAAACCGCATGGTAAAATTGCAAAACTTTGGATTATGGACTTTGAGAGCGATAATATTATATATGTCAAATTTATGTACCTAGGTATTTAAAAACTAGCTGTACTCCTGTACAATCTGTTGATATAAATTGTTGATGAACTCGGGCGTAAAAGGAGCAACAGAATTTTTCTCTAATTTAAAGAACTTTGTGCAATAATTCGTCAATTATGTATTTAAATATTATGTAAATTTATTCGGGATGACATCTACGTCAACAAGATCAATAACTTCATTAATATTGATCGATTAATAGAAGCAATTTTTCGTGGATGTCAACAAATTACAATATTCTTGGGCTTATATCAACCCATTGAGTTTCGGTTTCCAGAAATAGCGCTGCCGGAACTTTTGAAGTGTCACTGGCATGTAATAACACCGTACTTACAAAAATCACAATCATATTGCAATTCCAAGAGCAATGGCCGATTCACGACGGGCCGTTTTGCCGCTTGCGTGCGTTGACAGGCGCTTTAGAAACTTTACGAAACTTTATGTCAAAGCGCGCAAGCCGCAGTTTTCCAAAACAAAATGCCGCTTCAGTTCGTTGCGTTGGCACGTTGGTAGATTAGAGTATGAGAGATTGAAAGTTCTGTTTGGATTATTTTAATATACCTACCCGAATTCAGAGCAGTATGCAACTCTACTCCTTTTTGCTTATAATTGTTATTTTTAATGCACGAATTAAGAGGACATATTTTCAAAATAGTAAAAAAATGCATAAATAATAATAATAATATGTATTTTTAATTTTCTTCTCGTGGAATATTTTTGTGAAAATTTATTTTTGTGGCAGAATTGTCTAGTAGTGCATTGAATGAACATAGATACACACACACAGGTACCTACACTACATGCTTTCCCATGAAAGTCCTTTCAGACGAGTCAGGTAGATTTTTACTGCTAAGTTCCACATTTCACTTTCACTTGAAGTGAAATCGGAAATGATTTCAAATGATTTTCGATTTCAAAATTTTCGGAACTGAGACAAAGTGAAATTCGGAGTTTCCGAATCGCTCGAAATGCAGAACACTGAAAACGAATTCACTCGATTTGCAATTTCGATTTCTCTCGATTTCTGGATCCTATTACACCGAAAATCCCTTCCCTTAAACTTATAAATTGATTACTTTGTGGAATACTTGAAGGGTCTACCCCGATATGTAGAAAAATATAATAGGTACAAAAAACAATAATTTAGAAAAAAAATATCGAAAAAAAAAATCAAGAATGAAAAAATATCGAATAGCAAAAATCTAGAAAAAAAAATCTCGAAAGCAAAAATCTAAAATTAATATTAATTCCAGAATTATTCCTATGGAAAACTATTTGAATTGCATGCGTATACAACAACAATTTGATTCACTGTTCCTGCAAGCAAATGAGTCAGCTAAAAAATAATAGGGGCCTATAACACAACGCGACATATCGTCAAGTCTTACAAGAGCCTGTGTTGAATTTGTCCGCACGTGATCATCATAAGATCAGCATTGAACTTGTAACTTTGTGTTACAGGAATGTGTAAAAGATTGTAGAAATTCACATACTTATTCTACAAGTACTTGTAGCGTTGTGTTATAGGTCCCAGGTCTTCTAAAATCTTATTGATGTGCTATTGTCAAAACACAGGGTGGCTTAGCTCCGACACTATATATTTACATACTTTTGGACAAATGAAACTAATATGTAAACTTATTTTCTGTTGAATAGTTATAGTTATGGTTTCGAAGGAATGTGTTTTGTTATGACTATTTGTTAAAAATTTATTATTTTCAATAAAGAAGTTACAAAGTATTCATTATAGACTTGTTTTCATTACTTTCGCAGTAAATTTAATGCATTATAAAAATCTCGAAAGCAGTTTTATTTTCTAGATTTTTTTCGAGATAGAGTCTTTCCAGATTTTTGTACTTCTAGATTTGGACCCATTCAAGATTTTTGCATTCGAGATTTATCAAATTCATTTTCGAGATTTTGACCATTCTAGATTTTAGTCGTTCTAATTAACGTCATGATCCCATACTTGAAAAACGATTTAAGTGAGCAAGATTACTAAATGGCCAGGATTTATCTGTGCCGTGGGCACAGTCACTAAAATTCAGAGGTGCAATTTTGTTAAAAAATTGGTTTGGCTATTTAAAAATAAAAACCCTATTACTAATTTCTCAAATATGGATACCGACGATCTACTCAATTTTTCAATGTTTGCACTCCCTTTCAAGCTAGTAGGAGATAGTCAGAAAACCAGCAATGGTTCTGTAATGACAATGCAGATTGAAAGGTTTTTATGACCCTCGAATTAGGGTAATCGCCTAGTATTAATTGAGTAGATACACGAACATTTTGTTTGATATATTTCCGCGAAGATCCTCGCTGTTTTATCCAGACATTTTTCTTATGTTCTTATGTGTGTACTTCAAAACCTTCCAGCCGATTGAGTTTGAGTTCAAATTTACAGGGAATCTTCGATTTTGGCCGGAAAATTCCCGTGAAGTTGGGTCAAAGTCGGACAAAGGTGCGCATATTCATGTGCATTGTCCCGATTAGTAAACTGGGTGTCTGTACATAAAATTTGAGCACATCTTGTTTTTTTGTCAACAATTTAAAGAAATCACAAAAATAATATTCGTAATTTCCACACTGTAAAATAAATAATTTGTATTGAAAAAACTCGATAGCCTATGGACGTACGTACATATATACCTAAGTGAATCTATGCTACTCCAACAATGAACTGCATTATGCTCTATCACTTTAAATATTATCAAATCGAACAAACGAAACCGAAAATGAAATGTCAAAGCCGCCCAACGCACCTGAAAGTAGAGAGTTGCACTACTTGGGCGCCGCGTTTACGATCTAAAGTCGATCCGAAATTGCGAACCCTGAAGCCGCATTTTGGCTTGCACCATGTGAAAGCATTGGTTTTACTCATCTGTCAACGGTTTCCACAAATTCCGTGACTATTTGAGTACAATACGTACAACTTGGAGCAAACATTTTTCGCCAGATATAGACGATCAAAAAAAGACTTCCCCATAAGTCATGCGATTATCGGCGTATTTTTACCGCGCCACCCGGTTTGCCGTGTAACAGCTCAGTCATTCTTAAATATGTCGTGAGCATCTCTTGAGGTTCCGTGGTTTTCTCGGACGACTCCCTGATGTCAATGGACGGCAGACGCCCCCACTGCACTGCTCTTAGATGTGCGGCCCAATCCTGGTTAGCCGAGCGAGCACACTTAAAGGACCATTCACATGGGAGCGAACGAACGAATTGATGAAATGCGAACAAACCACTTTTTATGCATTTATAAACAGAAAATTGCACATTTTACTACTCCAAGATGAGGATAATTAATTATTCCATCAAAATTTATTTAGAAAACAAGTTTACTAACAGTTTAAATAACGAAATTTCGAAATCCAAATTTTTTGCCGGGAATGAAAACACCCTGGCGCGAATTGTCAGTCTATTGACAATCCACATCATTTAAATCGCGTTCCACAAAGTAGCGAATAAAAAATTCGTTCGAACTTAACCCTATTCCAAGAGAAGGATATCTTGGAATAATAAAATGTGGAATTTTCTGTTTATAAATGCATAAAAAGTGGTTTATTCGCATTTCATCAATTCGTTGGTTCGCTCCCATGTGAATGGTCCTTAAGAGCACTTATCTTACCGCGATCGCGGTCTTGATAATGCTCCACTGCATTGTCCCGGTAGTATTCATCAAAAGCCCTTGATGAGAGCGCGATGCCTCTATCTGTTACCATGCACCTGTAGACACATTTCCAGAACACTACAACTTAAATTCAGGATCTGCAAGTATCGCGGGGTGCTGATGAAGCATTAAAGGTTTGCCTTTTTAAGGAAAGTATTAAACAAAAATATTTTTGACTGGCTAGAATACAGGGGGATGAGATGACTATATCCAGAACCAAATTATAATTTTTCTATGAATAGTGGTCTGTATAACTAATCCTTGGTTCAACTGTACCACATTTTCATTTCTCGACCTTTCCTTTATCTTCGCCAATACATTTTATTGTCAAGATGGATTTTGAATGACTGTTGAAATCATGTTGTCACTACGAGTACCATTACCGACTTTAACAGATAGTATCCCAAGCAGCATGTCTTAAGATAAGCTTATCAATAAAAAATGCCAGCGACTCTCTGCTCGAATAATTTTTTTTTTTTTAAACAAAATACCTAACAGCCAAGTTTAATTTTCATTTCGCTTAAACACTACCTACCTTTATATATATCTTATCATCTCAAAAAGTTTTTAAACCACTCAAAGTCAAATTTTACAGCATTTATGTGTACCTGTCTGTTCAAAATCAATTCAACAAAAAGAAAAAAAGAAACAAACAAAATACGAAAGCCATGTCATGAATCTCATTAAAAGGTATAATATATAAATTTTTAAATACAAAGAAAACAACAACAACGCAAATTGTACTAAACAAAAAAAAAATACTTTTGAAAACCTTAATAGATTCAACGTTAACAAGATAATTTAGAATGGAAATATCTAGTCCCAATCAAAGACCAAAAATTATTTGTCAAATATGTTATAGCAGTGGGCTAAATCAATGATGTATCGCAATTGAAATCATCCTACACTAAAATTTAAACAAAAATGAAAAAAAAAATGTTTCCTTAGCAAAGCGTAAAACAAAGAAAAATCCAACCAAATTATTTTTGATGTGCAACAATATTATTGTATTTTTATTACAAAAAGAAAAACAAAAATCCTAAATAAAGATAGAAAAAAAAATTGTTTATAAATAAAATGAAAACCGATGAAGCTTAACAAAAAACAATCAGTGTTAAACAATTTGAAGTCAAATAGATAATAATATTTAATACTATTTTAAAATTTGTTCGAAAAACAAATTATTATGAAACACATTCTAAACTGTTTAACAAACCAATGTCAATTCGATCAAAATAAATTAAAAACAATTTGTATTTGGACGAAGAATAAATTCATAACATCTGATTAATTTGACAGTATATTTATGACAACGGCATAGAATCACATTTTTGTACTAAAATAGCGATCAAGTTCCCACATAATTCGCTTAATTATAAAATAAAAACAAAATTATTACTAAACTAGACTGTTAAGTTTTCCTCTTGTACATATTGGCATAAAATCAATCTCTTAGATATAATATTTATAACTATTGTCTTTGTGTATAGATGTTTCTGTATACAAAACTATTGTATATACATATTGGGACTAAACTCAAGAACCTGTATTACAAGTGTAGGTAGGTCACCATCGAGGTAACAATATGTTAAATACATAATGTATATAACATTTGCCAGAAATACGGTAAATCGGATAAGTGTAAAAATTATAAAACTATACGTGGAGGTCGATTTGTAGCTAGGGAATTATACTAAAAAAAATAAAGATATAGAAAGTGTTATATAAGAAATTATGAATATTTGTATATTAAAACATTATTACCCTTCATATAGTAATCCCTTTTATTATAATATTTAAAAATAAACAAACATATTTAGAAATCGTGCTTTAAGTGTGCTAGATTTAGAATGATTGTATGCTAGAAACTAAGTTAAAAGAAACCACCTTTTTAAGGATAATCATTTTTAGTCAATTTACTTTAAATTTTTCGACTGGTTTTATACTTAAATAACTTTATTCAATTATACAGTGAATGTGTCATTTAAGTTGGTTACATATTTCATACCTTTTGAATCTGGTAAGTTAATCACATGTACCTACCGCAATATATAATTCATCCATATTCATACTTTCATATTAGTTTATAAAAGGCAACGTCCGTCTGTTCGTCCCTCCATAACTCAAGAACCATTTGCCCGATTTTTATGATTTTTTTTCTGATTTATAGATGTGTGGCCAAATTAGGCCATAGGGTAGGTGAGAATTGTAGATAATTAAAGGGACCGCGGGAGTAAGGGGGGGTCTCACCAACAGTTAGCCGTATGAACTTGAAAGTTTGTACGTTGATACATAACTTAAAATTATTACATTCCTCATCCTCATTCATCGTTTTACAAAATTTGTCCTATTAGGGTTGAAAAAAAGGGGTTAAAAACATTTCTATCTTACTGCGCTCAACTTGCCATTATACTCATAAATCTATGCAGGTCAATTCAAAAAATGATTTTATTTGTTAGGCAATACTTCACCGAGGATTATACTAGCTAGCTAGCTAGCTTTTCCTTTATTTGAGGACAACGTAGATATCAGAATTGGCTAAGAATCCACATTTGGAAAGTACACAATATACACAATTACACACTTATCCTGGAAACAACTTTATAAATTCGCAAGGTACCAAGGAACGGAAACAATAGGGGTATTCACGATTCAGTGTATCAGTTTTGGGAGCGTTATATCCCTATTTAAGGGGTTCTGTTCTGCTCTTTAAGACTTGATTGAAGTCTTAAGTGGTTACCCCTATTATTACGTTTTTAGAAAATAAGGCGATTTTCGATATACTGTTACTCTCTTTAGCTACTACGATATGCCGCCAGACAAAAAGATTTAAAATCCTCTTCATCGAGGCTAAATATTAATGTGCAAATCATTTGGTTACCTTTGACAACCAAAAATTACTGCGGTATCTTTCTTGGTCTACTTGAAATGATAAAAAAAAAAATTTGGCAAACAAAAATAGCTACTGCGGTTTCGAAATTAATGGCAACGTGATGCCGTAATCAAATGACTGGCCTTGAGCCTTGTTTGTTATGTTATAGCTTACACAGGAATTATTGGAAATTGGCGGCATTTTAATATGAAAGTGAAAGGTAATGTTATGTCAGGTTGGAGCGAGACCAATTCTCGGAATTAGAACTTAATCATTGTGATTGCATGTTGATATAATTTTCGTTCCATTACAAGGTCCTTTTTTTATGGTTCAGGTTACTCAGCAACATGATCTTTCGCAACAACACATGAGGTGGCATGCCGGATGGAGTTTGCTCATTAAGGAATTCAACAGGGAAATTAGTGCATCATTTGCAAACTAGACTGCAAAAAAGGCATAAATGCCTTTTATTAAAAAAAAAAGGTTTTAAGCTTTGTAATGACACTGTACAACCATATAAGCATTTTAGAATTTGCTGGCAACAAACGCCAGCGATTGTTCCTCAGGAAAGCTTTAAAAGAGCTGAAGAGAGGACAAGGGCAGAGACAAGTGGAGACCATTTAACAGACGTCTTGCCATCGACTGCAATATTTGGAGGCAATTTGAACTTTTCAGCGCCATTTACTACATTATTTATTTCTTTGATGGTTTTGAGTCTTTCGTTTGCAGCAAAAAAGGCGCGCGGTCCTTTTGCTGTTTGCAAATTATTTTGTCCTTGATCCCCCTTAAAATATTGAAAGTACATATCTCCGATCAATTGCGCACAGGATACAAAAAAAAAGATAAATACATAGCAGCATGTCCGTGTAGTAACCCTAGGCCTAGCTGCTCTCAAAACTATTCGTTTCTGTAAGTTTTTTTTTTGTAACAAATGGAAGGGACCTACTATTTTCATGCCGAGTCCAAACGGCTGAATTGAGACGATTTTTCAGGACTGTTATACTCTCGGATGTTTGTCGGAAATTTGGATACAACGTATGTGCAAGTAATGCTTCGGCGATATTATTTGTTTAAATTGCACAGTTAAGAACAAAGTGGACATGAACTTCAACTTTGACCAAAAAAGGCAATGCGAGTAAAAAAAGACAAAAAAATGCAAGGTCAACAATATTCGTTCCCTATTCATTAGTATCTATATCTATTGATTCCACCTTCAGTATTATAAACCCGTGCTTGCTTATCATAACTCTTTTAATTTCATGGTAATGGACAAACCCCATAAGAATTTTCCTTGCTCGAAAATACCTTAAGTAAAAAGATAATAAATTTGTGTAAAATAATTCCTGATACCCAAACTGTAGGTGTAGGCATATGACCATCATCCACAAGATACAAAGAGACATATTCCTTTCACATCCAAATTTACATTTTGTACAGACATATTATCAGACCGGTTATGTCAATAACATCTGCTCTCCTGCAGCTACAATGATGTACCTACAAAATGCAAATCTGCCTTAGGTTACAGGAAGGAAATGTTGCACTTTCTAATCTACATAATCGCTCAATTAAACAGTTAGGCCTAACTAAACTATACAAAAGTCATTTACATAACCTAATTTATATAAATATTGTGTAATTGTTTATTCTTATTAAATTATTCAGTGAAACTCAAAAAGGCTTTCTTGATATTAGAAAATCGTAAACTATGTATATAGAAATTGGACAGCACATACCGATTGTCCTATATGCATGCATATTGAAATAAATTGATTCTCCATAGATATACAGTCAGCGTCAAACGTAAGTGAACACCAATGTCACAATAACCACATAGAATAGACCGTCGACTCCTCCCACATAACGGACTTTGCCTGCAAGCTGTCAGCGGGCCCAGCATTTTTCATGTATTGGCGCTGTACAAAAGCAAAGCAGCGCCATTAACGCACGCATACTAGAAAAATCCTAGGTCAATTGGATAGCATGGAAAATCATTGCCGTCATTGATTTTGACATTTCACACGTATTTACAGACAGGGGAATTAATTCCGGGGAGAATCGGATTTTTACACGGAAGTCGGCGGTCTAGTTCTATGTGGCTTGTGACCAATGCTGTTTTCCTTGGCTTTTAAATTTGGAAACTATTTTTTTTATTTTATCCATATTTTATGGCGTCGAATTGAAAAATCGTTTTGTTATTGGAATTCCGTTATTAATCTTCTTCCAGATTGTTTGATTTTTATACCTGTTTCAAGACCCTGAAGAAAATTTAAAAGAGCATTGGTGTTCACATACTTTTGGGCCTCACTGTAACCCTACAGCAATGGAACGATAAAATAAATACAATTAACGATTTGTTATAGGGTTGTCATTCTATTAAGAAACTTGTACATAATTCGTGCCAAAAATAGGGCTTATACGAAAATAGCTTTATAGGGTCATACATTCGACTAGTGTGTATCTACTGGACTTTTATAAATAATCTTTAACTTGCGGTCGCAGATAATCTAATGCAGCCACTTTTTATACGACACAATAAAATATTCAAACGCTTGTTCAAAACTTCTCAGTGTCAAAGACCATCAATGCATGGTATTAATACTTTGCCTACTCTGGCTTTCTGTGTAGCCTCCTTTGGGTGTTTGAAAACCGTTCCTGAAGACTGGCATCCGTTCGCAACTACTATGACATTCTATCGCCAAGGTCATGCCAATTTATTCTAAAAATAACTTCATTTTTAATGCAAGAAGCATCTTTGTTTTTAAAAGCATGTTTTATCATGGGCACTTGAAGGATTTTCTAACTAGTTTCTTGCAATAATCTGAGTAACCTAAAACTATAAAACTACACGCAGCAGATACTCCAAGTCCTACACGCAAGCATTAAGTATGATTTGCAAATAGAAGGCCACTTAAATGCTTGAGATATGTTTTAATTAGTGGGACGTGAGTTATGTTGTATGACATAAAGCCTATTCGTATATTCTCCATCATCATAAATTTCCATTTAGTTGTGCATTGAAAAGGGAAAATAAATTTTGTGAGTTGTTTTCCTACTCGCATGTGTGAGAACAATACTTGAAGTCTTCCCTATTTATGATACGTCAAGATCAGAAGCATATTCCCCTAATGTGAAGGACTCGCTAAGTAGGTATACTATTACGGAACATAACCTGTATAATGTACGGTTAATTAGACTTAATAGAAGAAATGGATTTTGTTTTTTTTTTTTTTTCGTGTGAAGGGCCTTTTTCCATAGGTAGGTAGGTATATCGGAAGCGGAAATATGTGTGTAAAGATTTATTTTTAAATGTTGGTATATCAATTTACAGGACTTTAGTGCTATGTAGTAGTTACCTATGTATCTACTTTACTAAAGAGCTTTTATTACCATAATTGCCTTAGGTGAGGTAGGTATGAACAGAACATATTACCTTTTTACACAGTTAGGATGTTGAATTATGAAAGACTTTTTAACTAGTACTAACATCTCGGTCCCTCGCCATCTGCTTCCAGTTACGCACACCAAGTTGGTTGAGGTCGTTCTCCAATTGTGTAAACGCCACCTAAGGTGAGGTCTTCCTCTGCTGCGTTGTCCCTCAGGGGTGGATTGGAAGACTCGTCGGGGTGGTGCGTTGTTGTCCATACGCTCCACGTGTCCCAGCCATCTCAGCTGTTGTATTTTTAGTTTTTTGACCAGGTCAGCGTCGCTGTATAGCCCGTATAGTTCGTCATTGAATCTTCTTCTCCACACTCCATCGTCAAAAACTGAACCGAATATCACTCGAAGAATCTTTCTCTCAAAACATCCCAGAAGGTTTTCATCCGCTTTTGACAGGGTCCATGCTTCTGCACCATACAGCAGAACCGGGTTTTAGGTCTTAAGGTTAGGATTAAGGTCTTATATAATATCTCCTTGGTTCTATGAGAGAGGTCTTTACTTCTTAGATGCCTTCTTAGCCCGAAGAAACAGCAAGTGGCAAGTGTGATTCTTCGCTTGATCTCTGCGCCGATGTCATTTTGCGAAGTGATAGTGGAGCCCAGGTAGACAAAGTCTTTAACTACTTCGAAGTTGTTTCTGTCCATCGTGACGTTTTGTCCGAGTCGCCGATGTTAAGAGTCCCTTCTCATTGACAGCATATACTTCGTTCTGTCCTCATTAACAACCAGACCCATCTTCGTCGCCTCCGTTTCGATGCTTACAAATGCGCCACTTACAGCTTGCCGCGTTCTCCCAATAATGTCAATAGCATCAGCATAGGCAAGTAGTTGAACGGACTTTTGAAAAATTGTACCTCTGGTGTTGGCTTGTAAGTTTCGTACAATTGCTTCAAGAACGATGTTAAAGAGAGTACATGATAGCGCGTCGCCTTGTCTCAAACCTTTTTCGACATTAAATGGATCGGTGGTGTTCTTGCCGACTTTGACGGAGCAGCGAGATTTCTCCATCGTCACCCTGCACAGACGAACGAGCTTTGCGGGGATGCCAAAACTTGACATGGCTTTGTATAATTCGTCCCTTATATGCTATCATAGGCGACTTTAAAGTCCTTAATAAGATAGTGTGTATCGATCTGAAATTCCTGGGTTTTTTCAAAGATCTGTAGGAGTGTGCAAATTCGGTCGATGGTTGATTTTCCTGGTCTAAAACCACACTGATATGGGCCGATCAGGTTGCTGGCGAAAGGTTTTAGGCGTTCACACAATACAGCCGACAAGATCTTATACGCGACATTCAGGAGACTTATTCCTCTGTAGTTGGCGCAGTTCAGAGTATCTCCTTTCTTGTGGATGGGGCACACGATGCTGAGGTTTCATTCGTTGGGCATAATCTCATCCGACCAAATTTTACAGATGAGTTGGTGCATGCTCCTTACCAAGCTATCTCCCGCTGCTTTGAAAAGCTCGGCCGGGAGACCATCCGCTCCAGCAGCTTTGTTGCACTTAAGTTTGGATATCGCTATCCTCACTTCGTGTAGGTCGGGTGGACGGAAATTTTGGAAGGAAGGTTAACATTTTAATCGAAACAAAAAATAAAGGAAAAGTTCAAAAGCAGTTTTCCATTGAAAGCATTTTGAAATTCGACCCCAAAAGGGGTAAAAGGGGGGGGTCTAAGTTTGTATGGGGAATTTTTTTTTATCCGATTGACTTCAAACTCGGTTTGTAAACTGTATTATAAGAAATTAAGATAATTAATTTGTCCCGAGTTACTGGCGATGAACGCTTTTAAGGGGACGCAGTAGCGCAGTGGTTAGTGTGCTGGACTACTGTGCGAGGGATATCAGGTTCGATCCCCGGAAAAACACAAATTACATCCTAAAGTTTTTTCTACTGCGCCACCTCTAGCGAACGTCTGACAAACATCCGAGAGTATGACTGTCATGAAAAAGCTTCTCAATTCAGCCGTTCGGACTCGGCATAAAATTGTAGGTCCCTTCCATTCGTCCCAAAAATAGAAACTCACACAAAACGAATGGTTGCGAGAAGCTAGGCCTTGGGTGTCACCCGCCTGTTGCGCCATATATTTATTTATTTATTATTTATTAATGCACTTCCTTAAGACAAAAATAATTTAAGCTTCGCAATAATTCTAATACAGTTGTCCTCTCTAAAAGTGTCACTAAGCTTAATATTTTTTTAATATGACTTTAAATACCCAAATTCGAAATATCATTTATTTCTTAAGGTACACAAACACAATCCGCGGTACTAATAACCATTTTTAGTGTCGGGGCTAACTTTTACGAAGTCACAATGACGAAAATTTCCATATAAAATGATAAGGCCCAATACTTTTATCATTTACATCTAAATTGGTTCGCAACTCGGCTTAATGCCACATCTAGCGTCCACTCAATGGACAATGGTTTCTCTTCTTAAAAATCACTATAGTTACATTTGGCTATGCAAAATATATGTGGTATTTTCTAAATAAAACATGTCTGTATGAACTTAAAATAAATAAAAATAGGTAAACATTAAACTCAAATTTAATGTTTACATGTTGCAATTAAATCTATTTTTTGTTTTTAAGAGTTTAGAGATTCATAATTGTGCTATAGTCACCTTTTTTTGACACATTCATTCTGCATGAAATGTAATAAATAAATTTACCTATTAAAATTGAGTAAAAAAATGTTTAGTCCACTTTCTTTAGCACAAGCATTATTTTTAAAAGATTTATGTAAGACTGCATTTATAATAATATATATAACTTGTATAGCATTTTCCAGAATTTTCTGTTAAAATATAATTCTTTGTGCAAATTATTTACCACTGTACCATCAAACACTATTAGTTATGCGTCGTAAATATATATGAGTCAATGCTTTAATATATTCGCAAATAAAAAAAAAATAGTTTATAGGTAGTATACTTAATTTAATATATTTTTAAGTTAACTTTTTACGACCTGCAAAAAGAAATACATTTACATTTTTTTAAATTTAACCAGATTTATAATAGTCCAATAGGTTCCCGTAAATTAAAACAAACAAAATAATAATAATCTCAACATAAAAATACATAGATCATAAGACATTTCCAGAACTTCGTGATTTTTGTAATGTTGTGTAGCAAAATTAACCGTATATAAAGAAAATAAATAAAACTTTCCTTTTTTACAAGACATTGAAATTTTAAGAGCATAAAAAAACCAAACAACAAATAGTTAAACAAATGAAAACCAACAAAATAATATTAAATGAAATAAAAAAGAAAAGTAAACATTTTTTTGTTAAACAAATATTAAATGAATATTAACAAATTATATATATAAAAAAAAACAAAAAAAAAATATATGGCTAAAATGTCTTATGCAGGTATTGACGTCTTCCTATGCTACGCTGTCTATTATTAACTAAATATTAAATTATATTTAAAATTGTATGTAAGAGAATGCAAGTAAGTAACCTATATATATAAATATATATATTTACATAAATAAGACAGAAAGTATATTATACATGTAAAACTAAAATAACTTATATACAAAAATTTAATTATTAATGAAATTTTACCTACAACACATGAATGTGCTATGTATATGTAAAAAAAATATATATATACGAAAACTACGAAATAATAATGAAGAAGGAGGAGAACGAAACATTGAAACAAAAAGATAAAAACATGAGAAGCGAACGAATGCTGATAATCATTTACCCCATTCATATACCACATTCATTGGAATATCATGCAAAATTTACAAACTAATTTACTTGTTTACAAAAATTTCCCAACATCCAACTAATATGCTGTTAAACGGTGAAATTTTATACGTTTTTGTATTGATTGCGATTGAAGACACAAAACCCAATGGGAAGCAATGTAGCTGAAGAATTTATCCTGCCCGTTTCTGAGGGTCTAAGACAACACTGACATGTTTGGTTTTAAATTTGTTTCTTGATATTAAACCTTCTAATTTTTAAATCAATCGTAAAGTGGCTTATACTTAGTGTCTGAATCTGTTGACTATTAAGCGGTATGCTACGGTGATAACGTTTTTTCAGTTCCCTCCTCTTGACAAGACTTGCAGTTTCCAAATGTTCTGTCACTGAATTTTCATAATAAAGTAAATCTTAGCTCTCCACTCGAATGTTCCATTATGACGTAGCCTTTTGGCTATAAATAGAATACCGATTTCTTACTTACTTACTTAGGCGGCTCTACAGTTCGGGGTGAACCGAGACCTCAGCTAACAAGCCTCTCCAGTTAGCCCGGTCCTTAGCTAACTGCCTCCAGATGCGCACTCCTAGTCGGTTGAGGTCGCTTTTGACTTGCACGCGCCACTTAAGGCGAGGTCTTCCTCTACTGCATTGTCCCTCCGGGTTAGACTCGAAGACTCTACGGGCCGGAGCATTTGTTTCCATCCGTTCTACATGTCCTAGCCATCTTAAACGATTACTCGCAGTTTTTTGACCAGGTCGATGTCGCTGTACAGCTCGTATAGTTCGTCGTTGAATCTCCGTCTCCAAAGCCCGCAAACCGAACATTTTACGAAAAATCTTTCTCTCGAAACGACCGAGGATATCTTCATCCGCTTTAGATAGAGTCCAAGCTTCAGCGCCATAAAGCAGGACTGGAATGATTAAGGTCTTATACAGAATCTCCTTAGTTGTTCGGGATCAGGCTCTACTACTCAATTGCCTTCTTAGCCCAAAAAACAGCGGTTGGCAAGAGTTATTCTTCGTTTAATTTCTTCTGATATGTTGTTCTTAGAATTTATAGCAGAGCCGAGGTATACAAAGTCCCTCACTACCTCAAAGTTATAGCTGTTGAGTTGATCTATTTTGCCCTCGTTAACCGCTAGACCCATTTTAGCTGCTTCCGTTTCTCTACTAGCAAACGTACCAGTGGCAGCTCGCTGTGTTCCACCAATTATGTCAATATCATCGGCGTATGCAAGTAATTGGACGGACTGTTAACGGACACACTTTGCCTTGTGTGTTGACCTGTGAGTTCCGGACAATTCTTTCAAGTATGATGTTGAAAAAGTCGCACGACAGCGCGCCACCTTGTCTAAATCCTCTTTTGATGACATCAAAGGTTTCTAGAGGACTAAAAATCTTACACTTTTACACAGGTTGGAACAGTGAATAATTATACATATCACTTGATTTTTCTTTTGTTTCTGTTACCACATTTTTAAAATAAACACAAAAGTGTCGGGTCCATCTTTGCATTCGCCAAAATAATGACTTCAGGTGACTTGATGAAAATGGCATTATCCTAATATAGTTGATTGCAAATACAACTCAAGACTGGACGCTTTTTGAACTTTATTCACTTTTGAAAGTGCAATAAAGTCCAAAATTACGTTTTGGACCACAGTAGGCATAGCTATAAAAACGAACTGTCATTCTAATATTTTTTAGAAATCGGTCGCATTCAAAAATTTAGTCATGGTTACGACAGCTCTCCAACATCTAACTAAATGCAAAAAGTTTTCTCAGTTGACGGCTCTGTCCACAACATCGACAAATCAACTCGAGAATTTTTAGACTTACTACTAAGTTGATATCCTATTTGTGCCAGCCAACATGTGCCCGTAGAACTCAGTTTTGACATTTCTATTGGGTGATTGGGTCATTGGAGATCATGGGAGAACGCAGTTTAACATTTGGATTCCCCTCCTAGTCCTAGGGCCCCTGAGCACCAATCAGAAACTCAAAACCCAGGAGAAAAAAAATACAATTGTCAATAAGATACCGACCATTTAAGTTAGTTTTTGCGTTAAGGATAATTTCCAGATAATTCAAGTCGACTTACGAAGACTAGATTCTTGAATGCGCCCATGGTAATTTTCGAATTTTGAATTTTTTAATAGATGTATGTTTGCATTTGGGCAACAATACCCATTTTGAATATATTTTAACAGAGCTATAAGGCAGATTGAAGATTAATATTTCAAACAAATTAGGGAACTGTTTCGTTTTTAAGTCCGAAAAATTATTATTGAGTAATTTGTAATTGAGTTTAACTGACGAATTTATTAATTACCTAGAAAAGAGTTTATCCTGACTGACTAACTTATCAACGCGGCTAGGCTTACGGTCTTTATTGAACACTCTTTAAGGCCAAAAACCTTCTACCAAAATCTGGGCAGATATTTTGCCGAATGAGAAATATGGATCTTTCTCTACCTCTGTAGATGTGAATACCCTACAGCTAATTCTAAGTAGGTCACGACAAAACTATCAAATTACTCGTTTTGATTTCTGGCATCGTCCGTCGGTCAGTCATCCATCTTTCCCGTTATCTCATCATCGGTATATAAGGCTCCTAAGATTTTCGGTCAGAACAATTTTTAAGAGTGGGCCAGCGTAATCTTAGATGAGCTTTGCGATGGATTGAAAACAATGGGCTGACTTGTCCGTCGATAAAATAGTGGAAAAAAACAAACCGTTCTAAATAAAAAAAAACCTAACTTCCCTACCTTCAAGACCGGGGCCTTTTTTCGCAAATCAATTTAAAATCATAAACCAGTAAGAAATAGACCGTCGACTCCTCCCACATAACGGACTTTGCCTACAAGCTGTTGGCACCATAGGATTTATTTATGTGTTGGGCCTGTATAAATCAAGGGGAAGAAATTACGGCACACGCATACTTAGTAAAATCCTATGGCAGTTGCACCTGGCAGTGGTTTATTGCAGTGGGGCTGTGTTCTAAAGGTTTCTTATTTTTTTCCAGTTACACTTCGTTCACATCACAGTTTAGTTTTAGGAAATGTTAAATTGTTTAAACTGTTATTATCAATTAAAATTGGCGATGTAAAGTAATATTCACATGAGAATGAACAAACGAATTGATAATAACACCCTTGTTGCGAATTTTCACAAGTTTATTCAAAATTCACTCCACAAACTATCAAATACAAAATTCGTTCGAACTTATGTAAACTTAAATCAATGACTGTTAAGTAGTAGAAATTGATGTTTGAACTTGGCGAACTGTTGCGACAAATAAAAGTGTTCATGTGAATGGACTGTCAAAAAATGTGATAATATTCTTTTCACTTACACCATGTTCCCACCAACGTGATTTTGCTAAATTCACTTGATTTTATGTCGTTTTAAAATGAATTTTTGTAAATAATTGATTGCCTTGCAATTGCAATGCCTGTTTGGATGACAGAACATTATAAAGCCCGCTCAACAAATTTTGTTGAAAAAGGACTATTTGTATATCAATACCTACACCCTGTGGACTTTTTAGTTTATAGCACCGCAGATTTTACAAAAAGCATTTATAACGTCTATTGGTTCACATGCCTTTTTCCGATTTACGTACTTGTAGATTTATGATCCTGCGATTACTGGCACCACTCGGCTTTTTTTATTTTTAGTTTTCTTTTCAATTTGATACCTCCTTGCAATTACAGACAGGCAGACATATCTATAGATATTATCCAATGCTTATTAAATATTAATTTTATTCGATGTATTGAATGTTTGACCTTTCACGTCCACTTTAACGTGCGGCATATCCTTCATTTATTCCTAAATAAAGCCAACCCCTGAATAAGTGATTTGAATAACCCTTTGTGGGTAAAAAAATTCTGAATAATTTAGCATGACCAATATCAGCTCCATTTCCTTAGTTTACCCCTTAAGTTTTAAGCCTTCGGCCTTAATACAACCACTTGCAGCTGTTTCTCTTCTTTATTGTTATAGCTATGTAGATTGTAGTTACCTCCGCTCCTACATACATTAAAATATCATGTACACTAGCACTTCAAAGCCCCCAATGGACTCTTAACCAATGCCAATATGAATCACCAGGGAAATCAACAAGAGATATGCATGGTGACTATATTTCATTTGTAATACTTACGTACATCCGACTTTCGTGCTGACAAAGTAATTTACCTTTTTTTTTCAAAAGACTAAACCATGACAAATACGTGTACATAATAAAGTATCCCATATCAGAAACTAGCGATAGCAAAACACAAGGTACAGGCATTCTTAGTCGGTATAAAATCAAATTCACTTTGATTTTCACATCCTTTAACCAGGATTTACATGTAAATAGTTTTTTGTTCTCCCTAAAATGACAAATAAAAGGATTTTTTGCCGACGTCCCGACGACTATATGACATGAAAGGGGAGAGAAAAAAACAAATAAAATTTCTTGATTTTTATGGCATAGGTACGAGTACATGTTTGTATGATTTCAGGCTAAGTCCTTTGAAATCTAAATTGCGTTTGATAGTTTTTCAAAAGGCTACCCAAGGCAAAACTTATTTGTAAAAAGGATTCCTTTTGTAGATAGATATTTAAAAAATACTCTTTTGATGGAAATATATTTTGTGGGTTCTTTTCCGCCGATCTAGTCGATTAGTCTCTCAAATATATAATTTTTTTTGGGTAGGTTTTAAGTGAGTCCTTGTACCTACTCTTCTGCCCTACCTTAGTCAACACGATAAAAGATGGAGAGCAAAAAGTATCCATACCAATATTATAAATTCTCTCTCTGTCTGACTAAACCTCTGGACCAATCGTGATGTAATTTGGCGGAGACGTATTCTGGGACCTGAATTAGGACATAGGCGACTCGCGAAATGTGTGCGGAAAACGGGGCGTGGCACTATGTCTAGGCTTTTATTAAAGCTTTACCCATGAAATTTGCTGATTATGGCTTATATTAATTTTGGTATAATTTTACAAAATTGGCGGAATTATATTGATGTGCATTGTCCCGATAGACCGGCACATATTTAATCCATACGAATACGGGCAAGGCCATTCGGCGACAGCTATTTTTTAATAAATGAATCTGTTTGGACTACGTTTGTCTTTGGAATAAGTAGATAGACTGTTAGAGGGTGTTTCCAATCAGGATCATAGGTTAGGTAGCAGTGGCGGTTCACCTTGAACCAAATTAGCACTAGGATGTGCCGCTTTGTTACCACGACTCGTGTGACCTATTTTGTGGTGATTGTTAAGGATGTGGTCCGGTCGGTGCCTATAACCAACCTGTGGAATTGAGAAAACTGATAAGTCCCTGTATCGCTTTGCCGAGATGTCGCCAAGGTCGTCAAAGAATGGTTGGTTCAGTGCGCGCAGTCTGGCTCTTGCTAGAGCTGGACATTTGCAGAGCAAGTGAGAGAGAGAGTTTCTTTTTCATTTGTATTACCGCAACTGCGGCAATGAGGGTTGTATGGGATACCTAGTTTGGCCGCATGGTCTCCAATTGGCCAATGTCACGTGGTTATTGCTGTGATTCTGGCGATATCTGGGCGGATTCTGTTTGGTAGGTTCTTTGTTCTGTTTTTATCGTAGGTAGGCCATATCTGCCTTGATATGACGCATTTTGTTAACCCCGACAATCAGAGATTTGGTTCCTGCAGAAAATGCGAATGTTTTTGTCCCTTAACCGCTCCTAGCGAAATGTGGACCCTCTTTGAGAGCGAGGCGTGTAGGGCTGAGCCCTTACTGGCTAGCTTATCCGCGCGCTCATTGTCTGTTATGTCACTATGCCCTGGAACCGAGAGAAGTGTGACCCTGAAACGCTCGCTCAGACAGGCAAGCTCGTTTCGGCACTCCTGCATCAGTTTGGAGGATATGGACATATGGTAGCCGAATCGATGGCGGCTTGGCTATTTATGAGGATAGCAAGGCTTTGTTTATACGTGTGGCACGCCCTAGTTGCGTGCAAGCTTCTCGGATGGCCAGTAATTCCGCCTGGAAAACGCTGGCAAAATCCGGTAAGCGAACTGAAATTGATTTTTGCTGTGATTCCGAGTAGGCACCGGCCCCCACACTACAGCTTATCTTAGATCCGTCGGTGTATATGACCGTGTCGAAGCCATTCACCTTGTCCTTCTTCCACTGAGCAATTGTTGGGAAACCGGCGTGGAAGCCTTCCGTGAAGTTTAATTAGGGAGTTATGTAGTCGGTTGGAGACGTGACCATGCCGTTTGGTAGCGATCATACATTTTTCGTTTTCTTTAATAGAAATGCAGCTTCAGTAGATCTCGAGTTTGTTGTATTTGAGCCTGGGGGCTTATTCCCAAATGCGCGGCGGATCGCTTTTCATGGCGGATTAGTATTTTTATATTTGATGATTATTTAATTGATCCGCGTCAAAATACCTGAGCGAGAAGGTTTTATATTATTTCTGCGTACATTTAATTGCGCTGTAGAAGGTGCTTCATAATGTCTGGTACCGTATAGATTTAGATTTTTGTTGGATTTGAAAATAGTGCATTCGGTCTTACTAATTTGTGTAGCGAAGGCAGCTGGTGCTGACGATTCCTAACTAAGACATTCAAAATTCCGCTGTCAGGCTCCGTTCAACCTAGACGATGCTAATCCAAATTTGCCTCTACCCGAGCAAACAAGAGGCAATCCCAAATGGCTGCTAGAGTAGATGGCCTTCTGGTCGAGCAAAGAAAGATGACTTGATAATGAACGTTCACCAGCATATTTGCAAGATTTGGCCAGTTGAATGAAAATTCAGCATAGTAATAAGTCCTCTGAATGTTGAGTATGAGATCCTGTCGGCTATACTATGTAAATGCGTAAAAAAATCGAAAAGAATACGACGCAACCCATTGATTTCGTAAAAGGTATAACTTTTAAGGTCTATCTTCTTAAATAAATTGTCCGAACTCACAAGTCAACATCAGAGGTACAATTAGTCCAAAAGTCCGTTCAAAAAAATATAATTTCGAAGACTGTACCTCGCAAAATGGCATCGGTCGGCGAGAGCAGAGATCAGGCTTTCAAATCGCTGCTTCTTCAAGCTAAGAAGACATTAAAATTATCTACATGTACAATAGCCCTTTCTCATAGACCCAAATAGATAATACAAGTCCTGCAGAAGAATGGGCCTGATCAAAATTGGAAAAAAAAACTCTTTGGGCTCTGAGAAAAATATTTTTCGGCTGATACACAGTCTGGTATGTATCGATAGAGGGTGAAAACGGAGACTAAACGACAAACCTACATAAGCAACCATTATTTTTATTTTCAGCGATTAGTACCTTAACATAAAATGGCTAGGGAACTGTCTCTGCGAAAACCCCTTTTGAGTGCGGTCTCGACTATATATGTCTGCTAAGGTGGTATACTGTAACGAAACGTCCTCGTTCGTCACACTTTTATGTGACATAAGAGATTTTCCTTCGTCACGTATTATAAGTCACACTGACTAAGTGGACGAAAGTGCATGAGTAGGTACCTCTACTTGTTGTTTGTACCAATCTAGTGAACCACATAAGGCTTTCTCATACAAATTGACTTCGGTCAGTCTTCTGAATTTTTAGTGGTTAAGTTTCCTTTGGGAAGCTGGTCTTAATTCAGCAGTAACAGCATCTTTGGCTGTCCTGCTTAGGATCGGAGCCATGCTTGTCGTTGGGGTTGGGTGTGGGCCGCAGATCGGAAACGCGCTTGTCGCTGGGCGGCATACGGAACCACGCTCGTCGTTGGGCTGTATCCTGTAATACGGAGCCACGCTTGTCGGTGAGCCGCTTCTTGTAATACGGAACCTCGCTTCTCGTTGGGCCGCATACTGTATACAGTATACTCAACGTTAGCCTCAACTTAGGAATCTAATCATTGTTAAGTTAGTCATAAGATAGTAGTTTATAAGTTGATTACTGAAATAAAGAGGACCTCTTATACAAAGTTTGGTGTGTTTTGGGCAAATCCTGTATCTGGCGAGCAAAGCCTCGGACTCAAAAAAAGCACATCGCAATAGTTACCATTAGTTTTCGGAAAACTATGATAAAACTTTAACAACGTCGAACTACTGCATCAGTGACAGAATTTTGTAGTGTTTCCAAGTAAAATCCACATAATACATAATTCATAATTGCTGGCTCGTGGATGCTCTAACTGGGGCCAGTTCTTAAGGTAGGTTCTAGGACCAGACTCCTGGGCAGCGCCATATTGTCGCATTGGGTGAATCTCAAATTTGGATTATTTGTGATGCTCTCTGTCAGTGAGGCTGATAGTACAATTTTAAAGCTTGATTCACCCATTTCAACATGATTCTCTGGATTGGCTCTACCAGCAATCAGCAAATCTAAAATTGAATTTCCAAGAAATCAACAATTTAGAAAAGTTTTAGAGAAAAATGTTGTCAGTGTGTCAAGACCAATCCCCAGTCCAATTTATTTTGAAGAATTGATTGCAATATTGGTGACAAAAACATTTTATCGTATTGTATAACACTTAGTAAAGTCTTAATAGAAAAGGAATTTTCAAAACATGCTCCATCTTTTGTACAAGAATGTAAATTGACAGTATATTATTGACATCGCAATTAATCAAAAATTACATAGACATTCACCTTTTAGCTATGCTACCTTAACCACCATGAATGACGCACAACTCGATTCCATTCTAACTACCTAAAACAAACACTTACACAACACTTTTCTTCATTTAATATCCATAGCTTTTTAATCTGTATCTTTCTATGCGCATTTGCTTGTTCAAATCATACCAGAATATTCTACTAACTACAAAAATAAACTGATTGTAATATTTGTGCAAATAAAATGAATCCGGTGTTTAAGTGTCATAGCAATACACAATACATATCATTAATGTTGTAATTTAACTGTGTTACAAGGATAAATCCCTTGAAAAATAAAAAAAAATACTAATATAAAAAAAAAAAACAAAACGCAAATCAAACAAAAGAAGAATATGTAAATGTATTGTTATTATTTATATACATGAACATAAATATTCTTGTCATTAACCACACACACAACAAAATATCTTATTATAAATTAAACAATTATTCACAAGCAAAATCTATTTATTTACTAATTGTGTAAAACTAAAATACAAAAGCGAAAAGAAAATACAAAACTATTCATATACATTAGCCAATTAAATATTATTGCATGAGATGCGCGTACATAAAACCATGTTAAAGATAAATTGCAATTTATGTTTGAATATAAGTAAATAAAAATAATTAAACAAAAATATTATAGATAATATAAAAATACAAATACCCATGATAAAGATTATTTTACATTAAGACTATTTTTCTGTTAATACACCCTCCGATTTTTATGTATAATCACATTTTTATTATTTAATTTAGCAATTTTATTTAAGCGCACATTTTCATTACCCTAAAATATACAACAATCATCATAATAAGTGGCATTTATGCATTTAAAACAAAACCATTAACTAAGAATAATTACGACTTAGCAGTTTGGAGAAATGAATGGCGGACAAGTTAGTTTTTAAAGCTTTAAAAGGGTCACAGAGAAAACATAAATAAAACCAAACGCAATGTAAATAAATAACTAAAAGTGAATTGTGTAATATTGAATATCTGTTCATACAAATTGCATGTACGGGTCTTTATTTGAAGCGAAGAACCAGAAATGTATGACGCGATAGGGGAAAATATCACAATCTTTTCAGCTAAGAAATGCAAATGGATTTATGTAAATTTCAAATTTATAGATTCAAAGAAATCGATAATGTTAGAGAAATTAAATATATAGTTATACCGGAGATGATAACAAAACTAAATAAAGGAATAAGAAATATTTCGGAATAAATGTTGGAAAATAAGGTGTTGCATTTTCATTTAATTCAAACATTTTCCTAATAAAATTTTATTGTTTCCGACAGGGGTCATGGCCAGCATTGAAGAAAACAAGGAAGCTAGCAGAGTTAGGAATATCCTGTCAAAGTCTTCTTCTAAATACTTGTGTAGATGGAATCCCTACGTTATCCCCTTTTCCAAAATCCCTTATTGGACATAATCTCTCATTTTTTTCATCTCTTTTCCAAAATCTTCCGAAACGAAGTCCACTATGACAAAATCTCCGATCTACGTACATACTTATTAAATCCCTCGTTAAAATCCCCTGTTCCACAATTTTAAATTCATCCGTTTTTCAAACGCGTAGTTTTGGCAGTAAAATTAAGCAAACAATTAAGCACCTTCTCCAAATCCTACAGTGACCACAAGGGGGGGGGGGGGGGGGGGGGGGTTGCAGATACGTATCGCACTCTGTCGCGAGACAGAATTAATAACACCAAATCTAAGAATGGGAGATTTTGTCCCGTGGCGATTTTCTCTCAGGGTTTTTCGGAGTAAGGGATTCCAGCACAGGCGATTATGAAACAGGGGATTTTGGAAAAGGGATTTTGGGAACGGAGATCTCATTACCAACCCTGTTTTCCTATAATAAAGAAATCCGACAGAACGGAAACACAGTTTAGTAGTCAAGAATCTCTTCAGTTGCTTGTAGACACCCATTTTCAAGGAAGTGTCCAAGGGAATGACGCCGTGACGTAGGAATGGCTGGACCAGATGGAATTATGCCGGCAGAGATGCGACATGCTTATGGCATTCTTAAACCCTGGTTGGTTTTACATACTAGTTCTCTTTAAGTTTAGACCATGGATAAATATCAACATTATGGAAAAAAGTAAAAGTAGTTTTTATACCCAAGAGGGGAAAAGCTTATCTTTTCTACTAAAAACACCAGAGAGGCTGATCGATCCGTTTATTCCCCACAACACAACATCAAAACAGGAATGCTCTCTCAATCCCAACATGTTTACTGTAAGGGCAGGTCTGTAGAGAGTAGAGACAGCTCTGCACATTTTCGGCATCGTGGAAAAATCGCTAGTCGTTAGGGAATTTACAAAGGACGGCAAGGCAAGTCACTGGATCAACCAAATATTGTTGAACATGGTTAACAATTCAAAACTTGTCTGCTGCAACGCGGCAGCGGCACTCCGCAGGGTGGAGTATTTTTACCGCTGCTATGACTGTGAATGAAATACTGGTAACCAAGGAGAATGGCTGTATACCTAAAAAAAAAGAAAAAAGTGTTGAACAGTCCTAATGTTCGAGTACATTTACAACAGTTTAAATCAAGAAGACAAGGTCAGTAAGGTGTTCGTCTTCTAAACTGTTGTAGGTATTTGTTTTGTATTTTAAAGTGCCAGTCATTTTAAAACTGGTTTCGATATTGCGTTTTTTTGCGGTGTGGGGAATGATTTTATTTTGGGTTTTGCCCAACCAACCCTTAGTAAAATCCTAACAGAAAGGTCTACCATTATCGAAGAATATGCCCAAAATGGATAAACATGCATTACACGCAGAAAAATGGAATTGTGCAAAAATTATTTTTTATACCAAAAGGCTGGAATTTCATTTGATCGGGGTTTGTTATTTTCACCCTTAATAATGAGAATAATGAAATCACTGCATAAATATAAACAATTACCAAAACTCACATGATTTTTCTTAAATTTGCATCCTAGTCGTTTAAGAATTTGTAATCGACAATAATCGGCGTTTTATGAGTCGTTTTGTGCAACTAAAACGACAGTCAGAATGCGAAAAACTGCGTAGAACTTGTGTTCCACACTACTTAAACGCCACATGTCGTTAAACGACATAAAACGCCTGGAAACACGCCACTCGTAATACCGATTTCAAAAAACGCCATTTGTCGTTTAATATAAACGCCAAGTAGAATAAGGGTGATTAACTTGTGGTATTGGGCTGTAAATATAAATCAATTCCAGTACTGAACAAAATCATAGAAAACATTCCACACTAAATATAAGCTATAGATACGGACGTCAAATACCAATGGACAAAGTTGCCCTTTATAAGGCTCTACATTAGGGTAGGTCATCGATGTATGAATTTTTTTTCATTTTTCTTTGGATTGGAATAGTGATAAAAGTTTGACCCAAATCCAAGGGATTCTAAAAAGCAAAACAAATATTTTTTAAGAACCTTCCTTCTACCCGCGCATTGATTTTGAAAATTTGTGTTTTCCTCAATATTCCCCGATATTTTTCAACATAGGCAATTTTATTTTAAAAACTTTCTTACTAGGCGTAAGCGACAATACAGTTCGAAGTGAACCAAGGCTTTAACTTTTCCAGTCTTTGGCTAACTGTTTTCAGTTGCGTACTCGAAGTTGGTTGATGTCCCCTTCAACCTGTGCACGCCACCTAAGGCGAGGTCTTCCTCTACTGCGCTGTGTCTTTCCTACACGTCTCAGCCATCTTAAAGAGCTGATGTGCATTTTTTTACTAGGTCCATGTGTGTCGCTTAACTGCTCATATAATTTGTCGATGAGTCGTCTCCTCCAAAGAGTCTTCTCGTCCTAGCTTCAGCGTCATAAAGCAGGACTGGGATAATAAAGGTCTTATATACGAGTAGAATCTCCTTAGTTCTTCGGAATAGGGCTCTATTGCGCAATTGCTTCTCAGCTCAAAGAAACAGAGGTTGGCAAGTGAGACGTTGTTATCTGAGCTAATAGAATAGCCGAGCTACTTGTAGTTAGTCTCTCACTACCTCAAAGTTATAGCTGTCAATTGTAAGACACATTTTAGCCGCTTCCGTTTCTAGTGACAACTCACTGTGTTCTACCAATTATGTCAATATCATCGGCGTATGCAATTGGACAGGCTTTTGAAAGATCGTCAAAGATCAACTTGTCTAAATCATCTTTGACATGAAAGGTTTCGGAAGGGTCGTTATCCACCTTAATACAGCAGCTTTCTCCGTTGCGTCATTACCACACAAGCGATCGAGTTTTGCCAGGGATACCAAAACTATACTTACATGGTAGGCTCTGTACAGCTTATCTCTATATTGATGAAAATGTGGTGAGTATCGAATTGGACTTAACATTTGATCGACGGTAGACTTTACTGGCCTAAAACTATACTGATAGCTACCTAACAGCGGGATTTACATTGTAAGCATTTTGCTTTCTGGGTATCAGATTCCAAGGTTTCCCTGGGTATCTCTACAGGATTATGTACGGAATTTTTTGCCCTGGGACGTTCTTTTCATGTTTTGGTAAGATTTCCGTTCATTGTTTCTGGAATAGCATCCCACAATTTCTTCAACCGTAGGCTTCTCGTGCTCTTTACTTTTATTCCTGAGGATTCGCCGATGTCCCTCCCGTATCTTTTGCTCGTATAGAGCTTGGGATAGTCTTTTTCGCACCGCCGCTTTATACGTCTCTTGTTTTGCTACTGTCGAGTTGTCAGTGTTGTCACTGAATGCCTTATGAATATTGAGATATAGATTAGAAAATATTTGTCTATTGCCAGACTTGCCAACTGTAGGTACTACCAAAGATGTTCTCCTTTCTCCTTTCCTGTTTTCTGGTATTGCTCGATTTTTTTTTCGAGAAGCTCTTATAGATACTTTTTTTGGTAGCGTTGTCCTTTTCTTCAGTGGCGGTACGAGTGCATATGGAGCTGATGTTCGCGAGATTAGCCTTGATGCGGATAATCATAAGTCGTTCGCCAACCTAACAATAGCTCTAGACTTTTCGCCTAATAGGGCCCATACACGACACAGACACGTCGCTGCAGACCTTAAGTGCAAACATGCCTTCGCAACACACGGTGCAGATAATCTGCACAGACATTAGTTTGTATCATTTCGTCGTGGTCGTCGTGTCAGAAAAATGGCGGATACTGCTAGCCGATCCGACTTCTTTAATGCCGAATGGATGAAGGATGAAGGTACTAGAAACGCACATCCAAAACCACGTTCGTTGCATTGCAGCCGAACAATGTTGCCTGTTTAGTGTACGAATTCATCTTCAGTTACCTACAAAGATTATTGTCCTTATTTCGATTTGCAGGTTCGTTAACAATAAATAAATACTATGAATGCTTATATTTTTTACGCAAGGTACGTTTTAATTTATTTGGCAAGGAATCCACGAAAAGAAAAGCAACCTATTTGTGTCAGATTTCACAAAATATCTTCATATTCAAATGAAATGCGCGGATAGACCGACAAGAAAAAAAAATGTTTAAAAATATGTAGGAAGGTAGCTACATTTTAAAGCTTGTGGTCAAATTTTAGTTGCTATTCCAAAAGGATCGGACCAAATTTATTTGTTCGACCCACCCTACTCTACATACCTAATTGAGATTTGTATTTTAAGTATTTTTTGTTTTGCTAAGAGCCTGGTGTGAGCTGATAAATTAATTTGACTGACGACCTTCACCGAACCTTTCCTACAGACACAATTCCTCACAAATATAGCATACAATACAAATGAGCTATCAACCTTCGAAGTCGATATAAGAGTCCTATTAAAAGCAATTCAAGGCCCAAACAAAAAGCATCATTATTTTTATGTAGGTATCAATGAAGCAAACACTTCGGAAGTACAAATCATCCGCTTATGCACTTCAATTTTCACAAAGGATTCATTGAGGAAACACTTCCGTTCTTCAGTGCTGAAGGAAAATTATTGATTTTACCCAGAGAAAAGAATGAACGCCACAACTTGACTCCCACCTTTTATCCAACAAATCGACTAAATCACTTCCAGCAAACCACTATACACATCACTGCGTTCAGGAAAGGGATAATTTCTATACCCGACAGCCCCCAATATATACCTCAAATTTAGCATAGGCATACAAACAACAGCCAACACAAAAACTCCAAAGTGATCCTTTTCCAGGTCAACTATTTTGCAAAAGGCCAGCCGCCAACGACATCAGAAAGGGCAAGCAACTGTGCAGCAAAACAAAAACTGCCTTGACATTATCACTGAGTATTTGAGTAGAAAGATTTTATGTATAGTGTGTGCGTTTGTGTGCGTAGATATTTTACGATAAATCTCACAGAAAAGGGTTAATTTGCCAGATCTAAAACTTAATGATGCGCGCCTCAAAGGCGGATGGATAATCCAAAGCGGCATAGCGTGGTATTGCATAGGCAAGGCATAGTCGAAAACAAAACACAAACAGGTACAGGATGCCATACAATGTTTGTCACTACGTTGAAAATAACTTATCGCCATCGCCAGGCTATTGAACTACAAATAATCTTGAATGCCATTGTGTCCCTTCTGAAACTAAAAAGCTTAAATCCCTTCATAAGGATTTATTTTCCAAGTAGTAAATGATGATTATGGTGATAGAGGAATCAGAGGTCAGGATCCCAAAAGCCTGCCAATCGATAAATTCGAAATTTATCGAGTATGTGAAGGAAAGTCACCATTTGGCAACTACAGGATGCCTGACAACGCGGAAGGTAGGGGTGGGAGAGGGCATGCTATTGATTGGGGTCAAAGCAAATGGCACCTTCACATGCAAATAGTCTATTAACACTATCGCCCCAGGAATGTGTATAGTGGAACCTGGAAGTAAATTAAAGGAAAAGGAGTGCCGGTACTGCTGCACGTTTAAAGCGAATTCAACTCCTGCGACCGCAATTAAATTTTACTTTCGAACACAAAACAGTTTGTGTGTAATTTCGTCACGAGCTCTGACAACTGGTTTTAGCTTTCGACCTAAGAAACGCATTACTGCGAAGCACTGCTCGAAGCTTTGTTTTGTTATGCCAAAGGATTATTACGCTCGACTTTATGATTGTTTTAAAATGTTACTGCGCCAGTTGGTACGGTGCTATTAAATGGAAACAACCCATAGAAAGATAAAATGCTCGCCCATTTTAATACCGTTGTAGGTGCTCGTAAAGATTTAAGGTTTTATTACATCAATTTGGAAATTACTATGTACGCGTCGATTAACTAGAGTTCCAAAGCCTCTGGAATTTCTCCATAGAGCAATATGATTTTCATATTGTATCTAAAAATATTTTTTTTTCTTGAAATTTTTTGCTCGAAAGCAGCAATGTATGGTCAATAGACGACCAAGTGGATAATATCACGTATAAGGGTGGATAAATTGAAGCAGGCGCTGCTCTCTATGTAACTTATCACTGCTTCAACAGCCATCAATCTTTAAAGGGATTTGCTCTTCAATCAAGTGGGATATCTCAGCAATACTATCCAAACAGCAGTGAGACGGATGTTGTCTGAAGGGCGGCACGTATTTCATTGAAGAGATTTAAAAGTTCCTGCCACGAGCGCAATGACATACGAGAAGTGATTAAGAGAGTATTCCAGAAGCACTTAACTCTAAAATTGTTTCAACACCGGAGCAGTAGAAAATTTGTGTGAGGATAAGTTCAAGAAAAGTAGTACAATAACTATTTCGAAGCCGAAAAAACTTTGTGTGATTGAACAAACACATTCAAATTAGAGGTCACCTACTTTGAAGGGCTATAACGGGAAATGTCAATAGAATAGACGCCCCCTCTGCCATCTTCCCCTTAAAAATTATACCGCTTAACTGGGCCACCCTGGATATATTTTATGGGGTCACCGGTGACTCCTTCTTGGCGTTACAAATGCAATGACAAAGTGAATATACCTTCCTGTGGAGGGTATCAAAATGGAGTACCATAAGATTTCGTGTTAGGGCAAGGGTTGTCAGGTTTTAAAAACCGGAATCGCCAAACGTATAATATAAAACGCCAAATTTTAAAATTTTCCACTCTCCAAATTCTAATTTTTACGTTAAAAAAAACTTAATGCAAATTCCCCAAGCTCCTGAAACTCTGGCTGTCCTATTGGCATTTTGTACACCTTGTTCCAAAACTTCAAAACGTTTTCTTCGGGTACACTTTCTAGATAGATAAAATTCATTTGACCAATTGACAGAAATTAATTTTTCCCACTGAGCTTCAGTAAATTATAAGCTTTTTGGGTGGAATCAAGCAGTTGGCTTAAGCAAACGCTTGGCTAAAAATTGTCCCAAAGAAACAAACGGTGTGTTGCAGTCAGACAATCTTTTTCGCATTTCTTTTAGTAAAACAAAAATTAAATCGTTTACTTGCTCCTTAACTTCACTCACATGCTCTGTGCTAACACTCTTTTCTATCGCGATTCTTTCAAAATTCGACCCTAAATCAATATCTTTCCAAGTTTTAAAATTGCCTTCATTCTTTCATTCTAATTTTAATATTTCGTCACAGTCATCACAGATGTAGGTAAGGTTTGAGAGAAAATTATAAAAAAATTTGGTTAAAAAAATTTAAATCGCCAAGGGCTAAAAATATCGCCTTTTTTGGGGTGCGTCGCCAATCCAACCGTAACAAAGAGTGAAATTATTAATCTTGTTGACTAAAGGCTACGATTACACGGTAATTTTTTTGAGTCATTTAAATGGCGCTGTGACGTCAGGAAAAAATGTCGCAATAGAGCGACATTTAAGCTACGATTCGTCATTGGAAAATTGGCGATCACACGAAATGACTATCATCGTCATTTGTGTCCCAAAATCAAATGATGGATACTGCGAGTCGTTTAGAATTGTCCGTTGGGATGCTATTTAAATGACGCAACAGCCAAAAAGTTTAGTCATTTGTCCTAGGCGTTATTGAAGAGCGATCACACCGCCATTTTTTCCGCCATTTATATGGCACTAAATCTATGTCATTTGGTCCGACATTTTCCTAGTCATTCAAATGACACCGAAAATGTTATCCCAAAAATGGCGATCACACAGAACGACATTTAAATGACTCCTTTGTGATGCGATTTTTACGTCAGAGCGCCATTTAAATGACTCGAAAAAATGGCCGTGTAATCGTAGCTTAAGTTCTTTAATGCTATGTGTGTTGGCGACAATTGGGACAAAATTAAAACTTTGGAATTAATGTTCAGTATTGTGGACGAAAAAAACTGTCATTATTTTGGAGTGAGAAAAATCCACTTAAAGACTAATGCAACCAATAATTGCAGTCACTAAAATGTACTGGTGTGTTTTGTATTCACACTGGTGGCATATAGTCAAAAATGAGTCTGGAACTTCCTTATAAGGCCACCGTTATAGGACAATGGCCAGTGATTTTTCTTCCAGGAAATAATAATATGGCATTGATTATGACGATGCCGATATGGTGTTCCAGCAAACCGGCACGGCGCGGGCTTCATGGATAGCTATAGCCTTGAAAACATTGACTTACTCTTGTGAATGACGACGTTTGATACTTCATCAAAAACAGCAAAAAGTATTTATAGTAAATAAACATTTTTAATTCAAACTCAATGCGTTTAAAAGAATAAAGAACACCCTTTACAACTACCTACAACCCTCAGTTATAGTAACTCGAAACTGAATAAAAAAATCCAATTCTATTTAAATGTTTTATGAGCCCCGAACGACTCAAAAAAGAGGACGAGCCAATGTTTAATTTATTAGCAATCGATCTTAGCGAATTTCTAAGAATGCCTAAACCAATAACCGCACGCTAACCTTACAACTCTTATATTGATTGCATGAATCGTCATTTCCCCTTGCCCCTTCCAAAGCCACCCCATGATTATTATTAAAGACATGTTGCTTGCATTTGGGCGCCTTTAGAGTGTGCTCAAATTAAAACACACGTCGTCATTCGAAAGAGCTGCAAGATTTATGAACTAAAAAGTCCTATGAAGTTTCCCCATAACATTCATTAAGCATGCCAAAGATGTACCTAGCATTCCTCTTTTTCAAACTTATTTCAAACAACAGGCACAGAGGTAAAGTGTTAGTGTTGCGCACTAACCTGTTATCCCAGCGGAAAGATTGCCAATTTCCTTTCGTATTTTTTGCCGCCATTTTGTACACAATATACCCTCGGGTAATAATCACGTACGATACGGTAAAGGCGTTTGTACGTGGCACATAACACCCTTAAATACGGTGTGAGCAACCTAATCAGTAATCCGTGTTACTTTTGCGGAATGTTGATTTCGTTGTAGGTAGTGTCGATGCTATGCTGTACCTTGAAAGGCATCAAGACGACTACTCCAACTCTCGATGTCCCCGAATGTTCAAAGTTATGAGGTGTTTTGTGAAACTGACGCATAGAAAGTGTCACGAGTTTAAACTTTCTACGTACATCTTACGCAAATGTGTACTTTTTGGTTGGGAATGTTGATAAAAGTGGATGTTAATATGTATGTATTCTTCTTTTGTCCTTTATCACGTATGTGACATGCGACATGCCACATGAGGAACAATACAATACAGTCGACAGAGACAAATGTCTGGCAGGTACAGTTTCAAGGCTAAAGTAAAATCGCTCTTAAAGGAATTTTGTAAAAGGAGATTTAATAAATCTATTCTAGGTTACAAAGTACTTATGTAAGGCGTTGGCACAACAACCCGAGCACGAGCACTTAACCAACATCTAGCTTACGTGTGTCTTACAATAATAAATTATAATTATATGTAGTACATCACGGGGAAAGTAACTTAGGCGCCAAAAATGTATAACGGTATTTTGTAGAGGAGTTAAATACAAGAATTTTTTACTGTGAAAAGGGGTGTATCCGATATCTCGCTTCGTTTAGGCGGGAGGGGTAATTAATATAAAATACACAAAATGAAAATAAAACATTAAAAAACAATGGCAACACTCATAAAAAAGTAAGGAATCTATTCTGATTTGTCTGTAATGGAAATCAGCAAAATTTTGTCTATAATGTGAAATTTTAGGCTATATACTGTTGCTAAAGAATATTGTTGAAAATTGGGTAAACTTTCGTAAATTTAATTTAAATAAAGATTGCGTAATGCATATCCTTAAACTCGCACCCACTATCACAACAGTGATCCGTAGCAGGGGGGGTGCAAATTCCGAAGCACAAGGGTATCAATTCGCGCGCAGTAGGTGCTGTTGTCCAAGAAATTTTCCATTTTCTCAAAAACTAGAAGACATTAATTAATCTGGTTTTCAGTGTTCGATTAAAAATAGATTTGGACAGTAAAAACTACTAACAAATTAAGTATCTATTTTCTCAATATTAAAAAAATCAGCAAACTTTTTTTTTTTTAATTTTTTTACTTAAATTTAAGTTTGAAAGTATCTACAGTGGATTCCGCTTTATTGGGACAGCGGATAATCGGGACAGCCGCTTAACTGGGACAAATGCTAAAGAACGAAAACGAAACTTATTTTAGATTGAATTTGTTTCGCTTACTGTGGACAGCAGCCGCTTATTTTTGACATATTTATTACCAGGGAACGGATTTTGTTGACCTTGCCTTTTTTTTTGTCTTTTTCCAAAATATTGGCTTATTCTGCCTTTTTGGTTAAAGTTGAAATTCATGTGCACTTTCTTCTTACAAGTAGATACAATTTAAACAAAATATCGCCAAAGCGTTACTTGCACACGTTGTTTTCTAACTTCCGACAAACATCCGAGAGTATAACTGTCCTGAAAAATCGTCTCAATTCAGCCGTTCGAACTCGGCATGAAAATTATAGCTCTTCAGCTCTTTCAAAGCTTTTCTGAGGAACAATCGCAGGCGTTTGTTGCCAGCAAATTCTAAAATGCTTAGGTATGTGGTTGTATAGTGTCACTATAAGTCTTAAAACGTTTTTTTTTTAAATAAAAGGCATTTTTGCCTTTTTTGCAGTTTAGTTTTGCCATTTTTTGATTTTTTAGGTCAAAAAAATCCGTTCCCTGTTTATCACATATCTGAACACGTTTTGACACAAAAAAATATCGCCACATTGCTTATCTGTCTGTCAACGAAGATGAGAAAGCGAACTGGCCTAATGCTGTTTAAGTAACAGCTCTTTCTCGTGGTGTTGCGCACCGTTTTGCATTTGTGCAGTTCCAGAAGTGTGTGCAAATCGGTTTGTTGGTGTATTGTCAACGTGCCTTGCTAATAGTTTCGTTTCAGTAAGTTGCCGAGGAAAGTGCATCGACAAGTACATGTGAAATAATGGACATTATAAGTGAAATAATTGTTTGTTGTGTTTTTTTCGTACTTCATCATCACTTGGTAATATTGGGACAAAACAGTCTAGCCCGAAGTGTCCAAAATAAGCGGAATCCACTGTATTTGTTTCAAAAACTATTAACAGTAAGTTGGGCGCAGTAGCGCAGTGGTTAGTGTGTTGGACTACTGTGCGAGGGATCCCAGGTTCGATTCCCGGAAAAACCCAAATTACATCTTAAAGTTTTTTCTACTGCGCCACCTCTCGCGAACGTCTGACAAACATCCGAGAGTATGACTGTCATGAAAAAGCTTCTCAATTCAGCCGTTCGGACTCGGCATAAAATTGTAGGTCCCTTCCATTCGTCCCAAAAATAGAAACTCACACAAAACGAATGGTTGCGAGAAGCTAGGCCTTGGGTGTCACCCGCCTGTTGCGCCACCTATTTATTTTTTTTTTTTTTTAAGTTGATTTAAAAATAATATGAAAGAACAGATTCCTGGCTTTCAAAAATGCCAACATTCTTTATTGTATGTAAGTGTTTTTTTTTTTTAATTACCCCTCCCGCATAAACGAAGCGAGATAGACCGCCCTCCCATAGTAAAAATGCTTGTATTTAACCCCTCTACAGAATACCGTTATCAATTTTTGGCGCCTAGTTTTGTTTTGTTGCCATTGGTATTTGCCGTCTATAACTAAAGGTTATACGTACCTACACTGTAATTGTGTGCAAATTTCAGCCTTCTACGTCAATTAGTTCTTGAGATAGACCTAAGAACAAAATTGGCATAGTGTGTCGCATAATGAGTCGCGGGTGTAGGTTGCTCAAGTGGATCCTCCATTGCTCTCGATCCTCCTCCATCGACTCCAAATCATAAATGGCAATCCCCATACGGGTATAGGAGAGATTATGAACTTGATCTAACCATCTCATCCTTGGTCGACCTAGAGGACGCCTGTCCGATGGTACGGATTCCATAGCACGTCGTGGAATCCTGGTCGGGGACATGCGTTTAACATGACCAAACCATCGAAATATGGATCGCTCCGTTCGGAGAAATATAAGGACGAAAACAATAAGTTTCCGTTTTTGTCCCTATGGGAACGGAACCTTGAAAACGCCTTACTGTGACTTGGCAGCACTATGCTAGTTGACAATTGATTTTTCAGCTGTTTTATTTCTACCTTCAGAAAAAAAAATTTTGCAGGCAGTAGTACAGTAGTAAAGCTCTGGGCACAAACCAGAGAGAATAGACCACCAGCTTCGGCTAAAAATGAGAGTTTCATAGAGCCAGTTTCAAAAAGTTACTGCGTGGTTAAGTATGCGTGCAATGTTAAAGTAAACGGAGGGTGAATTTGGTCACGCATACACTGGCACATAGTAACATTTACAGTTATTCGGTGGTAACTTTGACAAAATTCAAATAATTCAAATAAATTGGCTGTTATTGGGACGTGTTAAGCAAATTGTGTGTTCGGTGTGGGGAAATTATTACCAACTTATATTTCATTAAAAAGCATACAAATATAAATGGGTAGTTACTGTCATAATGGAATTCCTTTGACATTATTACGAAAAAAAAACCATTATTAGTTTAAGCTGCAAAGCTAAAATGGATGATAAAAAAATCATCAAACATGATTTTTTAGTTTTGCTGATATAAATTTAGACCTTTTTCTATATTCTACTGAGTTTTGGAATAAATAATTTAAATAAAAAAGGAGAGAGGACATTTTTTTTGTCAGGCTTAATATGTTTATTGTTTTATTTGCATCTGCAAGAAAAATGTGATAAATTTATTTTAACCAACAAATAAATTGGTCATCGGAATTTAAGAAAAAACACGTTTTGCGAAATATTTTTTAATGCAATTAGAATGTTTTCGTATTACTTAATTCGCTAATTTTCCACTATATTTGAATGTCAAAACTACATAGAATCAAAATAGAGGGTCCGCCATCTAACTTTTTTTTTTCAACTAGTGCTTATTTGGCGAATGGTAACACTTAGCTCATGTCTGATTTGACAGATAATTAGTTTTATCCTTCCGCTGAACGAATATGGTTGTGTATACGCTTGAACAACGCTGGGAAATATTGCGACATTACTTTGAAAATCGTGGTAATGTTGCAGAATGTGTGCGAAAATTGCGTACGGATTTTGGAAGAAGAAAAGCACCGTTAGCTCCGTATGTTCGTTATCTTGTGAAAAAAGTGAAAGAAACTGGCATCCTCATCGATAAACCAAAGCGTGAAAAGCCAAAAACAGTGCGTACACCCGAGAAAATTGCTGCTGTGGCAGAAAGTGTGCGTGAAGCGCCATCAACATCAATTCAAAATATTACGTACCTACACTTTTCAGTACAATTCACTTTTCGCTTTAGTTTACGCGTTACTATGGAAACGAATATTTTTTTTGTTTTTGGAAAAATCAAAAATGCCACTTTTTCATTTAAATTTGGCGTGTATACGCTACGCTGTGCATTTCGTAGCGCGTATGCAGTTTTAAAACACGTTTTGTATAAAAATGACAAGCAGTCCTTGTTTTAAAAGTGACAAATGTTGATTTTTAATTTTTTGAACAGCCAATTCGTTACAATACCTAATTCAAAATACATTTACCATATTCTCCTCATAGAAAAATAAAACAATAAACATACCTACCTATTATAGATGAACAAAATAGTTTTCGTTTAACTTTCATAATTATTTATTCCAAAATATTAATAACACTTTAATAACAGACACACCCATCGAAAATAAATTAAATTTCTTTAAAATATAAGAAGAAAGAGCTCAAAATGTATGTCAACAAAATTTCAAAGAATCGCGTTTAGCTGATTACATCGTGCTTGCAATTTAGTTCTGCAGCTTAAAATTATAGGTATTCTTTTTTGTATAATAATGTCATAGGAATCATTTTATTAGATTTTTAATCACCCAAATAGTATATTACATATTATGCCTTTTAATGAAATATAAGTTGGTAACTAATTCACCACAGCATACACACCATTTGCTGAACACGTCCCAATAGTGGTCAATTATTTAAATTATTTGAATTATTTCAAAGCCATCTCGGATTCAATTGTCTTATTTCATATTTTTTTGCTTATTCACACGTATTCACAGATAGAAAAAGAGGCGGAGCTACTTATTTCAAAACTGGCTCTATGAAACTCTCATTTTTGACCGAAGCTGGTGGTCTATTCTCTCTGGTTTGTGGCTCTGGGGCAACAGCAAGTTCCAGCCGATTTGCAGTACGTAATGGATGTGCTTGCACTTTTATGGGATGATTCAAGTTCCAGCAGCGATTCAGTGGCAGTGCACAAAGTCCTTATGTGCTGTGCAGTGTAGCATTTCAGCAGAACCATTGTCTCATCCCGAGTCTAAATTTTGCGTTGCAATCTTTTTTGTCCATATTTTCTTGATTGCTGATGTTTGTTTGTTCTCCTTTTCCATTAATGTTGGTTGTCAAATTAATGTCATTTTGACACAATCGATAGCAATTTCGATTACATTTAAAGCAATCGTAGATTGGTAGCACAGTTTTTATCTGGGCTGGCATAAGACCCGATGATTATCCGAGCTTAAACTTGTCGATGTTCTTCTCTCGTCTCGCCAACACTGAAACGAAACCAATAGCAAGCCACGTTGACAAAACAACAACACACTGCTTCGCACACACTTCTGAAACTGCACAAAGGCAAAACGGTGCGCAATACCACGAGATAGTGCCGTTACTTGAATAGCATTGATTGGGTCAATTTCCTGTCCTGCTCGTCTTTGTTAACAGACAGACAAGCAATGTGGCGTTATTTTTTGTCAACATTTTGTGTAAGATGTGTAATGAAAACGCAACGTACCTACTGGTCCTACTCAGTATCTACTATAGCAGTCACATCCGGCTTCGCTAATTTTATTTAGGTAGGTACCTAGGTATTGTTGATGTACACTTTGCTTCAACTGAATATAATGGTACATTTGTTTTTTTATTATAATTTTTTTATTAATGATTAACTACTTCTGACTTTACTAACTAATTTGACATTAATTGCCTTACATGTGGATTTTCTGAGAATGAACATTTAAAAAAAAAAATTGGATGCTATGGTGTTAATTTTATCTACCACAAAGTCAACGTTTGACATATTCACCCCTATCGCGAATAATATTTCCCCCGGAATGTTTTCCATTCAGCAATTTGATTTACATTGCTGTGAGAAGGGCGATACCCCAAATTATGTAGTTCAGATGTGGAGGAGTGCCACGGTAAGTCAAGAATCATTTTAAGCATCTTTTTTTTTGCATGATTTGAGTGCGTGCGCAATTACATCAAACAGGTGCACCATAACCTATAAGAGCCTTAAATTATGACTTTGTACATTATGAGCTTATTTTCAAGGTTTAAGTGTCTGCGAGTAAAAAACATGACTTGAGTTTGAGTCTTACTTTCGTTTATTTTTATTTTCCATCTGTGGAAATAGGCACTGAGCATAGAGAGACCTTGGTGAAGGTTTGAACCAATATTTGAAGGTTTTTCATCCGAGCTATAAATTCCAGCATCGTCTGAAAAAATTGACGAAAAGCATCAGTTGGGTAGGTTGGGAAAATCAACCATATTATGTATGTTATATAAAATCGGGGGAAGCACCGAGCCTTGGGGGACTCCAGCGGTAGTTCATTTCTCTGTGGATGCCACAGAGCCAGCGTGTACTCTGAAACTGTGTTCATGCAAGAAGTTATGTATTAGAGCAGTCAAGGCGGTGGGAAAACTAAAGTTAATCATTTTATGAATAAGATCATCATGCCAGACAGAATCAAAAGCAAATCCAATGTCAAGTAACACGAGTCTGGTCGATTTTTTCATAGTGAAGTTAGCTTTTATGTCTAGCAATTCTCAAAACAGGGTGAAAAGTACTATGACGTTCCATTTGGAAAAAAATTTTATTTTTTTTCGTCAACTGAATGGACACAAGGTCATCACCTCACCATCAGGTAATCAGATCTTCATTGTTTATGAACTTTCAGAGGAAATTGACACATACAAATTAACAGTAAGTGAAATTTAATCTTTGACCTAAACTTCAAAGAAAAATGAGTAGATCAAAATATCTCAACGTTGTTGATAGAGCAAAAATCGATATATTGAGTGAACCAGGATTAACCGGGCGTGTTATAGCGAACAAAATTGAACGAAGTTTTAGCGTGATCTATTCGTAAGAAACAAAGACTTATGGAAAAAAACATGAAAGGAGGTAAAAAAATAGTTTGATCGAAGTGCAATTTTGAGATGTGCTTCCAATGTAAAATGTATGCGCTTACAATTCTGTAGACTCCATATGAGTTGGAAAAATGGATGGCGTGGCGTCACATGTTATTTTTTTCGGATGAGATGAAATTTAATTTTGATGGCATTGATGAGTTTAATTATTATTATTATCATAGCAATTTTAGAAATTTAGGTGAGCAAAATCTAATTTTCGAAATGTTTAATATGGTAGATATTCTGATAAGAAAATACTCCTTCTTCTATATCTATCTCAAACAAATAAAAAATAAAAAAACATGTGCAGCAACCAAATGTAGGTAACGACATGTATTTTTATTGGACAAATAAAGAAACCAAATATGCAAAAGAAAACACACGACGTTCACAACATTATAATGGATTTATTCCGAGAAATAATTTCCCCTGCATTGGACAAATGCAAATCCATCGCATCTGTTCTTGTGACAAGTGCATTAGATCTGTGATCTCTATTGACAAATGTACAAGTTCGCCTGCGATGGGAAATCTGGTGGCGAAGAAAAGAACCCTATCAGACATACAGGAATGTGTCATCGGTAAGCGGTACGTGTATTTTTGTACATGTAATTTATTTATTTTATAATTGATGTAAACGCCTTGTCGGTCTAAAATTAAAGTATTTTTTATGAAAAATAATAAAAAACCCGGGTTGATAAAATATGTTTAAATCGTTTATAAGTGGAATGAAAAACATGTGTTGGTTTAGTGTAAACAATTTTGTTTTTTGTATTAGACAATTTTTTTTAACTGTTTAAAGTTCTTTAAATTATTGCCAATATTCCATTTATTGTGCAGCATTATTCCAAATATCAATAGCGGACCCAACTAACCTTAGATTTATCTCAGACTTTCTGGATAACCATCTGCGATATTGTAGAATATTTTAGCGGCATAAAACGCTCCACGCACGCGAAGGGGAAGGGGTCCACAAAACTTGTTGGGTCTATGCTAGAGGTGTTATACCAGATTCAGTAAACAGCTATGTACCTAACTGGTCTGGTCATAAATGCATCCTCGATGACTTCAAAACCCCACGAAATTAAACTAAGAATTTTATACATGTTTATACCATTTTGTCTATATGAGTTTGGGGTACAGCACAATGAGACGCTCGATGCAACACTTTTTATTTATTTTCCATTATTGTAGACTAGTTAGGAATTTATTTTAACTTAACAAATGTATTTATTTTTAACGATATTTAATTATTTAATATTGCTAAGCTTCTTTTCCGTACATTTTTTCACTGATCTGTCAAATGTGTATGTCTAAAGGCCGAAGCCAAGGCTCCGGTCACACAATGAGCGACTGAGCGACGCAAAAAAATTTAAACACATGAAATCGTATGGAGGTGGCCAGGCCACATAAACCCTGAGCGACTGAGCGATTTTTTAAGCGACAGAGCGACATCGCTCTGCAATCAAATCTGTTTTAATTATTCAGTCGATGGCTGAACGACGAAGTAATAAGATGGACAAAATAAACACAGAAAGTTTAGTTTTGGTCGAACTATTTGCAAATCAAAAGATGGTACTGATATACGACAGTATTGCCAAAATCGATCTGGAAATCTGCGAAGATTTTAATATAAATGATGAAATTCACCATAAATTTCCCTTTCAGGATTTATGGGGTGTACACCAAATCTACGTATTCTCGATCTTATTATAGATCTATAAATATGAAGGCGACTTCAACTAATAAGCTACGACGAACCGCACTTGATGATGGCATTTTCCCAACAAATCGCCCAGCGACGTCGTTCATTAAATGGCCACCCATCGCTCAGTCGCTCGTCGCTCATTGCGTAGCCGGAGCCTTAGTCGGCTCTCACATTGAGGCAACATTCAATAAGCAACTAGCAATAGGAAACACGCAAAATTATCGCTCACAATTATTTTACGTTGAATTAAATTAGAGGTCTCACATCAAAGCAACTAAATATCGCTCGGACGAAAAATGTTGCTCGGTCGCACGATGGCTGCCAATCAGGACGTAGGGTAAGGCGGCCCTCAGATTGAGGCAACAAGCAATAAGCAACTATAGTTACTAGAGCAACTGCCAATAAACAATCGGCTACATTTTTCGTTCGAGCGATATTAAGTTGCTTTGATGTGAGACCTCTAATTTAATTCAAAGTAAAATAATTGTGAGCGATAATTTTGCGTGTTTCCTATTGCCAGTTGCTTATTGAATGTTGCCTCAATGTGAGAGCCGACTAAAGGAATCCTGGGAAGAAATTTTCTTAAATTTTCTGACATTTTTAGACCCATAAATTGGATTTGTCAGCAGAACAACGCCCCCATCCACTCGGTACGCATAGTCAAAAATATGATAGAGGAACAGAATGTGAAATTACTTCAATGGCCGCCGTACCCATACCCGACCTGAACCTTATCAAAAATGTTTGGGGATGGTTAGTACGAAAAGTTTATGAGTCTGGGCGTCAGTTTGAGGACAGAGAATCCTTTTTTGCTGCCATTAAATTATGTAGCTTGGTGGGAAATTTCGCTTTACTACATAAAGAGGCTACAATGATCATCCGTCCCGTATTTCCTGGGACAGTCCTGTATTTCAATCGGCCGTCCCGGTTTTTTTTAAAGATATATGGGACGTATAAATGTCCCGTATTTAATTTTAAGTCCAGTATTAGTCCCGTATTTCCATTATAAACTTTATAAATTATTTTTCAAACATTTTTTGAATGTTGCGTACAAGATCCTGTCGGTTGTGCTGTGTGAACGCCTAAAATCTTTCGCACAAATAACCTGATCGGCCCACACCAGTGCGGTTTTAGGCCCGGAAAGTCAACCATCGACCAAATCTTCACATTCCGGCAGATCTAAGAAAAACCGCAGGAATTTCAGATCGATAAACACCACCTCTTTATCGACTTCAATTCAAAGTCGCCTATGATAGCGTTTCTAGGGACGCATTATACAAAGCCATGTTAAATTTCGGCATCCCTGAAAAACTCGTCCGTCTGTGCAGGATGACGATGGAGAAATCTCGCTGCTCCGTCAAAGTGGGAAAGAACACCACGGAATCCTTTGATGTCGAAAAAGGTTTAAGACAAGGTGACGCGCTATCATGTAACATCTTTAATATCATTCTTGAAGCAATTGTACAGAACTCGCAACCAACACCGGAGGTACAATTTTTCAAAAGTCGGTTCAACTACTTGCATATGCAGATGATATTGACATTATTGAGATAACTCAGCGAGCTATCAACGGCGCGTTTGCAAGCATTGAAACGGAGGCGGCGAAGATCTGGCTGAAGACAAAATGAAGTATGTATATGCTGTCATCCAGAAAGGACTCTCAATATCGGGGATTCGGACAAAATGTCACTGTGGACAGATATAACTTCGAAGTAGTTAAAGAGTTTGTCTACCTAGGCTCTACAATTACCTCGCAAAATCACATCGGCGTAGAAATCAAACGAAGAATCACTCTTGCCAATCGCTATTGCTTCGGGCTAAGAAGACATCTAAGAAGTAAAGCCCTCTCTCACCAGAACCAAGGAGATATTGTACAAGACCTTAATCATTCCGGTCCTGTTGTATGGTGCAGAAGCATGGACCTTTTCGGTCCAGTTTTTATCGACGGAGTGTGGAGGAGGACATTCAACGAAGAACTCTACGGGCTATACAGTGACGTTGACCTAGTCCAAAAGCTCAAAATACAGCGGCTGAGATGGCTGGGTCACGTGGAGCGTATGGACAACAACGCACCAACCCGACGAGTCTTTGAGTCCACCCCTTAGGGACAAAGAAGCAGAGGAAGACCCCACCTCAGGTGGCGCGCACAATTGGAGAACGACCTCAACCAACTTAGCTAGGGACCGAGTTGGCTGGAGGGGCTTGTTGGTTGAGGCCAGTGTTGCCAACCCTGATCGAAGTTTTTATGCCTCATTCCAAAAAAAATTATGCCTTTTTCAAAAAAATTATGCCTTTTTGGTAAAAAAGATAAATAACGAAGAAAGTTTCAATTTTTAAATTTTTATAGTTAAGAACAAAACAATAATAAGGACATAAATATGTGTAGTATTTTTGTAACTAAAATTATGAAAAAGAAAAACTAACTTCATGTAAGACAGTGTTTATTCGATGGATCTGCACCAAACTCATTGCGATCAGTTGAACTTGAACTCATCTTTAAAATAAACTGTTATAAACTGTTTTTTTTTAAATTTATTTTATACTAGCAATACGAAAACAAACTTTAAGGGCGCCAGCACATTGGAGGCGTTTTTGTTCGAATTTGACTTGTGCGATCAGGTACGAAAACGGACGAACGATCCCTACTTTCTAAGTACCTACTATGGGAGCCCGCACCGCACATTGGATGCGAGTTAGTCGAACGTATACGTACGTGTAGTTCCGATGTCTGAAAAGAAACCGAACTTGTTGGATATTGAAACACTTTCGTGCGTTGAAATGAAACATTAAAAATGGATGTAGAAAAATGTATTAACTTGGTTTACGGACACAAAAAGGGGTATGGAACACGGGGTACGGACAACATGGGGTCATAATAGGTATAGTAAGTGTAGTAAGTTTGCCGATGAACTAGCCAGAAATGGCTCGGAAACCCCTTTCATTGGACCTGAACCATTCTGTTCGATTCCCAAATCAGCTATAAATCTGGCTATAAAAAGCTGGGAGCAAAACAAATGTACTTCATATTGGGAGAACATCCCAGGCCAAAAGAGCTAGATATTCAGCCCTTCAAAGCAGGTGCCAGTAAGATACTAAATCTTCGCAGGCATGATATCAAAAACCTAGTAGGCTACCTAACGGGTCACCACGGTCTGCGATATCACCTACATAAAATGCATTTAGTCGACTCACCGGAGTGCAGACTATGTCTAGAAGAAGACGAAACAGCCGAACACATAATATGTGAATGACCGGCCCTTTACGGTGTAAGAAGGAAATCATTTTTCAGGGAAGTAATAAGTACCGAAGAACTAAGGAAATCCTCTGCTGAATGCATTATCAGCTACATTAGGAAAGTAGAAGCGCTACTAACCTAAACATATATCTGACGCCAAGCACAATAGATCTTTTAGGTCGACGTGCATCCTAATGCTCCTGCAAGTCAGAAGTTTTTTAAAAAAAAAGAAAAAAAAAAGTTTTCCATTATATGATGAAATTCACTGAATTCATCTCTTTTTAATTATATTTCGCCCACCTATTCGGTTCTTCGGTAGTCAGTCTCCGAGTTAGAAGACAATATATCTTCAAAATACAGTTTATTCATCAGGCACAAAGGCGAAGTAACTCGGAGATATATTTAAAGGTGAAAAACGTATTCAGTGTTCGGACTCAATTCGTACGCCCAGTATTCATAGATATACGGCCCTATCATGGTATCCGTTCCGAAAGAAAAATTCTCCGATTTTGTACGAATCGGAGAATTTTGCTTCATGGTAATCGTTCCGATAAGCTGTTCGGAACATTTCTCCGACAATACGTAACGCATACCGGCAGTCTATGTTTCAGTGCGATGGGTTGCGTTTTTTGCACCTGGTTTTGACAGCCACACGTCAATTTTTCTCCGATTGTCTCCGACATCTGTTCATCGCGGAAATATTTTAGTGAATAAAATGCGTTGATGCATGATCAGAAAACGGATACTTTGAACGCAAATTTAGTATCCGACTGGATTTGCGTTGCGGAGAAAAGTACTCTCCGAACGGATACCATGATAGGGCCGATAATGTTTCGGTACGATACAAATTCGCATCCAATGTGCGGCCGTCCTAATGCATTTGCATACTATCTCACATTTCTTGTTTGAGTTTAGTAAGTAAGTCTAGTACAGAATTGGAAAATAATCATGACGCACAGTGGTAAATGAAAATTAATAAAGCGACTTTGATCAAACCAGATTTACTAAATTCAAAATTAATTTTTAAGAATTGATTATAAAAAAAAACTTCACAAAAAATTATGCCTTTTTTCTCAAAATTATTCCTCAATGCCTCAAGCATCGGAATTATGCCTAAAAGGCATAATTATGACTCAGTTGGCATCACTGGTTGAGGCCGTGGTGCACCCCGGACTGTGAGCGGCATATAAAGTAAAGTCAGTAAGTACCCGCCCGGCTTTGCCAGTGCACAGAATTGTATTGCTTAGGTCGTAGATAATATTATGTAATGTCATTTCGTAAAATGCGAAAAATGAGAATACATCGATTTTCTGGAATTTTCGTTCTTCGTGAACCCGAAATACAGCAATACGAAGAAAATAAAAAAAGAATCCTAAGCCAATACCTAAGATTACCATTAAATTCGAGCTCAATTGAGTTGGTGGTTTCCAAGTTATAAGTATAGGTATCCGAACACAAATCAGGATCAATTTTTATAGAGCTAGGTAATTAGGTAAAAGAAGATATCATTCCATTCAGTTGACGCAAACAAGATCAGCATTTTTTCATATGGAAAATAGCGGTACTTTTGGCATCCATATAATTTTATATGGAAATTTTCGCCATTCGCCGGTACTAATAATAATTTTTAGTGTTCAGGCTAACTTTTACGATGACGAAAATTTCCATCTAAAAAATTATGTTAAAATGATTATTGGTAAGGCCCATTGTGAACTTGTAAAAGTTAGCCTGGGGACACTAAAAATTATTATTAGTACCGCGGATTAAGCAATTTCTCTATCTAAAAGAGAGTAGGGAATAACTTTGGCGCTATTTCGGTATCGTTACTCCCAATACAGTTAATTTTTTTTTGCCGAAACAAAATATTTGCCTTAAATCTTATAGCAAGGGATTCACCCGATAGTTCAGACTTTGAGTAGACCCAACATAGCATTCCCACAGATAACTACTTAATATCTCAAATGAAAGCGGAACAAAAATCGTGTATTTTTACTGTAGATTGCCATTGGGTGAGATGAAATAAACACTTCGTTGGCGCTAAGCTCGCACTAACTGTAAAACAGAAAGAGTCTCATTTTTATCATGCGTGGAAGTTTTTTCTCCTCAGACCTTATTTATATATATACGACAGATTCTTAACACAAGTATTCCATTTGCAAAAAGAAATTCAATTTGAAATATATTTCATTTTCTGTTCTCACGACACACAGGACACAGGGCAAAAGCCTTACCTCTGGGCAATTGCTATAAAAGAAATGCTTGGTTTTGACACGTTGCCTAGCCGTCAGCCATTTGAACGATTGCGAAATTTCGTACCGCGCCAGAGGCGTCTTTGTCGGTTACGTTGAATAACAACGTGATGCTCTTGGGAGCGATCCTTTTGCAGTTACCAAAGGCACTGGCCAGACATACATTTGTTATCCCTGTGGGTTGGTTTGTCTAGTGATGTTGTGTAAATTTTAATTAGGTTCTGTAACTGAAACACTGAATTATGCATGAGGACTCTTGTTGATACTCATTATTATGTAACCCTATTTGTTTCGCTTCGTCCAACTTGTTTGCTTTCAACTCTCGAAATTAGATACCAATAATAAATTTGCATGAATGTAATATATTTTGTGAACTTTAAATTCTGAATACAATAGAACGCGTAAGAAAAACTCTCAATCGGTCAATAACATTGCCGCAATATTTTCGAAAGGGTGTAGGTATTTTATCAATTATGCAGTTCGCAGTTGGTTGTTTGAAATACACCAGTGGCGTAGCGTGAGTTGGGGTCGCGCGGGAAAGATACAATTCATGCCGCCCCTAGTAATTAAAAAAAAAAAAACTTTGTCTACGATTTCAACCAGACCTACACATTATGTATGTCAATAAACTTGTAACATTTCTCTCAAAAATTGTGTCAACTATTGTTCGTATAGTACTTTCTAGCAAGTGAAGCAAAAATGAAGCCGCAAATTTAAAATTTTCCCGTGTTGGTTACTTTCCGATTTCCCAATCTTTCAGCGGATAAAAATTACTTAGCCCAGGATATTAAATAAACAACGGTAATTCTTATTAAACTTTAATTAAAATAAAAAAAAAACACTTAGCTATATTTATTTTTTAGCTTTTGAAATATTATAATTTAATTACATTAAATTATAGATATTGCATTAAATGAATCTTTTAATAAATAATTTCAAAACTAAAATTGTCTTAAAAAAATATTTTTAAATGAAAGTATGAAAGAAGTTTTAAGTAAAAGGGGAAAAAGTTATATGGGTAGTTACATAATGGAGGTACATTATGTAGGTAATTCATATTTTTTTTTATTTACAAGAAACTTTTTTATTTATTTAGAGAAGACTTCTTTAAAATTTTATTTTCCTACTTTTCATCAGGGCAAAATCTCTTGTTATTCTTTCAGTATCGACGGTCTCTGTGATTTCCTGCTCTATACCCATGGTACCCAGATAAGATATCTCACAGCCAGCGTTACTTTTTACTTATTGCAATTGTATAGTACAGCGTTACCAGATAATTTTTTCCAAAAATGCTAAAGCTGGGGCGGAAAACTGCAAAAACTGCTAAACAAAATCCTAAAAAATGCTGAAAAAACTGCGATCGATTTTTTGACGAATAATAATTGAATTTTTTACTTTTTAATGTAAATTCTAGTAAATTATTTTACATTTACAAAAAATTCGTATTTGTGTACGTCAAACTTTTCAACTTTTGGCCTTCATTACTCGAAGTTTCTATAACTCGAGTTTATTTTCTGTCATTTTGAGAGTTGGACTTATGGAAGTTCAACTACATTTTTTGTTATTAACCTTATTGTTATAACGATAACGATATATATAGTCATCATGTAAAAGATTATATTTTCTGCATTTAAATGTATTGCTTACAAAATTAATAAAAATGCAATTATTCTGAATCTTTATAAAGAACATTTGAATTTATTAAAGTCAACATTTTATTTGTTGGAATAAAGTTGTAACAGCTTCCACTTACAGAAACGCCTGCAGTAGGTACTTGCAAAATTAATGCAACATATTCATTATACTAAATCTATTACGGTTTTTAGTTCTTAGCAAATTTACCTTTTAAAACCCGTACTCTATCATGTCATATCATATCAATGCGTCATCGCATTTAAATTATTCTTTTTCGAAAACGGATACACCGAATATAATTTGAGCTGATTTCTGTTAGTCCACAACACAGGCCTGCATTTTAAAAAGCTTCATTCATGTCTTGAAATTGTTTTATCAATCAAGAGGTAGCCAATGTATGAAATGTTGACAAAAAGTGTTTTTTTCAAAATGTTTTATGAATATTTTTAAAAACTGCTAAAAACTGCTGATATTTACAAAAATGCTAAAAAATCTGCTGCATGTGAAATTTATGATCAAATCCTGCTAAAATCGCAGGAAACTGCTAAATCTGGTAACGCTGGTATAGTAGGCAGACTAACTTCCATAGTCTAAACTGTATATATTTTAATAGTTCGAGTGGGTTTTTATTGGCGGGTTCATTTGTTTCCTGTAGAAGATAATACATAATTGCTCTTATCTTAACCATACGCGTTCGATCTCAAAGTCATCCCTATCAATGTCATCCTCATGTGGTGTAACATCTGAATTGCTTTTATAGTTTTTATCTAAGAGTTTGGCTGCGGTTAGATAGTCGAACTATGTCGCGGAATTTCGTAGCTGTTGAAATCTTTGCTGTATTTCAGCACTGCCCTGTCTAAGGAAGGAAATATTTTTCGTCGGAGTTAATTTTCATACCATAAAGCAGCTTCTATATCTCCGTCACCAAAAATATGTTTATACCCGGTACCACACGTCCGTCCACACACACTGTGGTGAGGGTATATTCACTTTGACATTTCATTTGTAACGCACATAAGGAGACGTTGTAGAGGTATGACAAACTATATATATTATTGATCAACATCACTTTCTTAGTCGATCTAGCGATGTCCGTCTGTCAGTCTGTTCGTACGATTACGGCCGTAATTTAAGAGCTATCTATTTGAAATTTGGTACGTGAGCCTTTATCCACCAAACTGAGGCTAAGTTCGAAGATAAGCAAGATCGGATGAAAACTACTACTACCTCCCATACAAAATATATAGCTATTTGATGTTAAAAATTAAATTTAAATAGCTACAGTAAAGATAGCTATTTTAAACTCTGCACATATTGTTTTAATAATATTTAATATTTATTTCTGACAAAAAATTAGCTCGGTCGAATAAAAACTACCCTACCCATACCACCCATCTGGCAATTTATTAGCCTCTGCTTTTTTTCCAACAGGCAGCTTCTCAACTCCTCTGGAATAACGCCCAATGTGCAGAGTTTCCACAAATATTTTTGTTTCTCCTTCCTTATAGGAAGTAAGCCCTTGTACAATTTTCGAAGATCTTGTACTCCATAAACTGTTTTTCCCCGCCTAGCTGTAACGTGTATTTTCGTGTAAGAAGTGTGATGATCATATCGGTAAAAAATTGTGCCTGGAGTATCTTTTCGGTCATAAAAATCTGTATACCGCATTTCTTTGCCATGGTAAGGATCTTTCTTTGAAGCTCTTCCCCTGAAAGACCTGGCGTTTTTCATAATGCACTTCCAGGCGCCCATACCAAAAATGTCTCTTCTCTTACTCTCGTTTTCAATGTCACACTCCATAAAAGTATGTCCGGATTCAAGAAATTTTTGTTCAATTACCTCTATGTGACGTGAGTTGCAAACGGCGTGGAGCAAGAGCGCTGCAACGTTTTTCTTTCGGTTTTACCCTGGACATGTATCTGAAAAAATGTTTACTGTCTTAACATGAACAGGTAGCGAATTCAGCCATTCCAAAAGAATCGTGCCAATTTCTGAACTTCCATGTTTGCCATTCAATTCATTCCACATAATAACGTATTTCCACTCGCCCCCTCGTAGATGGTAAGGTTATAGACACAAATTTTCCTAGAGTAATAGAACTGGGAAACATCTGAACATGAAAGCTGAAGGACACTCTGCATATCAAAAGTTGCGGTTATAAAAGATGGATCGGCTGGGCAAGTAGCTTATCTTTCGCTTTTTCAGAATTACATTCGTTCTTTATTTCAAAATGGACATCATACGTGGCTCTTAAACGGTTTTTTGTCTTCAGCTTGTTCAAATTTACTGCAAACTGAACATTGATCTTTCTTTGGTTTGAAGAATGTAAAGAATGTATATGTAGTTATAATTTTCACAGAAGTATCGTCTATAAGAACTTTGGCTGACAACGTCTTTGATATCATTTTCGTCACAGTAGGACCTGTATAACTCATACATTTTTAAAATGGATAGTTTTTTCTTTTTTGTCTAAGTACCGCTTCGATGTGCTTTTACTGCAGTAATGACTTTCCATTGTCGGAAAGCTTTCGATTTTTTTAACATGTGTCATTATAGTAGTCTCTAAATGCTTGTTTTTTGGAGCATGTTTACTCCGTTTATCGACAGCATCGAATAATCCTACACTGTTTCTCCGTTTTACTGCAGTGTTTATCGGTCCATTGCTTATGCATAAGGTTTTTTCAAAAAAAATGCTGACAGACACGTTGCTTGGTTATGTCCTTAGACAAGTGATAAGCTCTTGAAAGAGCTCTTGATCTTGCTGCAGACCTAATTCTCCTTTTGGGTTCGGTAACTTTGACGTTAGAAAGTATAAAGTCCTTCTGACGCGAGTAATCCAATTCCCAGAACATTTTACAAATTGCTACACGCTCTTCGAAACTAAAACTATTTTGACACTTGTAAATACAGTTCCTTTCTGCACAACGTACTAGTTTTGGGATCCTGCTTTCGCCATCTTGTAAGTAACTTACCTCCTCTTCCATTTTGCACTACACGCTTAAATTCAAAATCAGCCGCTATTATGCCGCTATCGTCTGGTATATTAAGATCGTTTGCTTCAACAGAAGTTGCTGGGGAGGCAGATATATTCGAAGGATTTTGCAAATTGGAGAAGTTCTGCTCGTCTATGTTTATCATCGTCTGCACCCCACAATCCATCTCTATACACACTAAGAAGTAAGAAGATAAGGGTTTTTGTTTGATATTTTATGATATTTTTACCATCGGTGCAGCATGAACTAGGGGGTATTTTTGGGTTTGTTGGAGTCTTAAGACGTATCTCAATGAGTGCACTCAGTGGCACGTTGTCTTCGTCTTCAGAGTCAGAGTCTCTGGGTTCTGGATGCTACTCTGGATCGGCAATACTATTATTGTTTGAAAAATCTGAGTCTGATTCTTCAAGAATTTATCGAACTAACTCACTAGATAGGCCAGACATTTTTTAGCACGGATCAAATTAAATCAATTAACGCGTAGCTTCAATGGCCCCAAAAATGTATTTGAGGTGACGAATTACATATAAGTTAGTGACATTGTGAATTTGATTTTTTGATCTTCAACCTAAATTCATTAAATCACATAATGAGTTTTGGTTGGTAGGGTAGAGTATGAGAATTTCAGTGAATGACTTTTGGAACCAAGTTTTTATAAAAATGATAGAATATACGTGGTTTTAATGACTTTTACCTGAAAGACAATTTAAAAATAGTAATTTTGGTGCAAAAAAAAGTTTTTTGAAAAATGTCAGTTAATGCGTTTTTGGTCGAACATAGACGAAATATATAATTTTTTAATGCTAAAATATTTTTTATTTGTACAATAATATAGTACCGGGTATTTGAGCTTCGGCATAGTCGAAGATAATTGTCTTACTGGTTTTAATTTAAAAAAGATCTGACAGGACAGGGCAATAGCCACGTTCAATAATGGTCTTGCAGCCCCCACAGATAGGTGAGGTCGGGAGCCTGGCAAGTATTTGGTGCGTGTACATAATTTTTGGTTATAACAATTATTTCGAAAACAGATTTCTTTGAATTTCGAATTCGTCTGTTATCACGTTGGCCGCTTTCAAAAGATCCTGGACTTTCACAATTATTCTTATCAGGGATCGATTTTCCATGATTTAAAGCATATATTATTTGGTTTAAAAAATTAAAGAATTCGCTTTTAAATAAAAAGGCGACGAACAAAACATTGAGCAAAATAATGTTGAGGTTCAACTAATCTATCTCTATCTATCTATATATATAAAATTTGAGCCCAAAAATGTTTGTCGTCGATTCACGCCTTAACGCATTTACCGATTTTAACCAAACTGTCACACACCTTTGGTAGTGGTCCATATACGGTTTCTGTGAAGTTTGGTCAAAATTGGACAAAGAGGCGTGGCACCGTCCATACAAAAAAAACATTCAAAATCGTATATATCGAAAACCACAAAATCGATTGAGCTCAAACTTACAGAAGATCTTAGTTATTGTCCCTGAAGTGCTCCTGTGAAGTTTGGTCCAAATTGACAAAGGGGCGTGACACCGTCCATACAAAAAAAATCATTCAAAATCGTATATATCGAAAACCATAAAATCAATTGAGCTCAAACTTACAGAAGATCTTAGATATTGTCCCTGGAGTGGTGCTGTGAAGTTTGGTCCAAATTGGCAAAGGGGCGTGGCACCGTCCATACAAAAAAAAAAAACATTCAAAATCGTATATATCGAAAACCACAAAATCGATTGAGCTCAAACTCGCAGAAGATCTTAGTTATTGTCCCTGGAATTGTCCTGTGAAGTTTAGTCAAAATTGGACAATGGGCGTGGCACCTCCCACAAAAAAAAAAACATTAAAAATCTTATACATACCTCCTATACAAAAAATATCTTCTATGGGCTGAAACTCGATGACGTTATATCTCGATAACCGCTGGGCCGATTTTCATTACCCTTTTTTTGATTCGTTCGTATTGCTGTATTTCAGGTTTGGGCAGAAAGAAAATTCCAGCAAGTCGATTTATATTCATTTCTCGCATTTTACGAAACAACACTTTTACCAAAGACCTAAACAATACAATTCCTGTGCACGGGCAAACCCGGGCGGGTACAGCTTCTTCGACAGTCTTGGAATTGGAAGCCAAAGTTTTTAAAATTTGTAACATTGATGTGAATAATGCATTGTCCTGAAAGTCAATAACTATTTCTGGAAAAACAAAAAATGTTGTGTACCACAGATCATTACAATAAAAACAGTTTATCTTTTTAACTATTTTGCACTACGAAGTGTGCACGGGCTCCGCTAGTTGTACATGTACATAGAAAAGGGAATGTTGCATCGTTGAAAGCGACATTTTCAACATTTTTGGTTATGGGAGAAATTAAAAAAAAAATATGTTTTTAGTGTTTTAAAATAGTCTGACATGAGTCTTGTCGCACCTAAAACATCTTGGGCCTACATATTTGCGATTAGATAATAATACTCTATATGTACACACTAACATTGACTGATTATTTATTAATAATTCCAGTTTTAGAAATATATGGGTTTTCATCATATTTTTACTCACTTAAGCCATGACCATTAGCTGCAAGACTTTGGTTTATAGAATCAACCTTACCACATCCTTAAACGCATCCACTTTTTTTGGATATATTAATTTCGCACTCAAAATTTGCTGTGGGCTCTTAGACTACTATATGCCAATGTCAGATGGCCAGGAAAAGTTCATAATCCAAGAGTATTGTAGGACAGTGTGCTATTCAGTGCAGTGGGTATTCCGGATATAGTTACTCAGATTGGCTAGTAACACCACAAAATTTAAATTGTTAACCGTTTACATCAGCAAGACGGCTAAAAAAAAAATGCACGGTGTATTGGAAAAAAATGTCCATGTCTACAAAACTTAATAGCTAGTCCTATATAGCTACGCCTGCAATATAATAAAAGCTTGTGTAACGCTTCGTAATATATATTCACATACCTAATCTAAATGAAAATGACGATGAATTAGACCAAAGAGAAGACTCACACTAAACGCAAGGTGGAATAATGCGAAGACAAGAAATAATAAATTCGTTTAGGCAAAAGTTTTGAAAAAAAAAATCTTTTGTAGGTACTCATTGGTATTGTCTTATTGACAAAATACTGCGCTCTTTCTCCACCAAACTATTAGGTATTAAGCTTAAGCAATTTCTTTCCAAATCCAGTTTCTCAGTTTCCAGATACAGACAGGTTTTTTGTTTTGTTTTTTTTTTAAGATTTTAAGATTTGATACCATTTTCAAAAGCATAGTTACAATTTAGCCGCTACTCCCATACTCAGCATTCGGAACGTCCTATAACTACGATGCTCTCCAGTGCGACAGCGAGAAATACGATACCCGTTATTTACATTCCCTGACAATTTGCCATAACATAATAGGTACTCCTCTCGTATTTCTAAACAGGAACCTTCGGCAAAAAGTTAAATATCTAATTCTTATTTTTTCTTAGAAAAATTACGCTCTTATTTACCCAACAACACATGCCTTGCGGGTTATTATATATCTAGTTTTTTACGCATTCAGTATATCCTCTCATTACACGCGAACAAAGGCAAATGAGAAAGCTGTTATGTTTTCGAAAGCAGTCGCAGCAACCGAACCAGCAACAAAAGGAACCCAGCCTAAAGGAGCGAATCGCGAATTCCTCGAAGCAATAGACTGAAAAGAGAAAAATATATTTAACGTTCACGGAATTTAATGAGATCCTTAGCTCGCGACAGAATTCTTATTATTTCCTCATCCTTGTTTGAGCACTGCCCTTGCTTGACATAAGCTTGTTAGCTGTAAGGTGTCTAAGCTCTGGGAAACACGTGTAAACATTGGCTTCTGAAATGTTTGTCTTTATTTAATTTTCCGTTTCCTTATGTTGTTTGTTTATACATACATACATGGACGCACATATACCTGCTACTAATAATTCTCCCTTCATTTCCCTTTATTTGGCGTCTTTATCTTTTCAGGGAAGTAATTTTTTGCGATGGTTTTTGAATGGCCACATGTATTTATTTTGCTTTTGTGCTTTTGAGTTGCAATTGAAGCGAAAGGCTCTTCTAGAAGCTGTTGTTTAGTGTTTGCTTTTAATTATTTTCTGGTGATTACTGACTAGAAGTACAGCGTAGGTTGATAGCACCTGTCATATGTATTTCCATGATGTAAGCACGTTCAGAGAACATTTTATTTTGTGATTAAATGGAAACCCCTACCTATCTACTTTAACATTATATTCTGGTTTCAAATTGGACTTGAAATTATGAATTACATTGCGTTGATAGCTGTACTATAAATATAATTAACTAGCGGACCCGGCGAACTTCGTCTCGCCCCAATTTAACGCCTTCAGATACACAAAACACAGATAATTTAGTTCAAATTTCATTGTGATTTTTTTGAATGGAATCGAAATCAGTTTAGAGAGCGATGTGATAAACAATAGTTTTCGATTTCGGCGCAAAAACGAACAACGAAGACGGTTTGCCAACACGCGAACGGGCACCGTCAGCTGACCGTGCGAAAAACAGGGAAATTCAAGATTAATCCCACAGACTTCCAACGATTGGCCTTGGGTTTTATTGATTGGCATCGGTCGGAAAAGCCAATCGAACGGGGAGCTGAATCCGCTTGAAATGGAATGGAAGATCAGTTGGAATAATCGGAATTCGTGGGATAAGGACTTCCTCTCCTTAGACTTTGCCCTTGATAATCGTCGCTTGAATCACATTGCTCATCAGTTTCTTGACGGACAACCGCGTACCGTTGCAGAATTTCGGATGATTCAGATTCCGCAACATGATTATGATCGATCCCACCTTCAGCTGTAAATTACGCGGTGGAGTTCCTGGCACATCAAGCGAGTTCAAAAATTCCGTCGGATAGTTGGTCGCTTATCCTCGTCGGTCGCGCTCTCAACGGATTTGTAGTTTTTACAAATGCAGCTCTTCAGCGATTTGACTTTGAATAATGAAATTCTAGCTATCGACGTCCTTATTCTTCGCTGCTAGTATTGCCCGTTCACTACCTAATCCAATCGAAATTTTTGTAATCTGGTGCAATGCAAGGGTACATTTTGGTGATGAATTCCTCCTTCGACGATGTGAACTCGCAAAAATTTTGCCGGCAACGAAATCAATCCAGTCGAAACATTAACGGGAATTTGGCCATTGCCAAGCGCCAGCAGTTGTCCCGAGAATTGAGGAGCAGATGGGTCGTTCTACAATGCGACTCTCATGTTCGTGGTCGATTTCAACCCCTTGACATGCCGCCACAAAGACGAAGATTTAAGGATTTTCCACCTTTACGTCGTTTGATATGCAATAAAATGCAAAATTTCGTCAACAATTTTTTTTTTTTAATTTTTCTCGTTTTTCCGAAATTTTCCAAGTTTTCCTAGTTTTCCACTAAGAATTTTCTATTGTTCCATTCGAAAAGCCATTCCGGAACAGCACACAAAATTCCATACCAAAAATAAATTTTCGATTTTTCCGGGGGGTTTTCCCAAAATATTCTTTCGTATAAACCTTCTCCTCGCAATTACGAACAACTGAAAAAAAAAATTGAGCCAAATCGGTCCAGCCGTTCTCAATTGATGAGTTACCTACTATACATTTTTGCCACCATTTTTATATATCTACATAAGATTATAATTAATTCTTGCTACAACATTGAACTATAGTTATACATATAAATCTAATTATATGAATTAAAGTTATATGTATAAGATACGCGCGCGCCGGAGGCAGCTAGGTTTGAAATTAGGGAGTACCTACCTATAGTGTAGACTTCTTCGAGTTGAGGTATATTATATGTAAATACATTATACCTAGGAGATGAAGAATCGCTTACTCGTCCATGCAGATTCTGTAAAAGTCCTTAATTAGGGACCCAGCCTGAGGGCATGTCTTGCAGTCAGGCGCGTAGCGAGGGGGGGTTCTTTTCAAGAGTCCGCAAATCAAGGAAGCCGAACAAAATGTTCAAAAATAAGAAGAGTGAGTTGGTATTTTCAAAGGTTTCACCTTTCGGAAATGCCAATTCCTTCAAATTAAGCGAGTTTCGATTCGATTTTGAAAAGGATGGTCGACATTTCTAATTTGAGGTTAAATTTTAACGAATGTTGTATTCGCTTGTTTGTGGAACGCGGCTTAACGATGTGGATGTGTGTTCATTCGCGGATAAAAGTTTGGAAAACCAAAATTTCGTTATTTAATCTGTTTATAAACCTGTCTTCTGAATACATTTTGATGGGAACAGGCCATTCACATGAGAGGGAACGAACGAATTGATGAAATGCGAACAAAACACTTTTTAAGCATATATTCTATGAGTAGGTGTAGAATAATTAATTATCCCATCAAAATTTTTGCCGCGAACGAAAACACTCTTGGCGCTGATTGTCAAAGTTTATTCGCAATCCACATCATTAAGCTGCGATCCATAAACTAGCGAATAAAACTTTCATTCGAACTTAACCTGAAATTAGAAATTGCTGATGGCTGAAATTCGCGAATTGCCGCGACCAAGCTCAAATTTACAGGTGGTCTTATGTATTGGCCCAGGAGTGTTCCTGTTAAGATTGGTCAAAATTTGACAAATGGGCGTGGCGCCTCCCATACAAAAAACATCTTCTATGGGGTGAAATTCGATGACATTATAACTCGATAACCGCTGGACCGATTTTAATGATTCCTATACAGTCGGCAAGTTCCTAAAATGAGTCGACATTTCAATGAAAGTCAACCCCCCCCCCCCCATGGCTTGAACACTTGCTGCGCCCCTGCTTGCAGTGTTTCATAATGTCAGCTAAGGATCTCTTTAGTCTTATTAGACTTTTGGATCATTTGAGATCAAGCATGGGAAAAATCTGTTTCGTGATGGAGCAAGTGCTGAAGCTCAAACACCATTTTGATTGATTAAGAGGAAGTAGCGAGAAGAAGTAGAGATCCGCGATGCTTAAGTAGGTACTTTGCTGTATTTGGGAGCACCAGGATGGTTTCGTTTAGTTTCTGAGGAATAAAAATGGCAATTTTACGATATTGTAAAGTGTCAACTCGTTTACCTCCGCTTTTATAATCCGTAAATCTGCAAGGAATATATTGTATTCGAAAAATGTATATTCAGTACTGTCTTGAGTCGAGTCAGCATACTGACGTACTGGGCTAGTTGTTTTTCTCATTTTGTGCAGACAATCGTTAAAGCAATTGGTTGCATTAAGGAATTGATAATAAGCTAGAAACTCACCCATCATAGTCTTGCAATCCATCATATTTCGGTTTCACTGCTCCAGCATTCATGCCAGCTTTATCTGGTAATCTCCTTAGCTTTCCTTTCCTATATCGTTTTTTATTCATAAACGTTGCGTTTCCACAACATTTATGATTTATACTCTCGGATGTTAGAGGTTTTTCTTTTTTGTCGTGTTTATCTAAGACCGAGTTTCCCGAAGTTTGCTCCATAAAAATTCCAGTGCTCCGCGGAAAAAAGAGCGCAAAATATAAAAATTCCATCAGACTAGCTAATTTTGTGCTTCTGTAACTTTGTCATTTTGTTCGCAACTATGTAATTTGTGTATTGATTACACAGTACAAAAATGGGTAAAAATAAATCGTGATAGCGAAAAGATTAGTTTTTCTACGAAGCTTGTTTTCGAGGAAATACAAGTTTCTAAGAAGATCGGAAGTTTTGAGAACAGCAAAAGAAATGATATTGGACGCAAAACTACTCCGAAGAAAGATTTACCGGACAAGTATAATGTCCATTAAAATCAAGGAGATTGTTGCACCTAAACTCCATCAAGAACTCAGGGCGCTGGTTCCTAGAACAAAATCTTCGTGGATGCATATTCCACAGAAAACACACATTATGTCAACAAATACCTAAGCAAGAGCCGGAATTTCGAAAGACTCTTAAGACACTTAAAAAAAATTTGCAATTTTGGAAAAAAGTTTACTTTATTTGGATACGACTACTGTGCGAGAGGTCACAGGTTCAATCCCCGGAAAAACACAAATTACGTCTTAAGGTTTTTTTCCACTGCGGCACCTCTCGCGAACGTCAGACAAACATCCGAGACTCTATGTCCTGAAACTGTCCTGAAAAGCTTTTTAAATCAGTCATTCGGACTCGGCCTAAAAATTTAAAGTCCCTTGTATTCGTCCCTAAAAAAACTTAAAAAAAAAAAAAAGAAATGGTTGTGAGAAGCCTGGATGTCGGATTTTAGTGGAATATCTTTAGAAAAGATTGACTGCCCTTTTAAAAAAATAAAGGCTATTCCAGTAAATATTGGTAATTTTTTATTTTTTTTTTTGTGGAAACTGAAATTTTCAAGTCTTTCTTTTTCTGTGGCCAACTCGAAAATGAGTTAAAAATGTTTTTGAATTCTTTTTTTTTTTGTTTTTAAATAGCTATCTACTATAGTTTAAATATTTTATAAAATGCTAAAAGTCACAACACGTTAGGTACTTATTTCTTCAATTTAATAAAATTAATAAGAAAACAACTAAAAATAGTTATGGTGTTTTCTATAACTACGAATTGGGATACTGGCAGCGAAGTGCTCCGCGAGGAATTTCTCTTCAGAAAAGTGCTGTGCGACCAAAAAAGATTGGGAACCGCTGATCGAAGAAATATATTTCCGCCTACTTGCCTTTGGTCCTTTTAAGTTTGCCATTAGTCTTCTCAATACAGTATTGATTTTTTGATTTTTTTTTGGTGCAGTCTTTATCTGCTGACATTATGTGCTTAGGCTTACTGTCTCGTTGCCTATTATACTGGTAGGTTCCTGCTCTTTCATCCAGAATTTTACACGTCTCAAGTTTGATTCAGCCATATTTGAGCATCTTCTGGGTCTTCCGTATAATCAACACTGCAGCGATGTCATCTGCGTAGCTGATCAGGTAGGTGTAGGTAAATAAACATATTTAACGGCATCTTCATTATAAGGATTTCATAATAATATGTTTCCATAAATCGGGCACTTGCGGGAATTTCTTTCGTTTGTGTTCTCTTTCTCTTGTCATAGATTAACTCTTTGTCTCGGAGTTAACTTAACATCATCTTTGAGAGATATTGAGGCACCTCGAAAATGTTCCCCGAGCCGTTTTGCATATCACTCTCTTTTTGGCGGAGTTATGTAAAAGAGTGTTTTTAACATTTCCCAGCATGACTACTGCACTGAGCCTCGTGTCCTAAGTCCTAACGACCTCGTTTGCGGCACATATTTTTGAGTGGCCTTTTTCGAGCCCATTTAGTTAAGCAGAATGATCGCCTGCTCGAAGAACTGCTGCGAAAATTCTTTGCTTGAACATAAGCGTTCTCTCCTCCAGCAGTATCACATAAACATAAGGGCCTGTATTAACTGATGCTGATGGGCTATCTAGGTCAACTTTTCCCTTTTTGATTCCCATGAGTCGTTTTTTTTTTTGCAGTTCTTGTGAAAACTCGAATCCTGCAAATAACTACTGTAAATATTGAGCTGTAGCCGGGGAGGTCAACAATCAACAGGAAACTGATTAGCAAAGTCCCGTGACGTACAACTTTTTCATTATGCTCTGTCACTAAATACAACTTCACTTGCCTCTCATTTCTCGTTGACTCAACTAAAAGTAAATATTATTATGTAGCTACCTACCTTTAAAGCATGAACAATAAACATCTTCGTCTTATGATCTTTGATATAACCCAACCCTTAGGACATTATTTCATTATATACCATACACATTGAAAAAGGGACTGTTAATAGATACCCAAGACCTAAGAGACCTTTCTCACAATCACAATTACTGTTAATAATTCAATTAGTGTAAACAATTTAACGCACAAGAATGGCTGAGTAATTATCAAATCGCTGTCGGGGAAAGACAGAGTGCAACTTCCTGTGAAGCGAATGCACGGTGCACAATGCGAAAATCGCCAGCAGCGTATGTGTTTATAATTGAGGGTTAATCGCGTTAAGAAGCAAAGCGAGGATAAAGTTAGCAACGCAAGCAAACGGTCTGCCCGAGGCATGTGTACGAACCTATTCATGGGAAAGACCACATTATACGCGAGGCATGAAAGCATGTGTTGGACACTTCATTTCATTGTGAGTTTCACTAGCCGCATGTAACTTTGAGTGCATTTGTTGATAATAAAAGATTTTCTGTTGCATACATTTATCTTAAAAAATATGGCACTTTCATGATCTAAAAAAAATGAGTAAACAAATTCTCACAATCATTCGTTGCCGCTCGTGTCTGTACTTTTTTATCTGTTGCCTTCGATGGACTGAGTTCATTCTTCAACAGGTAGTTTGTTTGTCACTCATTGATTCATTTATATAATTGAATAACTACATTGTATTTGTAGTTTTTCAATGATTCATATCACTCTGATCCTGATGTAGAAGGATATGCAACAACTCGTTGGTTAATATGGTTAAGTATTCTCAAGTAGCACAAAAGTCTAAAATACACCAAAATATTTGGTGTAAATATTTTTTGTGGAAGATATATCTACAAGAATTATATGTGAATGCATTATAATGATTCTAAGTATTCACCTTCATTACATCTTAAAGTTTTTTTCTACTGCGCCACCTCTCGCGAACGTCTGACAAACATCCGAGAGTATGACTGTCATGAAAAAGCTTCTCAATTCAGCCGTTCGGACTCGGCATAAAATTGTAGGTCCCTTCCATTCGTCCCAAAAATAGAAACTCACACAAAACGAATGGTTGCGAGAAGCTAGGCCTTGGGTGTCACCCGCCTGTTGCGCCACCTATTTATTTATTTATTTAAGTATTCACCTTCATAATGGACGCAAGAAAATCATGAATTAATATCGGTGTAAGGGCCTAATTTAAAAACGAAGCCCGTTTAACTAATTCGATTGATTTTCGATACCACCCCGTATAAAAATCGAGCGCCTCGAAAATTTTAATGAATTTATTAAAACCTTTTTTTTTTAATGCGTGAAAATTAGTTCTTCGAAAATTATAATTTTCTGGGGTCTCATCGTCTCGACGATTGAACAAAACAACGTCGTTTTAAGTTTGCTTCATGTAAAATCACAATCATGTCGTTCAATCGAATCGTTCAATCGAATCGTTTTCGTTTTGAACAGTTTGAGTAGGGCTGTAAACAAACTGTGACAACTGAGAACTAATAAAAAGGGTACCTAATTTGTGTGTGTAGTTGTCTTTTATGTGGATATGTTTGTATAGGTAAAAAGGTAAAAAAATGTCGGTGCAGGAGCAGGAGAATTTGTATTCATAAGGGGTTGTATTATAAGACAAAATTGGTGAATACATTTTTCAAAGCCCATTTAATGAATGCAATTGTATGATTGCCTCCTCAAAAGAGAACATAACAAGGGTGTGATGTGAACTTTCTAGTGTACCTATTTCGTTTAACTAAAATGAAGGAAATGGATATTTTTTTATTTATTTTCACATTTCACCACACTAATGCATAATGGAGTGTACTATTTGTCCAAATTATAAAAGATTTGATTGAGATATTCTTTTAACATTTGTTTTGCTTTTAAAAACCCTAAATGGAAACAAAATATACGAAAACGATGAAACGATTGCCAAAGAGCCATCGTTCAATCGAATTGCTACTTGACAGTTAAATTGTTTACGTGAAACCACAAGAAACGATGATCGTTCAATCGTTTCGACGATCATGGTTTTTTGGTTGTTACACGAAGCAGCAGCATCGTCGAGACGGCGCACGTCGTTGGATCGTTTTAGCCTTACGCGATAAGACCCCTGGTTGTTTTTTTTAGATTTTTTAGAGACATACTGATAAAATCGAGTCAAAAACACCAAAAATGCGACATAATTAAGGCGATGTATGTACATATGTATATATTAAAACTAGCGAACCCCTGTACACTTCGTAGTGCAAAATAGAAAAATAAAAAAATGTGCACGACTGGGTCGCACGTAACTTTCTCGTTTATTGCCAATCTCGCAGAATCTCAGAGTCATTTCAGCAAATTTTACGTTTACTCAAGGTGTAATTAATACCGTAAATACATACTACATAAACCTATACGTATTAACTAGAACACTTTATTACTTTCAAATTTCACCCCGAACTGACACTTGAAGGAGGCAAGTAGGCGATGAATTTCAAATTATATTGCTATGCTGAAGTTTTGGACTTTACAAAAATATACCGTGTGTGAATAAAAATCGGGATTTGGGTAGTCATTTTTGAGAAATATTCATAAAACGGCAATATTAGAGTTTTCTGAGAAAAACTAAGTACGTGATCATGTTTAGAATACTTAAGCTGTCTTAAATATGTATTTTGATCAAAATCGTTAGAGCGGTTTTTTGTAAAATTATGCTGACAAATGTTACAATTTGGATTCGAAAAGCACTGTTATTAAACTGTTTAGCTGAAAACTGAGTACGACATATTCTTCAGGATATAAACATTACCTAGCAGATATATTTTCATCCAAATCGAAAATGGCGTTTTCGAGATATGAGCAGTTTTTAAAGTACCGGTTTTAGCGATTGGGAAGGACGCATTCATGGTTCAAAAAACACTGTTTTTCAACTGTTTAGTTCAAAACTGAGCCAGTGGTATTACTATGTATTTAAGCATTACCTGAAAATAACATTTTTATTATAATCGAAAATGGCGTTTTTGAGATATGAGCAGTTTTTTAAAGTACTATTATTAGGGATTTGGGTGGATATAAAAGGACGCAGTCTTTTTAAGAAAAAACTGAGTTTGCTATTAAGTTAAGAATGACAATAGTACCTTAAAAATTTTTTTTTAAATCGTTTTTACCGTTTTCGAGAAAAAGCCAATTTTTAAAACTGCCGTTGCTGGACTTTTTACCGAAAAACTGAGTATGCAGTCACGTTAAGCATGCTTACATTAACTCAACTATCAATTTTGGTTCAAATTGTTAGAGCCGTTTTCGAAAAAATTTAAATTTAGGCATATTTCGTCATATTTCGTAAAATTTTTATATGGGAGGTATCGTTAATATTAGGGCTAGCTTAAAAAAAAAAAACCTCCCGAGCGGGAAGCCTACAAACTCTAAATACGAAGTTTGAAGCAAATCCGTCCAAGTGTTTAGATTCCCCAGGGGTGGGACAGACAGACATACGGACGGACAGAATTGCGAGACCCACTTTTTTGAATTCCCCTATCATCGTAATATCAGAATTGATCAAAATCTCGAGTTAGAAATTTTGTACGAAAACAATATCTTTCTCTTAGATAGTAGGTATACGAGAAAGTTAAAAATGAATTTAAATTTCATTTAAATAAGTGACAAACAGTTTTTATTGTAATGCTTTGTGGTACACTACATTTGTTTTTAATAGGAATCGTATTGTCTCTTGGCTATTAGGACAATGCATATCAATGTAACAATATTTTACAAAAATGTTGGCTCCCACGACAGTCGAAGAATAGTGTCATACCCCTTTGTCCAATTTTGACCAATCTTCACAGGAATACTCCTGGGCCGATACCTAAGATCGTATTTAAATTTGAGCTCAATCGATTCAGTGGTTTTCGAGATATAACATTTTGAATGCATTTTTTGTATGGGAGGTGCCACGCCACGTACCAATACACCTACAAAGACCGTATACACTTATGAACCATGGTATTAACGTCACCTTTCATGGGAAATTTCCAGAATCAAAAACTATTCCCGCGCATTACAGAGAGAGAGAACATTATCGACCAACACAATACAACTTATTTTCATATAGATAATAATTAATCATTGTCTTCATTCCAAATATGGTGGGCAGCTGAATCTCATTTTTTTCTAATATGTATTCCTTGCAAAATATTTCCGTAAAAATGCAAAAATGTAAAAGAAGAAGAAGAAAAATACAACAGAAGTTATCTTCTGTTTTCGGTGCATTTATTTTGCTGGAAACTATGTAAAATATTTACTGATTTTTATCATTTCGAGAAATATTAATACAAGAAATACCCCAAAGTTAAAGGAGAAACGAGAAAAATGCACCATTGTGAAAAATATATCGAACTTTTGTTTTTTGAGTACTTATATTTAATTTGCTCTAAATGGTGTAGGAAATGTTCAAAAGTTTGTTTAAGAAAAAACAAAATTGGTTCGTAGGAATAAAAAAAAAATGTATTATAAATACATAATACTTTATATACTTTTTACATTTTTTAAATGCTGGCTTCTTATGTTTGCTCTTCAACAACGACGGTTTCATCTTCCATGGCCTTTTCTGGTTCCGGATCCTCTTCCTCTTCTTCATCCTGTTTGTCCGTATTTTCTTTTAACTTTAATTTTTTTTTTGTGAACCCTTTGAGGCAACGTCCTCCTTCCTCTTCAACAAAACACAAAAGTATTTTTGGGTGCCATCAAAATCAAACCGAAAATTACACCAATGGTGAATATTTTGATGCCTGATGTAAAGTTCAACAATATTAATTCAATTGAAGTCGAACTAGCTTTTGTACTTACATTTGATAAATGGACGAGCTGATGGTGTATCTGCAATATCCGCATTAAGGCCCGAAACACACATGCGATTTCAATCGCGCGTCTTTTTAGTCGCAAAAAATGAAGCACACACATTTCAATATGAATGCGCGCACATAAAATCCAAAATTATGTGCGCGCATTCACATTGAAATGTGTGTGTTTCATTTTTTGCGACTAAAAAGACGCGCGATTGAAATCGCATGTGTGTTTCGGGCCTTACCTTGATCAATATTTGTGATCCGTTTGCTAAATCCTTTCTATTCAAAATTATAGCATTAATTTCATTAACATGACATGAGTTGTTTCAAAAACTCCTCGCTCGATGGCGGCTTCGCATCGCGTCCCTATATATTCGCTATATTCATTACAATTCGCCAAAATTGGAATTTGTTACTTCGGAAGAAAGGTAATCTGTCAATATTGTAATTGAGAAGAGATTGAATTGTTGGATTTAATTGACGAAATGGAATGCGTAGAGAGTTTTCAATGCCAGTATTAACCGGATCCAATTGTTTGTATTGTATATAGCAACATTCCGAGGTGTATGAGTATGGAGCAAAGTACCTTACCTACGTACTTCTTTTAGCAGTTCAGTTTTTCCTTCACTTCGCAATAAAAAAGTAGCTGTAATACAATATGGTGGTTGGGTGTGCATGATTCGGGTAGGCGCTGATTGGCATCAACTTGGCGCTGCCCAGTTGTTTTTATTTTACCTCCGCTTGGTAACCACCGGGTACTGGTCTCGCTCACCCGGACTTGGCTTGCTAAACTTATAAGCGCGAGTGTTATAAGTGTAAGGTACCTTAAGAGACCGCGAGAAGCCGAACAACTAGCGGAGGCCCTGAACTGCTATAAAGCAGACCTAATCGCCATCCAAGAAGTGCGATGGGATGGACCGGGCAAAAAGACGATGAAGAACTGCGACATATATTATGGCGACTGCTATAGGGAACAAAAACAGCGCTTATTTGGATGTGGATAAGTCTTAAGTTTCAGCTGTGTAAACGAGCGCCTCACGACAATCCGAATCAAGGCTAAATTCTGGTATAAGAGGTTCTACGAGTAGGGTAGAAAATACAGGTCTAACGATACTGGATAGGACTCTACTTTTGAAAAAAAAGTGTTAAGAAACTTACTTACTTAGGTGGCATAGGTACATACAGTACAGGGTGGATATAGGTCTTAACAAATACGCTACAAGATAATGCCCCAAGTCTATGTATGTTGGCAGCTCGAAAAGTTCAGGCATCTAAAATACTTACGTAGTGCCTTACGTCGCGGAAAATGACTAATCTGGTTAAAGGTCTTTCATGAATGTTGAGGTAAGGAAACCGTGTGTCTTTAGCAACATTACCTCCCGCAATATCCGTGTCATTGAGGCTATGATTTCCGATTGTGCTAATCTGACGTCGAAACCACCAAGTACGGTTTTAGCGTCGTACTTAGAACATTGGTCATATGTTTTGTCGAGGTGGTCGTATAGAAATAATCTTTGGTAGCGATATATTTTCATATCAACCTGATGTTGGCAAATTATGAAGGAGAGATTATGAATAATTCATTCATGAATAAGGAGAGATTATGAATAATTCATTCATGAATAATTCATAATCTCTCCTATACCCGTATGGGGATTGCCCTTGATGATTTGGAGTCGATGGCGGAGGATCGAGAGCTATGGAGGGTCCATTTGAGCAACCTACAACCTGGATAAGCGGGATATTGAAAATGAATGAATGAAATGTTGGCAAATTATGCCTTGATGTGGTCTGTCATAAGACGTTTACTAAGTGTCAATAGCGCAGGACTTCTTTTCAAGTGCTAACCATGATCTCTACAGTCACCTGGCTGCTTCATAGCCATATGTTAATCGACGCATGACCCTCAACCTGGACTGGACCTGGAGACCCAGGCGCCTGCTTTTGTCGCTTTGTGGCAGTTTGAAACTAGATATAAATTGACGTGGCATAACTGTAATGTGAAAACGTTTCAAAAACATAAAACTTATACAATCCTATGGAAACTTGGTTCAGGCAGTAAATGTATGTATGGATTTGTAGAGAGTGAGAGCGTCCCATGTATAATTTCACCGAAAAATACGCTTTTAGACATCAGACATTACATAACGGAAATGAAATCTTCTAAATAATTTAAGAGTGAATTATGTTAGCTTAGGTAGTTGCTGCAGCTCTCCAACTCCATAGTTAGCAGTTTTCCAACCAAACATTCACTACATCTCTCTGTGAATGTCAATACATTACTTCACTCAATATAAAGTTTGTCTTCTCTTGTGGATGGCTGAGTGGAGGGGAGATTTCTGTCATGTCCTAGCATCACGAATGACAGCGCGATGCATTACCTTACCGAACACCGTATTCCGTATACGAGTACTTGTAGATGCATTGGTTACCCATGATTTCGTGGATGTGGAGGGAAGTCGCACTGCAAATACCTGAGACGATATTTGAAAGCTTTATTTAGTTCCTGAGCTAGCTGGCAGGATATGGTGTTACAGGTTACCCTAAGTTTCCCTTCTATACTTATTCAAAATGTGTTTGCGAAATGGATTTCCCTAGATGTGCTTTACATTGAATGCCATTATTTCGAATTAAATACTTTGGATACTTTAAAAATTGTCTTCACTAAAATCTAAGAAAAATATACTGTGCTAGAGTAAATATTTTTAAAGGAACTATGCGACAATTACTTCTTTGCCAGCTTGGATATATATTTTATAATGTGAAATAAAACCGCTTCGCTTGGTTATCCTTTTTTTGTATTTGAGGCAATACATATTGCCTGCTGAAATCTAATACAAAATGAGTTTAAAATAATATGTTTGTCCGTTTATAACTCGAGTTTGGTTACACCGAATTTGATGATTCTTTTTTTACTGGAAACGTATTCTTTTGCAGCAGGTTTGTATGTAAACAAAATTGAGCAAAGGGGAGTGGCACGTCTCATATAATAAACATGGTATATCTCGAAAACCACACAAGTTTGAAGTTTGGTCGAAATTGGAAAAAATGCTGTGTCTATCAGCTAAATTAAGAAGGAAATTAAACATTTACTATCTGACGCAATGATGGTTGCTCAGTAGTGCTGTTTTTTTTTTTAGATTTTTAAGTCCATTACACTTATCACTGAACCACTGCGCCCACATAAATATGCACTATAAATATGCTTCTATAGTCACAGTCTATTCATTAATATAACAAAAAAAAAATAAAAAAATAGGCGGGGCAACTACAGGCGGGTAGACACCCTAGGCCTAGCTCCTCGCAAACATTCGCTTGTGTGAGTTTCTATTTTTGGGACGAATGGAAGGGACCTACAATTTTATGCCGAGTCCGAAAGGCTGAATTAAACACCTTTTTCAGGACAGTTATGCTCTCGCATGTTTGTCAGACATTCGCGAGAGATGGCACAGTAGAAAAAAACCTTAAGATGTAATTTGTATTTTTCCGGGGATCGAACCTGGGATCCCTCGCGCAGTAGTCCAGCACACTTACCACTGCGCTACTGCGCCCTTCATTAATACAGTATCGCTTTATTTGTGGGGGAATTGGGCTGACAGCCATATATGCATTTCTGCACTTGGTTGCTGATTTGATACTACAGTAACAGTACCTACAGCGTATTTTAAAGAGCTTCCCTGGTCAACTCCAATACCTGGTGACCTAAAAATTAGAGTTGGGCAATTTAGTTCATTTGAGTGATCGATCAATTTAGTTCAAATCACGTACTGAACTAGTTCGCTCATTTTAGTTTAATTTAGTTCATGGGGTTGTTGGATGCAAAGTACCCAAAGAAGCTCTGTGGTAAGAGGTCGCCGATGCGATTCACATTCAAAAGCCACTCGACAAATACAGAAACAAAGTTGGGTCAAGCTGCCAATGAAATCGTATCGATTTCTTGGGCACTTATTCCGTAAGTCAATAATCGCATGACGATACCGTTTCGACGATAGCCTTGCATCACGTAACATTTCAAATTGCTATCGTCTCCACGACATCGTTTCTACGATCCAACATTTGCTTCTTGTAGCTCAATAATCGACAGAGCACTGTCGTCCAGACGATAGCGTTTGCACGAAAGCTAATTAAATTAGGTATCGTCATGCATTGATTTGTTTATTTTGCAGACAATTTTAAGCTTTTTACATAGGAATTTTAAAGCGAGCAATTGAATTTAGATTTTTTTAAATTACATAATAGCTCATTGTTATTTGTCAATTGTCATTTATGACAATAACGATGACGTCTAGTCCTTTTTTCAACTACTGTTTGTGAGGTCCTAAAAGGTGCCGAAAGTTCTCAAGCTTTGTGCAAAATAAACGATGGTGGTAGAGTTATGTGAAGCAAATAAAAGACGTTCTCGTGCACCACTATCGCCTGGACGAAGGTCGTCTTAAATTTTATGGAATGAGTACCCTGGATGCTCGTGTATACTGGCATCTTGATGTGTGGAGTCACCAAAGCTAGAATTCCATCGATTTGTGTTGAGTCCATTCGCAAAAAATTGTGATAAAGTTCCGTCTCCTCAGCTTTGAGTTTGGAGTAGAATCCTTCCTGCTGACAACGGGCCACCCGCACTCCTTCGTCCAAACACTACGTCGTTTTTATGTCAATTCATCATCCACGCAGTCTTCTAACACGTTAAAATAGTCGCAAGTGCAATATTTTGTTCCATAATCCGTACTGCAAAAGCCAAGGACCATACATTTTAATTTGGCTGACAATGTCTGACAACGGCTAGACCAATTTTTCATATTTAAATATCTGACAACCGTGTCACAATTTTCAACCTGACAACGTTATCAAGATGTGAACGGACAATTTTGTATTGTAAGATAGTTGGCTATTGTAAGCTTATTATCAGTCATTGTCAGAGGATTGACAGATCTGACAATCGTGTGTGCTTAGCTTTAGCTTATTCCGTTTGTATGAAAAGCATTGCGCGGCACTAATAATCATTTTTAGTGTCCAAGATAAATTTTACGAAGTCAAAAAAATTTCCATATAAAGTTACCTATTGTGACCGTCAAAATATAATTTAATATAGTAATTTGAAGGTTAAAAATGATTATTGGTAAAGTCAATTGAAAATAATAACAGTGAACTAAATGAACTAGTGAACTAAGTGTGTGAACTTAGTTCACTAGTTCACTATAGTGAACTAGTTCATTGAACTAGTTCGTTCGTGAACTACACAAGCCTACTAAAAATACTTTTTTTTAAGAAAAGCAGTTCTTCACAGTGTTGTTATATCGTGGGATTTATCCCTTTTTGTGGGATTTTTGATGTCCAAAAAGTCTTCCGTGGGATAAAGGGAAAAAGCACCAAAATCGTGGGAATTTCAGGAAACTGACAAAACAAGTGTTAAAATCAAATTTTTGTGAAATTTCATCAAAACTATTCCAATTCACAACAATTATCAGCACAAATAAAATAAAAGCCTCTTAACAAAAAATTCTAATACGAAAACAATCTGACGGCGCAGCGGCAGCGCATGTAATTAGACGACCTCTAGCGCCAGCGACAAAGTGACATCGGGATTGGAATTGGAATATAACCAGTTTGAATTTTTATTACTTCATCTTCATGAGCATAAAAAATGTATTTTCTTCCATAATTTATTACGTGAGAAGCTAAACCTAGGGTTATACGGACGTATTGCGTCGACTATTTTTTTATTTATTCAGTTAATTTTCCGCTGGAATGAGACATTTCGCAGAGAAGGATATTTCACAATATGTGCTAGAGATCTAGTGCAAATGCTGAAATGTCAGTTTTTGTATAATGGAGTGTGGCATACCGCTAGTCATCTAGCGATCAATGCAACGCGGCCATTGTAATTTTCTTTTAACATAATAAAAATTAATTAAGCAATTTTTTTTTTTTTTCATTCTAATGTACCGTGGGATTTTGGTGGGAATTTGAGTTCGGTGAAAAGGAAAAAAAGAAAAAATGACCACGTTTCGTGGAAAAAATTAAAAGAGAGTCCTAACATAACTGGTTCTTCATTAATAGAACGTGGGCAAGAAGAGATTCACAAGAAAAGTTGCTTATAATAAGCATTTATTTGCCGCACTTCGATGACTAAGTTTTTTTCGCTGGCTTTTTAGAATTGACTTGTTCCGGTCTTAAATCTCCCGGTGTTTTTTGATAGTAAGATTTGGTCATATTGAGTGAGACTTAATTATTGGCGTGATAATTTGTATACTCCTTTCTCCTGGACGATGCTCTTACCTTTTATACATATACAGTTTTCTGGTAAACGCATTCATCATTACATACTTTCAGAGCAGTGTTGGCAACGTTAGTCCGCGTACTTTGAGTTTTTCATACAAATTTTTCAAGCTAAATAAATAACACTATCGAAAGGAAAGTTTCTTCTTGGTAAAAAATTTAATAAACTTTTTAATGGTCCATTATTTTCATTTTAACGATAAAGGCTTAGTAAGGCTTTATCAGGTTTAAAGGTTCTCTAAAACGAAAGGAAGATATTTGTTTAATACATAGTCGTAAAGGAAAAATTTCTGAAGGAGAATAAATGGGATCGTCAATGTAAAATGTAACAGTTACCCCATAGGAAAATGGTTCAAAGTCCTTTCTAATAAGCAGCTTTCACCTATCCTTGGAACAATTGATCCTATTATGCACGTATTAATACCTTATTTTATGTTTAATCCATTTATTTAGTTTGATTTGATTTGGAACTTTTCCTCAACTTAGATACCTACGTAAATACCTACTTTTCACAGATTCTTTGCTTCTTGCATTTTTCTCAGCCTTATCTCCTATGTGTTTCAGTTGGGTGCCGGTCTTTTTGACAAAATTCATTTCGCATTTATTATCGCAATACTTGTTTCGCAAATTCCCATTCCGTCATTGAATTATTATTTTGCAACGTGTTTATTTCGCAATGTTTTTCCTGTGCTTTTCCATTTCACCTATGATTATACAGCATGTTGTTGTTTTGAAAGAATTGTGTCAATTTTCGTTATTTAGACAAAGACAGCAGAATAAGGAATATTTTAGAAAAAAAAGATGACATTTCCGATCTTGGCACTTGCCTCTAATATAAAACTATATTAATTTTTATTTATTATATATTTAATGTTCATATGTATATTCTTTATTTTTTTTAAGTATACTATTATGTACATAATAATAATAACTACGTAGTTCACCTTTTCATTATTTGTATCCTGCTTTTTAACAAATTTCGTCGCGAAATTTCTTATCATGTAATAGATTGTAAAACAAAACATTTCGCAAAATAATACAATGCCAAATAGCAAAATGCGAACTAATCACAATCACAACGCAAGATAAACATTTGCGAGATGAAAAATGCGAAATGATGTTTTTGCGATACGATTACAAAGCGAAATGAAAGATTGCCTAACAAAAATTGCGATTTGATGAAATGCGAAATAATTAAATAGCAAGACAACAAATTGCGAAATTATGGCGAAACGATAAATTGCCAAAAATAATCCGCGAGATGACCCCTATCCGTTTCAATTGATTACATTTGACTTGACCTGACTTGACTTCATTTGAAATGGCTTGACACTCGAAAAAAACGCGTAGAAACAACACTCCGAAAAACGCCTAACACCGGACCAAAAATCTTCCTAAAATTGGACCGAAAATTACCCCAAAAAAGCGCCGAAAATACCCCAAAACGCTGCGGAATACACCACAAAAAAATTCTCTAAAAAACGCCACGATATATATATCGTCGCTGTTTAAGAAAACCGGCATAACTCAAAAAACATGATCTTTGAGTTAAGTATACCTACCAATCGATTAAGAATAAAATTCGTTTTCTTTCTGTAAAATCGGCATAACAATATTGCTTCAGAATACCGCCAGATGGATAAAGTGACAATTTTTAATTTACCTCATTTCTGTGTATGTTTATATGGAAAAGCGGCATTATTTGTGTTTTGCGCAAAAAAGTAGACAATAGTTTCTTGAAAAACGGACTATTTGTTGTTGTGCCAACTTTTATAATACTTATAGTAACTACTGTTCCACACCTTTTCCTACGTATTAAAAGGAATTGTGCCACTTTTCTTAAAAACTCCTTTTTTGAAGTGACACTTTTATGTTTTATGCCATTTTTCCTAAAAATACTTTCTCAGAAATCTTTAAAAAAATCGGCTTTAGCTATGGTAATTTTGAATATAATAAGTAAAATATTTTTCATAAAATATTAAACTTGCAATACCTTTTTTTTAAGAACAGATTTTTAATCATTTTCATTTCCTAACAGCAATAATATTTTAACGTTATTATTTTTTAACCTCCATGATGAACTAACTTCAAAATGATAAAAAGGTTATCTTAATATCATGCATTTTTTTGGGAAAAGTGACTTAACTTGGAAGTCGCCAGAAAGTACCTTAAATTTTTATGTCTAACATTATTTATTTTTTTTATCTTTATTATTTTTGATTACATAAAATATGAAACTATGCAAATCCAATACACATTTCCGAAGAAAAAAATTTTAAAGCTTTAAAAAAAATAAATTTGTGAAAATTTGCTGACTCTGAAACTTTAAACCGCTCTCCTGAAAAATCGTGTTTTTTGAGTTATGCCGGTTTTCTTAAACAGCGACGATATACGCCTCGAAAGCCGCAACAAAATTTTTCCAAAAAACGCTTCAATAAGCGGCCCAAGGACAGCCTCGAAAAACGCTCCGTAAAACTCCAAGAAAAATGTAAAAAAAAAACAAATAAAAGTGTTATCATCGGCCTGGCCGATGCTTTGATACCCTCCACTGTATGTACTGTATAGGTACACGCGTGTGTCTAATATTGGTTTTGTATGGGAGGTACCAGAACTACTTGACCGACATGGACCATTTTTAATACAAACCTGAAGGCCATAAATATAAGACCTCTCATAAAATATCAGTTGCCTAAGTCGATTCGTTCGAACGCTATCGTGATTTCAAGAGACAGAGAGAGACGTGGGTCTAATAGTGGTTTTGTATATGGGAGGTACCAGAACTACTTGACCGACATAGCCCATTTTCAATACCAACCTGACGACGGTAAAAAGAAGTCTTCTCACAAAATTTCATTCGCCTTTGTCGATTCGTTTGGACGCTATCGTGTCTTCAACAGACAGACGGACAGACAGACTGACGGACATGGCTAAATCGATTTAGAATGTGATCCTGTTTCAGAATATATATACTTTATAGGGTCTCCGGTGAATCCTTCTTGGCGTTACAAAGGTAATGACAAAGTGAATATACCTTCCTGTGGAGGGTATAAAAACGCCCCAAAAACTTTCGAAATTTGTCGCAAAAATGTTCAGAAAACTGCTGTCGAAAATTTGTATGCGAACATACTATAAATATTTACGCAATTTTTAATAACGTTACTAACTTTGTTACATTTCCAACTTCAACACCTAATTGTGTAAAAAAAATCAATAAGTTTAATTTTATTTTATTACGTGAGAAACCAAAATAATTAATGTCAACCTGTCGAATCATATCGCAAATATGATGAACAAGTACACAATTCGATTTCGGAGAGCTTAATATACATAGTATTGATTAACTTCAGTTTCACATACACACATATTTATTTTGCTCAGCAGGACCGCCGCATATTACATAAATGTATCTACACCCTTAATGGTTTCGAAAAAACGTAAACAAGTCAATTAAAGTGATTTACCTCATCGATATAAACACTGTTTATCTCACCGTGGCGTACACTGATGTGTGGAGGAGGGGGCTATGCTGCCAACCAGCCTTCATGATCCATATAAATTCAATTACCAAGGCAATTGAGCGAATGAAGCCTTTAAATTTTGTTTTTTCGCTCAAAAATATAATAAGTTCAACGAAAAAGTTACGTTACTCTTAGTCACTACTCATACGTACATACCTACCTATCTGCTTACTGCTAGTATGTCCTCAACTCTGCAGCTGCTGTATCTGTAAATAAATGCCTCCTGATTGACAGATGAACTCAGTTGAATGTATACTAGTTAAATAAAAACCTCTCTCTGGATATCTGCGAAAATGGAATGATGTAGGGTACAGCGAACAGGACCTGCAGACTTGCAGGGTTTTTATTTTACTCAAGCCTTATGAGTGCCATGCGAGATTAAATTACACAGTTGTTGATGGTAGCTGGAAATTTTCAGGGCTTTACTCAGCCGTATACCCACCGCGAATTATTAAAAAAGTCGTTGATTTTTCCTTCAAAGCCAGTTCGTTGGAAATCAGTCATAATTTGTGCAAAAGAGTATCTCAAAAGCGAAAGAGTAGCAGATGAATTAAGTCGTTTCATTGCTTCCATTGCCAACGGTTGACGATACTCGTAAGCTTGTTAGCATCGTTTAACACAAGTGGCTGCGTCTTGTAATCTTATATTCTTAACAGGATAAATGAGTATTTATGACCGCCTCAAAATTGTTTAGGGACATAATTTCTTTTCATTTTCGTAAGCATTTTCCTAGGTTTAATTTTTCAGAACAGGATGAACAATAAAACCTTGCTAGTATCTATAACAAGACGTGTCGCGTGCCACAGAAGAATCTCATTCTAAACTTATTTAGGTTATATTTTCCTAGAAACGGAGGTTCCAAACAAGGATTGGATGCATATTTCGATATACCTACTGGGCTTTAACATTTTCGTACACATAGTAAGAGCAAGATGAGCTAGATCGGTGGCTAACGAGTTGGTTGGTTGTTTTAATGGGCTACAGTTACCCAAAGAGGGATTAGTTCAACATTTCTCTGGAGTTTTGTCGGTATTATGCAGTCCGGTCCAGGAGGCCTTAGCCCGCTTAAAGTATACGATTTTTTTTTTTAATACTTCTTCTCCCGGGAAGGTTCGCCCTTCCCGAACGCTTCATCAGCGCCCCGAGATGCTTGCAGATGTATGTTTGTTCTTAGTTCTGCACTTAAACTGCTGCAAATTGAAGCCTTCTGGAAATATATCCCCAAGAAGCGAGTTCAAAAGTTTGCTTGTCCTGTAACAGAAGTAGTTTTGGAAAATTGATGTCCTTGCGGTTGTCAAGAGTACTGTACATAAGGTCACATGTGCATTAGCTACCTGTCTTTCGAGGGATAATGTCTTTGAGTTCCTCGAAACATCTACCATGGAAGTACCTAGAACAACCAAAGGTCAGCGACTTGCCTTATGTACCATCTCTGTACCAACGGTTGTAGATTCGATGTGAGTGTAGCGTCTTCAGTTAATCGAACTGCTCATCTCTGTACGCTGTCAAGTAGGTTAAGTGAATGTTTTGAAGCTGAACTCCATATATATGAACATTATTCCAGCCCTGGTCTAACAAACCTGTGCTTTGTAGAGAAGGAGAAGTTGCTTGGGGCTAAAGTACCTCTTTGCTTTGCTCTTAGCGGACGCCGGTCTTGCGATATAGGATATTGTGGTCCTGCCATGTGATTTCTAAACTGACTGTGACTCCTAGAAGGTGCATTGAGTCCTTGGGATAGATTGGATGGTCATCCATTTGGATCTGAGGAGCTGTGTCTTGTTTGCATTAAATACAACCAAGTTGTTGAAGTGAGGAAAACCACTTCAAGATTTTGTCCAGATCACCATTTAGAGAACTAATTTGTTCACATCTCTAACTGTATCACACACCCGCATTCACAGGCTGACTGTTCGAGATGGAGAATATAACAGTGCTGTCATCAGCAAAGCTGTAGATATTATTATTTGTCGATCCAAGCAAATCGTTGATGTGGAGAAGAAATAGAGTTGGGGAAAGAATAGATCCTTGGGGCATTCCTGCATTTATAGCAAACGAATTAGATGATACACCATCTACCACAACTTGGATCGATCTTCCCAGAAGAAAATTTTGCATCCATCCGCAGAGTTGTTGTGGTAATCCATAAGACGCCAACTTGCCTAATAGGGCTCTATGCCAGACTCGGTCAAATGCCTTTGATATGTCCAAGGCTACGGCTCTGGATTCGCCGTGTTGTTCAATTGCTTGCGTCCATAAGTCCGTTACGTAGCTTAATAGGTCTCCAGTGGAACGACGGCTCCGAAATCCGTATTGCCTGTCACTTATTAATCGGTGGCCTTCTAGATATTTGATTATTTCGACATTTCGACATTTATTGCCTTTTCCATTACTTTTGAGAACATTGAAAGTAACGCTATTGGACGAAAGTTTTGTGGCAGACATTTCCTCCCTTTCTTTGGAATAGGTTGAATGCGAGCGGTCTTCCAGCAAGAAGGAAAAGTCTTCTGGGAGTACGACATGCTAAACAGCATTGTTGCTAGCGTGCTGTCTTCTTTTACTAGAGGTGGAAGGAGGGGCAACTAAAGTTAGAACTGATTGTCTTTGCCATGGACCAGAATGCGCGTGAGCCGTTAGGACATCCAATTACTTTGTTAGTGACTCTTTCGTTGTAAGTTGTCTTCGCCGATTCAATGATTAGGTTGCATCTATTTCGAAGAATAATGAATTCTGATCTTTTTTGCTCCGATGGGTTTGACCGCCATTCACGGAAAGCCTTGTTTTTCGCTGCGGTAATTCGCTTGCATTCTTTGTTAAACCAGGGTTTATTTGAAGCTCGTTTTTTGATGCAATGTGGAATGTAAAGTTGCATACCGAGTAAAATCATTTGGGTTACGGCTTCTGCGCACATATTGACATCGGTATCTCTAAAGCACATATCAGTTACATACCATGGTAACGAAGCGGAGAAATTACGCAGCTCGTCCCAGTTACATTTACTATAATTCCAAATCGAACGATGTCAATCCTGGTTCGCTCCTATTGGTGTCGGTATAAAGAGGATAGCAAATATTAGAGCATGATCCGAATTCCCTAAGGGAGCAGATATTTTTATTTTATAACTATTTGGCTCTGTTGTAAGAAACAGATCGAGAGTGTACCCGTAATTTGATGGATTTTCTGGAATTCGCGTGGGCTCCTCAACGATCTGTGTGAGATTGCAGCAAATGGCGAAGTCTTCAGTTTGTTTCCCTGCCTCGTCCGTTCGGTTAGAATGTCGTAGCCAATCCATGTTGTCTGCATTGAAGTCACCAAGTATAATAACTTCAGCCGTTGGATGATGAATTTGTATCCAGTCTACCTTATCTAATAAATGACGAAATAATTTAGATGGTTCGTTATCGTTTGGCGAGCGGTACAGGCAGCAAGAGAATTTAGTACAACTTTGTAGGACGACCTTTAGCCATATAAAATCGAGATCCACAGGTTCCATCTCTTCTTTTCTTTTACACGCCAAATCTGTTCGGGCAAACACACATAGTCCCCCCTTATATCGAAAACGGAAGAAGTAGTTCGTATCCTGGACAGCGAAGATATGTGTAGTCAGTGTTTGAGTTTATTTGAGTTTCGGTTAAGACTAGGACGTCTGGCTTTTTTTCTTGTAGATACTGGTGCACGCAGCTAACGTTGATATTGCTGAATCCTAGACCTCGAATGTTGCAGAAATCTGTTGCTAGCTTTCTTCTATTAGTGACCTTGTTTTGTCTATTTTGTCTTTGTGTTCTTTGTTGTCTGTCGCCTTGCAAGTCCTGTTGGTGAATATTTGCATGTCGAACCCCCTGAGATAGTCCCCCCCGGAGATCCGAATGGGAGACTAGTTTACCTCCGGAATTCTTTATCTCAGGAAGTTGCATCATGGCTTTTGTGTCCCATCTGCCAAACTCCGAAACGTAGTCAAGACTACTTCACGGAGCCTATAGCATGATGTGGTGGTAGCTCACCGGGCGACAGGTGGATGGGTATGTGTTATGGTAGATTGACCTTTCATTGTAAGTACGCACTACTTCTAGTCTTTTTTTTAGGGGTAAGTGTTTTGGGATTGATATAGGGGGGACCTGTCCAAAAGTCAAGACTAAGTATATAGCAACTCGGGTGAAAACACATTTTGGTCATAGAATTATATTACACGTTTTTCATTTTCAATATTTTGAACAAATCGCGTATTTCTGTTAGGAAACAAAATGTATTTTGTTTAATTCATTGATTGTAGATACTTTGCAATGTACTTTTTTGCAAAATCATAACCAACATAAGGAGAAAAGTGCCAAGCTGTCGTGCACAACACTTTACTACTTACGTTGACTATGAAATCACCTTTTCGAACGACCTTCCAGCTAAAACCTATTCGGAGTCATATTGGAAGATAAGTGATGAAATGTCTATAGACTCCCCTTTCAACGCTATACTGATGTGCGTATTGCGTTGAATAAATTAATGCCCATCAGTTAAAGTGCTTTCACATTTCATTGCTTCTTGGCACACCATTAAATTGAATCCCATGTGATTTGTTGTTTGGTTAACTACTTGTTGTTCACTCCCTCCCCCCCTGAGATAACTTCCTATAATTAGATATTTTCTTGATTTTACTTCCAAAAGACTTAACCTTCCATCACAAAGTGAAGAAAAATCTGATAATTATGATTTCGCAGGATTTTTGTGTTTGCCAAAAACAGAAAAGTCTTTTCTCAATTATAGCTTGCGGGTCCATTCTGTTTACCCTAATATAGCCCATTGCTACGTATCGCCATACACATAATTAAGCAATCACTCCGGAGTTGCCGAAAAACACATGCCTCCGGAGTACACAATAAGGTAAACCAAGTGGCTGGTTCTCTGCAGAGGACGTCCATATCGTATGAAATATACTAATCGTCTATCCACCATACGTCTGTTTACCGTTGTGGTCATCGTCCGGTCAGTCATCCTGGTTCAAAATCGTATCCGTTCCTTCATCTCCAACCGGTAGCCATTAGAAACATCCGTAATAATTACGGGCTTTTTATTTGATAAACGATTCCAAAGGTAGTTATTCTCCATGGTGTAAGGAAGGTATAAAGCATGTACAGTACAGGTGGACTGGCACCTATATTCAACGCCCACCCAAACGGGTAGAGAGATGAATGTGGTTAATGGGCCGTTGTGTTGATGTCCACCGCCTTCCTTATGAATGTTTGTTTATCCTTGTAAATAACTTTTGCCTCGTCCTCCACTTGAAGACATCACTCCCTGACGTCCCTTGCTTAGTTGAGTATCGTTTATTTGCACGTGGCCTTAGAGGGCTGGGAGAATGGATATACTTTGAAGATTTCTGCAATACAAACACACACATGTCCACAACCGTTTTTGCAAGGTGAGCTTTTATTTCCGAGTTTTTATTACCTTGGTCATCATTTTGAGGATTAAACATAATAGGTTCAGGTTTTCCTTTTTTTCTTTTTTTGTTATGGCCCAGCTCTCTTGGTGCGCTCCACCGGACATTTATGACAGTGTGTTGTACCTACACTGTATATAGTTGCGGGCGTGTCCGTGCCCTCGTATGGTAGGGGTTATGGGCGAATTGAACTTGAGACGTGGCTGTTGGCAAGTAGTTGGAGTCCATTATCGTATTTATTTTATATCCTCGAAAAGGGAAGCTAACACGTAGGGAACATTGATGATGGCAACATGTTCAGTTCGGTGGCACGGGAATAATTATGTGGTCTAGGAATTGGATTAACATCGTTCCAATAGTTTTGGCCGAAGGATAGTAACACCGTCGTATTTCGAAATTAGCTTTAACTTGTTTGTGGAGCCAAACGTGACAAGGCATATGCTGGCGAAGCCAGTCAAACAGTTAACAACACTCAGCTTCACGATTATGTGTATACGGACTTGGATTTACTATGTGAATAAATTGGATATACTTCGAAAGGTAGCAGTTAATCTTAATGGCTCGAGGCGAGAGCATTAAGCATTTCATCACGAAAAATTCGATTCATAGGTACCTACCACTAAAACTCATTGTTCCTTTAATCCCTTCTATCAGATTGTTATGTTGAAAGAGACTTCCAAATTGAAGAGCTGAAGAGCGGCGAAGTCTAGTTGCGTTTTCATTCCGAGATGTCTTGTATACCCGCCATATTAATTTTAGTATTTTTTTTCATCGAAGTAAGGTGGGCGCAGGATCCCATGTTCGATCCCCGGAAAAACACAAATTACATCTTAAGGTCTTTTCTACTTACTTTTACTTTTAAATTCATTTTTTAAACTTACTTACTAGACAAAAATGACTAAATCTAATTTAAAACTAACTTGTATCTTAATCTAGCTTACTGGCTCTTAACGAGCACTCTAAACTTAACTATATCCTTATAACTATTGCCTTTCGGCCTTAAATCTATCTTTTTATATAAATTGCACTGTTTTTTAATTTCTAAGAAAACTGGCTAAAACTTGGACTCTTTATTATTGGTTTTTTCTTAAAACTACCTAAGCTACTTAACCTAAATTACCTATAATCAGGGTGATGAGCAATCTTTCGGTTGGTCACAATCCCGATTGCGTCGATGGACGCCTGGCAGTCGCCAACACGGTGCACACGCGCCGCCGGGACTCGAGCGAGGCCATAAGCATCGGTCAAGTCTCGGTAGCACTCATTCATGTTGACGAGCCCGGCCCCTCCCAAAGACCCCCTAAAATACACCTAACTAACTTACAAACTAGCTTAAAACTAAGGAGGATGTTACATAGGTAACGCACCGACCCGGGAGAGCGTGTCTGCCCTCACCTCTTCCTCAAGCCACCAAAATTCGGTGAACTGCTTCAAGGTATCAACCGTGTCCCTATCCGCAATTGCGGTATTAAAACGGAGGAGCTCTTGAGCATTGGCGGCGTACCCGTCGTGGATGAGCCGCTTATCCCTCGCGCCGCGGTGGCTGTGGTACAATACCGGCACACCATCTTTATTCTGGACTAACCCTTTCATGTCTGCATGAAGAAATGCCTCAGGCGGGACAAAGCCAGACCGGAGCGTACTCTCGTGGTACATTAAATTCGGGTAATAACCACCCGAGATCAGATTGTTAGTGTTGGCCATCGCCCTTGCAACGTGCCTTCGAATCACCTTAATTAGGAAATTGTCAATCCTGTTCAATCGAGCCCCATCGTATAGGGTCTTGTTGGGATAATATTTTATGTACTCAGACTCGGGAGTTCTAAACAACCCTAGGCAGGTCCTGAGACACTGTCTCTCAAACACCCGAATCTTTTCCATATAGGAAGGCGCTATATTAAACCAAATGGGACAGCCATAAGCGATGATCGGCCTTATAAGGGCCACGTAGCATATGACCTTTACTCTGGAAACAAGTTGACTGCTGCGAAGCAGTCTCCTTGTCAGAGCATAAGCCCTCTTGGCCCCAGCAAGACAAGCATCTATATGTTTGTCAAAATATAGATACTGGTCGAGCCAGATGCCAAGATATCTGACTACGCTTCGCACCGCCAATGGTTGTTCATTTTGACCAATAATGGCTAATTTTCGCCAGTTTTTTCTGGTATCCCTAGAGGCCCTAGCCAATGGAGTTCTGAAAAGGATTGTTTCCGACTTTTGGAAATTGATTTTCAATTTCCAATCATCGCAATACCTCTTAATTTGATCGAAGTCACGCTGCAAAAGGATGTTGATGACCTCGACTTTTGGACCTGATCTGTACGCCACTAAATCGTCTGCGTACGCTATAGCATGTCTGAGGGAACCCACCAGATCACTCGTGTAAATATTAAACAGGATCGGAGAATTCACCGCTCCCTGTTGTAAGCCGTTTTTAATTTCAAAGACTTTGCTCGAAGTCACGTCGCCAGCTTTCGACGCGGCATGAATCGTTTCATGCCCCGCTCTAAAGCCAAACTGATTGTCCGGAATAATCTTATTTTCTTCAGCCCACTTTAAAAGAGCTCTATTAACGACCTTTTCGAATACCTTGCTAACATTCGGGAGCAAACTAATTGACCGAAGATTAGCCGGGTTGGTCCTATCTTTCTCCCTTTTGGGGATAGGATGTACCACAGCCATTTTCCACTGCACTGGATAATATGCATTATTCAGCGCATTGTTAAATAGCGTGGCGAAGATCTCAATCGCTTCTAGAGGCAGGTGTCTTAATACGACGTTTGGGACAACGTCAACTCCTGCCGACTTTTTATTTTTAAGTGATTCAAAGATACACAAGAGTTCATCTTTGCTCACGAACAACTGGGAATTTGTCCTTTCATCGGCGATTATGCCGTTTGCAAGGTTGTCGTCGTTGAAGACGGTGAAACCGTTGTTCTCGGATCGCCAATTCTGAAGTTCGGTACGCAGATAAAAGTGGTTTAGAAAGGCCCTCTCCTCGAGGTCGTGATTACGGCGAACTGGATTGTTCACAGTATACACGGTCTCGAAGAAAGCGCCCATCAAATCCACTCTCTCCTGCGGGTCTTCGACCACGTAAAAGCCGTCGTTCGAGTCGGCACTTTCCGGACTTATGCCAGCAGTCAGTAGTGTCTGTCTGTTCTCGTTCGTCCGAGGAATTCGGACACATGAAATGTCGTTATGATCTTTCCGCCTGAACAGTTTATTTATTTGTGGGAACATGTTCGGACACTGGATTTTATAGCCCGAATTTTATTGCCCCAATACAAACTTACAGATATTCTGTAATTTTCCACGATCAACTGTTTCAGGTTTTTGATCATCGAATTCAGTGTCCTCATCTCGGGATCGTTCCTGTCAGTAAACTGTCTGTGCAGCTGTTTAAGCCTCGAGAGCAGTCTAGTTTTATGTCCGTATAGAGCATCGATTGTCGCGTTTCGATACTTTTCAGTCTGTTCTTTGTCAGTGGAACGTCCTACCTTGGGGATAGTCCGCTCCATTGTCCGTTTGATGACGACGTTCATTTGCAATAAATGTCTGTCGATTTCATCGTTTGTCAAGTTCCTGTTTGTCGGTGGGTTGATCTCACTCGAACGTATATCACGCTGTAAAACCCTGGAGAAGCGCGACCATTGTGCTCTTCGATAATCGAAGGAGCGCACTTGATCGTACTCCTCCAGCTGCGTTTGTTCGTTCGGGATCCGTATTACGACGACGAGTCCGTAGTGGTCACTATCGTACTCGACCGCTCGTAAACAGTTCCGCGTTCGTCGATCTGTGTCTGTCAGTTCTAGTCTTTCGTCAACTAGCGCTAAGTCCAAGAAAGAACCTTCTCTAGGGAAAGACGGGAAATCCGTCGCGTACAACTCGAGTTTGTACTCAATCATATTATGACGCCACCAGTCATGAAACTGGTTGCCCCTAGGGCAGGCACGTAGCCAGGGGGGGGGGCTTGAGGGGCTGAAGCCCCCCCCGAAAGTCTTAAACAAAAGCCAAAAACTAAAATTTTCTAACTGATAAGCTCAACTTTTTTTTTTAAATACTTTTTCCGGGAAAGGCGAACCTATAACGCTTCAACAGCGCCCCGAGATGCTTGCAGATGTCTGCTAGTTCCAAATTTTGCTTGTCCTGTAACAAAAGGGGTTTTGGAAAGTTTATGTCCTCGCGGTTGTCAAGTGGACTGTATGCTCATGAGCATTAGCAGCCTGTCTTATGGAGCGCCTAAAAGTTGCATTTCGAGGAACAATGTCTTTGAGTTCCTCGGAACATCTACCATGGAAGTACCTATAGAACAAGCAGAGGTCAGCGACTTGTCTTCTGTGCACCAATGGTTGTAGATTCAATGTGAGTGAAGGGTCTCCAATAAGTCAAACTGTTCGTCTCTGTATGCTGTCAAGTATATTAAGCGAATGTTTTGGGGACGAGCTCCATATATGGGAGCAATATTCCAGGCCTGGTCTAACCTGTGCTTTGTACAGTAGGAGAAGTTGCTTGTGGCTAAGGTACCTCTTTGCTCTAAATAGGTAGCTCAACTTAGCAGACGCCAATCGTGCAATATAGGATTGTGATCCTGCCATGTCATTCCTGAATTGACTGTGACACCTAAAATGTGCATTGAGTCCTTGGGATGGATTGAATGGTCATCCATTTGGATCTGAGGAACCGTTGAAGCATTTTTCCTAGAAAATGTTGTGGTCTGTGCCTTGTTTGCAACTGAAACTGAAATGACCGTAATGGGGCTTAATATAAATTCAATTCTTTAAAAATAAGGAGAATATCCCGGTAGGTATACAGTATTCAAACGCTAGGTATGTACACTGTGCAAGCCATAGCTTTAACCTGGCCCTGCCATGTCAACTCCTGCAATTCGCAATTACTTTAGTGTAGTTAGTGAAATAGCTAATTTCTTCCGCAACCTTTCAAATGCATACTATGTTACTTTCAAAACTCTCATAAAAAAACACGCACCTGAGAGCCGAAAAAATCGACTTCTGCGCCTTTTTGAAACAAAATTCATTGAAAGTCATGACAGTATTAATTCCTTTGTAGAGCTCTTCAAATGCATCTCAATAAGTATTGAAAAAATAACTAGCAGAACGTGGATGATGTCTTCGAAAGTATCAACACTTTTGGCAATGGTCCAAAAATGCGATTGCCTAGTAAGCCTCATTGTATACGAAAACGTTTCGGCTTAGCGCTGCCCTTATCAGTTTCCCTACAGAACAAATCCTTAGATTTCGTTTCTGCAATCGACCACACAAAAGAAGTTCTGAATTCTCTTTAAGACATCAGAGAAAATGCCGAAGATTTTTTCAGAGAGGCTTTTCAATCCGCATCCTTACTTGCCGAGGACTTATTTGAAGAACTTCATTGAAACAAACAACGCATTAAAATCCGGAAACCTCTCCTTCTGAAGCCTTTTTTGGTGTGCCGATACTGATTTCTTGCATAGATTCGTTAATACAAAATCTTACGGCAAAATTCATGGTCAACGAAGACGTTCTACCATCGATCGTTTCAAGCTCTTCTCCCAGGTTTTGCTGCAGTTTAGCCTGAGCGAAAAGTTGGAAAAGTTAACACTTTACTTTGAAAATGCAATTTCGTTATCAGCTGTGAAAGCTGAGTATACATTCTTTGGTGCGAAAAAAAATCGTCGTGTGACGGTTCTATCAAAGTTTTCCAGTGACCACAGATAGTTTTGAAAGAACCCTTTCAGCTATGAAGCTAGGCCTAGGGTATCTACCGCCTGTAGCGCCACTTATTTATTTTTTATTAGCTATGAAAAAGATTGAATCAATGTCCCGAAGCGGTATGGAGAATGCAAGGTTAAGTTCACTTGCTATGATATCTGTTCATTCGGATATTATTGTGAATCCAGATAAGGTGATTGATCTCATATAAAAAAAAAATCATGACGCTTTCTGCTTTGAAAAAATGTGACTAATAGAAATCAATGAACTGGAATATACATAGTTTTTTGTTTCGTAAGACTTGGAAGCAAGCCCCCCCCGAACCAAAATCCTGGCTACGGCCCTGCCCTAGGGTTCGGAGTATCATTTCCCCATGCCGCATGTTTAGCATTAAGGTCTCCGCCCAAAAAGTAATAATTGTCCTCCGATTGAACCTGTAAGCAGTCTTTTCTTCTGCGCCACCTCTCGTGAACGTCTGACAAACATCCGATAGTATGACTGTCCTGAAAAAGCTTCTCAATTCAGCCGTTCGGACTCGGCATAAAATTGTAGGTCCCTTCCATTCGTCCCAAAAATAGAAACTCACACAAAAAGAGTGGTTGTGAGAAGCTGGGCCTTGGGTGTCACCCGCCTGTTGCGCTACCTATTTATTTATTTTTGAAGGTTCGGCTTCTTTTTTTATGTTTGAAGTTGTTTCGCAATGAAGTAACTACTAAAAGCCTACAAACATATTTTTGGAGGGTGAGAGGAAAAATCACAGGAAAAAGTAACGGAAATATTTACGGAAGACTTGACTTTCTTGAAGACTTAATAGCAACTATTGTTTGTTTTCTTTGAATTGCAACTACAGTCGATGGACTTATGGAAAATTACTTTTCAAAATCTTAAAGAATTCTTAATATTTTGCAAAACACAGTAATGAGGTACAAAACGGTATGGAATGGTAAGCGAACACATAGGACTGCTTCGAAGGTTAGGGTTTCAATTATTAGGACTTTGCATCGGCACGTATTAATAATAATTCAAGAACAAATTTTGAAAAACGCCCAATGTTAAATAATGTTGAAATTTGGACAATGGTCGTCTTTCCAGGCCTAAAACCGCACTGCTAAGGAACTATCAGGTTGTTGACCACCGGCTTAAGGCGTTGATATATTATTGCAGACAGTATCTTGTATATATGCAATGTTCAGAAAACTTATAACTCTCCAGGGCCGGACAAACCATGCTGAGATTCCATTCATCGGGCATACTTTCATCAGACAAAATTTTACAGATGAGTTGGTGTATGCTCATCCATAACCAAATCATCTCCTACAGCCTTGAAAAGCTCAGCGGCTAAGCGATTCGCAGGGGCTTTATTGGATTTAAGTTTAAATATGGCTATCCTCACTTCATTTTGGTTAGGTTGATGGGATTCTTGTCTATCATCATCGATGTTGAATGGGTTAGATTGCATGACAGCGGGATCTTGGTCATCTTCGCCGTTTAGTAGTCTGCAGAAATTCTCAGCACCGTCTGTGATTCTACCACGACATTCCCTTCATCTTTACAAACAACTTGGCATGTCCTTTTAAGGTTAGGTTAGGTTAGCTAAGGTGGCTGTCCCGAAGGGGACACACTTAGACCAAAATTTTGGTCCATTGTGATACCACGAAAGGGGGAGGAAGTGGCCTAAACAGTTCTTTGTGCCGGGCATTACCTTAGGACTTCTGTTGCAATTTGCGAATTTGGGTATCCTACCTGAAAGGTGAACTTTTATAAGTTTCTTTCCCTGGTGGTAACAGTCTGTCCCATGCCTATTGCCACTCACGCGGACTTCACTAGGGAGGGAGACTGGTACGTAACAGAGGTGGCCGATTCAACCAGTCTGCCCAGCTGCTTGACCAAAAGTCAGTGAGTCTGTTGGAAAAAGGATAGGGGCAACCGAAGCAGTCTGCCTCCCTTTTATTTACCTTTGACAATCAGTCCACATGACAGATTGGTGCTGAGCAGAAAGGCCTGATTGAAACTCCAACCTGCTGCATGGCACCGAAAGTAGATGTCGCGATTTGTCTTTGGTAAGAAGGGGTGACCGTAGCAGGCCAACACCCCGTCTATAGCCTCTGACGGGGTCCTCGAATTGTCGAGATGGGGTTGATTGGTGTAGCCATAGCCAGCTACTTCTGCTGGCGGTTAGTCTTCGGAGAGAGCAAAGGGGTGACCGAAACAGTCTAACACCCCGCCGGGAGCCTCTGACAGTCCGTTAGTAAGAAGGAGGGCTGGTACAGGTCAGATAGAAAGACTACGGCAGCGGAGGCAGACGAAGGGTGACCGTAGCAGTCTAACATCCCGCCTGTCCCTCTGATGGAGTCTGAAAGTTGTACGTGTAAGGGTGAAGTCGATTGACATATTCAACTCTTTCCGTTGGCGGTTTAGTTTACCGAAGCAGACAGAGATTGGTGAGTTGAGTGTTGACTTTCAGTGAAACCAATTGGACTTTGTAACGAACTTGCTGATGCAGAAAATATCGCTGCAACCAGATCGCTTAGGTCCTCAAAGAAATAAGACCCTAAGGTAGCCCGCAAGGTGGCAAGAGCAGGACAGGAGCAGAGGAGATGAACGGTGGTTTCCTCTTCCTCCTTGTCACTGCAACTTCTACAGAAGTCGTTATGAGGTACACCCATTCTACGGGCGTGTTTCACTATAAGGAAGTGTCCCGTTAATATTCCCACTACGGAGCTGATTTTGTTTTTGTTAATACAAAGAAGTTTCCTAGTTCTTTTGCCATCTAATTTCGGCCAAATTAGTTTGGATGCTATGCAAGTGTTAATGCTGTTCCATCTGTTGTTGGTGGTTTTTAATGCTTCCTCGAGGAGCAGGGTTTTTACTGATTGCAATGGAACGTGCGGTTCTTCGCTAATACCAGTTATTTGGAGGCCGCTGCCTTGTCTAGCTAGTTCATCCGTCTTGCAGTTGCCAGGAATGTCACTGTGACCTGAAACCCAGCACAGGGTAACTGAACATCTATCCGCATCTCCTAAAGAGATTCACGGCATTGTTTTACCAACTTTGATCTGATTGTGGGTGTATTCAAGGCTTTTATGGCTGCCTGACTGTCTATGTAAAAAGTGATAGCTTTCCCATCTATCTCATACAAGGCAAGTCAGCATGCTGCTTCGCGAATGGCCATAATTTCCGCCTGAAAGACCAGTGGTCAGGGAGGCGTAGGGCGAGGTTGAATGCAGGTGACCGGGAGAAAACTCCCACACCCGTGCCTTCTGCCATTTTAGATCCATCTGTATAAATTTCGATTGCGGAGTTGTTGCTTATCTTGCCGTTGTCCCATTCGGATCGATTTGGGATTCTTGTATTATACTTTATATTAAAGTCTTCAAAAGGAACTATATAGTCCGTTTTGTTTGGAATTGAGTTGGGTAAAATGCCCATATGGCCAACCTGAGAGTTGGTCCATTTTTGAGATTCTCTAAGTCTTAGAGCTGATTTAGACGCAACAAGTTTCCCGTAAATTTCGACGGGAAGTAGGTGCAGTCCTTTTTACCTTTTGGTACAATTTAAGCAGTTTTTCTCTCCGCCCTGGTCCTTGTTTGCAGCGTTGCTAGATATGCCCCCTTCTTCTTGCTGATCCCCTGGTGAAATCTAGCACATCACAGGCGGCACTTCTGATGGCTTCCTGGCAGCACTGCCTGTGATCTGCCTGCAGGAAATAAGACCCCACTAAAATAAGGTCCCAAATTTGGGGTGTTATTTCATAATAATAATAAAAACAGACAGCAATTTTCATTAGCTTCATTTCAAATTTAGCCCCAATTTCTTCTTTTGGGGTCTTATTTCATCATGGGCATGGGGCATGCGCATGACGCATGAGAGATTAAGGTATACACAGTAATCTGGCATTGAAATCGCCAAGTACGATTTATAGTCTAAGAGCCCGCAGTAAATTTTGTGTCTCTTCAAAACTGAGATTGAGATGTTTGCAAGCTTCACTTCGTATAAACAAAAGACAATTACACGAATTTTTTCGAGTTCACTGTTATGTGTACCGCAGTTTGCCAGCGCCAAAAATGCTAACTGTTTGTATCTACATTATATGAGAAAACACTACCTATTTTTACATATTAGATACCTGGGTAATTAATTTTAAATAATAAAGAGCACGGCAAATGAGACAAGACTGCAACTTGTATTGCCAACTAAAATGTTTGTTTATGTTTGCAAACTTCACTTCATTTGAGCAAAATAAAATACAATTACACGAGATCAATAGAAAAGTATATACAAATACAATACCTTCAATGGTAGCATGCATCTGTATAGAAGAAGTTGAATATTATGTAGAGAGAGTGTCTCTACTAATTATGTAAAATATCTCTAACGCCCCAACAAAAGCAAAAACAAAATAACTTATTCACTCGAACTTCAGTCTCCAGCTATACATCGCTTAGGACCATTTACCTAAATGAGAGCGACCAACTACCTACAAACGAAGGAATATTCGCAAGTTTTGACAGTCCGTTGACATGAATACTTTTCTAGGTCGCGGTAGTTCGCGAATTGCAGCCATCAGTTTCTACCCACAATGTCTAGTTTGAGGTTAAGTTCGAACGATTGCATTGATTGAAATGATGTGGATTGCGAATAAACTTTGACAATTCACGATAAGGGTGTTTTCGTTCCCGCCAAAAAGTTTCGAATTCGAAATTTCGTTAATTAAACTGTTTATAACCTTGTTTTCTTAATATCTACGTTTTGATGGGATAATTAATTATCCTCCTCTTGGAATAATAAAATGTGCAATTTTCTGTTTATAAAGGCATAAAAAGTGGAATGTTCGTATTTCATCAATTCGTTCGTTCGCTCATATGTGAATAGTCCATTACAGTTACATAGATACGCATACACACACAACTTCTAACGAGAATTATGTGTGTGTGCTGTATATTTCTGACAAAATGTAGTTGCATACAAGGGAGCAGCGTTCATTGGATTTTATTGGCAACAGAAGGAATGTTTGATTACTTACTATGAAGCAATGTTAATGCTGGTATCTAAACTTTGTAAATAAATGTGTTGGACAAAAAAAAATAATCCGTTTTGTAAATTGTATATATTTAAAAAAAAATGTAACCGCCACCAAATTGCCGACCCTAGCAAAGTGCTGCCCGGGGTCTGTGCCCACCTTGACCCCCCCCCCTCCCCCTCCACGCTACGACAGTGTGTTCAGTGTCTGTGTACAACCTGACAAATTCATTGTGAGACAGAGGGCTGACAATGATTTTTCAGACAATATTACCAAACAAAATTGTAAGTTCAGACGCTTGTAAGCAGGGTTGTCAGATGTGGCGATTTATCGCCAAACGGGCGATTTGAAATTTCATTTGGCGACACGAAAATCGGTTTGGCGACGCACCCCAAAAAAGGCGATATAACCGTTTCGATATCCAAAATCCTCATATTTTTTCTTTTTTATAATTTTCAATCAAACCTTAGTGCCATCTGTGATGACTGTGATGAAATGTTAAAATTAGTAACGAATGAAGACAACTTTAAAGCTTGAAAAGATATTAATTTATGGTCGGATTTTGAACGAATAAGCATAGTACGCTGCTCGAGCTAAATTTTAGCTCCCATACAAAATTGTCTCCAAAATTATTTAGCTGAGCTAAATTTAAGCGAATCCATTTAGCCGAGCGGTACACTGCTTCAGCTAAAAAATCTAATTTTCGTTTCAGACTGTACTGCATGTATCTGTCACAATTTAGCGCGCCCATTAATGGCTCGGCACATTTTTTCAAGCTAAATTTTGACAGATCATGGTGGTGGTTTTCTGTTGTGTTTTTGTGTTGCGAAAAAGAAAACAAGGATAAGGCTTTTCAATGAATATACGTCTATGAGTAATCCTTTGAAAGTGATAAATTTGATATTAAGGAACAGCAGACAAAGAAAAAAGAATGTGCAACGGAAATGTAAAACTTTTTCGCGTCGATGAATTTTTGAAGAAATTTATTTTCAACGTACAGCTGTTTTCTGTGACACTTCTATCCACAGCGCACTCTATGTCAGAATTTAGCTAGGGTTTTAGCTGATGTTTGGAGAGAAAAACAGAGCCGCTAAAATTTAGTTTTGCTCGAGCAGCGTAGGTACTTAGCTATAGCGATAAAAAACAGTGGTAGCACAGAGCGTGTGAATAAAGTTAAGAAGCAAATTAACGATTTAATTCTTGTTTTACTAAGAGGCGAATAAGATTGCCTGACTGCAACACATCTTTTGTTTCTTTGGGATATTTTTCTTCAGGCGTTTTTTTAAGCCAACTGCGACCCTGTTTTAAAAGTCTGCTTGTAAGCTTGATTCCATCCCAAAATTAACAACTTACTGAAGCTCAGTGGGAAACATTTATTTCTGTCAATTGCTCATATGAATTTTATCTAGAAAGTCTACCTACCCGAAGACGTTTTGAAGTTTTGGAACAAGGTGTACAAAATGACAAATGCCTTATGTCAGTCAGAGTTCCAGGAGCTTGGGGAATGTGCATTAAGATTTTTGACATAAAAATTACGAGTTCATTTGATTTTTATGGTTTTTAAATGTGGAAAGTGGAAAATTTTGCAATTTGGCGATTTTTTGGCGTTTTATATTTTACGTTTGGCGATTCCGGTTTTTAAAACCTGAAAACCCTGCTTGTAAGACAGTTGGGACATATTTTTCACTGACAGAATTGTAAGATCTGACAATCTTTATACCCTCATTTTCATATCTCTGGGCCTCCAACATTTACATAAGTCTGCGTTAAAATATAATGTTAAGAAAGGCGCTCACTGAAGTGTAAACGCAAATGTAAACAAATGAAGAGGTACCTATACGCCTCAAAGCGGAGGGGGGCCGACGTGGTATGTAGCGTGATGCTAGTCTGGTTCTGGTGGCACTTATCTTGAACAAGGCATAACCCTTGTGGAGGCAAATCTACCTATACATTTTGTAGATGCTGGTGACGACGTGGATTTTGGTATTGAAACTGCGTATTTTTGTTTATCCGGAATATAAAAACATGCGAGATAATTCAGAATTTTAAGAACTGATGTATCGTTCATACGTTGTTTGCCACTTCAGTGATCGTTATTCATTTCATAACACTTCACCACTCCTATGCAACCTGCCACTTTATCACCACCCCAAGATGCATATACCTACTCATCTATAGACAGATCGCCCAAAATCCCTCTTCCCAAATCTTGAAATTAAAATACTTTCCGTAGTTAGCTACACTTTCTTTCTCGCATTGCAATTATGTATGTGGATAACATTTTAAGGATTGTTAAACTTTGTGGTATCCTAATGACATCATTAAATGAAGCCAAAGGGTAAATTTAATTCGAATTTAATCACACCTAATGCCAAATCAAGAACCCGTCCCCATGTTAATCTAATAAAATTATTATCTTCCATCTAAGAATTTAATTGTCATAAAAACCTCCCACCACCCGGTACGTATTCAAGGACATTGCTAAACAAATTTAAACACTCTTCTATAAGACGGTCTCTGCATACTGTACCAGTATACATACTCTCTGCTCCTATCCTAAAAGTTAATTCGCAACCCATGTTGTTCTCCAAATCCCAAAATCGTAAATGCTTTCAAAACTTGAACAAAAGACATCTATATATTTTGTTAGCTTAGCCGCTTGTACAAGTTTATTCCGAAGACCTGTCGTTTGTCCCAAAAACGTGAACTAAAGTGTGTTTCTTCTTCCGCATAATAATGAGGTACATGAAATTGTTTGCTTTGTCTTGTGCAAAGTGTTCGCACTCACTTTGTAAATGTCCTCCTGCAATCCTCGCTAAGCAGCGCACTTTTTTCACTCTCTAGAGATCATCATCACTCGTTTGTCTTTTGTGCACACTTGCATAGTCATGTGGGACAGGACTTTCCGTTTCCTTCTACAATTTTCGCATGCACGTTGATATGTATGTGCTACATATGGGCAGGAACGGTTTTAATGCGGAACCAAGTGAAAATGGAAGGACTCTGATGATTAATGTCGAGTGCCTAAGAGTATGTACCAGCATCCATATATAAATGTGTCCGCCACACCCACCTAGCAATAACCTCTCCACTTCGCTTAAATACAACGAAATGTCAGTACACTCGCGTGCGTTTCAAACTTTTATTAAAACATATACATATGTAGAGGCATAATACGATTCTGCATACTTAGCCATCCATATACGAATGCACAGTCTGAAACGGGAGGGCAATGCAACACAAATTCAGAAGGATATGCATTCAGCTGCGTCAGTTCACATCTGCAGAGATCAGATTTCATTTGGAACATTACTCGTACGATGTTGAATATGAACCTAAAATTTTGCTGCTCTTTCGCATTTTGTTCCAAAGTTGATGCACAACGCTAGAGCAAGAAAAAAAAAAGCCTGACTCCTGGAGCGACAGAGCCGAATTGCTATATACAGCGAAGAAGCAGACGATGAGACGACACTGATGGTCATAATTAGAATGGTGATGCTGATGATGATGGTGCATGCATACGAAACTTTTAAAACAGTTGCACATTATACGCCAGCACTCGAATGAGTTAGTGCAGAGCCTGCAGAATGTACGTACCTACTAAGTCCTCGAACAGTGTGACTCTATGGCGGAGCTTCCACAAACAAAAAAAAAGTTTGCAAGTTTGCATACCCTACAACATCATAGGGTATAATTTGTAGAATGTACTCGTAGGTATAAGTAGTGGAACAAGGCATCTTCCAGCATTTTACAAGGCGGTTGAATGGTGTTTGTATTGTGCATTGCAGATGTACTGTAGTTTTAGACTACGAAAATGCCACTAATTTTAGTCGCATTTTATCTGTGGGTAAGGACCATCATTATAATGGGCTTTTAATTCGGCCTTAGCAATAATTAACTTCAGGCAGGCTCCACACTATCTAAAATACCCGCACCATTAAAAAATTTTGTTCTCAAGCCTGCCTGAGGTTACAGGGGAGTCATTATTGTTAAGGGTGTCGTTTAAGAAAAACGCCCAATGGCGTTGAATCGGAATATCTGTACCTCTGGCCAATTCTGATCGCAAAAACGGCCGATTACACGATTAGGAAATGACTCATGCAGTCATTAAATTGTTTCTCTGGCACCGTCTTCTTGAAACCACAAGTTGGTCGCATCTTGTAATTCAGGGACTAAAACTGGGTTATCATGTCACGATAACGAACATCATTAATTGTTACAACTGTCTGACCTGCCACATTTTCAAAAAAGAATGGTCCGATAATGCGTGCAGCCCAAAATCCGCACAAAACAGTTACGCGTTATGGATGGATTTGTTCCTCAACAATTACTCGTGGGTTTTTTTTAACCCTAAATGCGACAATTTTGACGATTAACGAAGCAATCAAGATGAAAATGAGCTTCATCACTGAAGATGATTTTGTTCAAAAAATCAGCATCCACTTGCTGTTCCAAAATCCATTCAACGAACTCTCTTCGCGCTGCATGGTCAGTAGTCTTCAGTTTTTGACTCAATTGAACTTTGTAAGCAAGATGTTTTAAGTCTTTCGTGAGAATTCGCTGTAGAAAGCTACTCGAAATGCCCAATTCTTGACTACGGTGCCAAATTGATTTTCCTGGACTGTCAGTAATACTCTCGCGAACTGCTTCGATGTTTTCTATTATGAATTTGAACAACTTGTGACAGGACAACCAGAGCATTTAAGATCACTAATTGAATTCTCCTCACAGTTGGTGGCACCGTTGTTATATGATCTTATAATTATCTTATTTTTTAAGATATTGAGGCGGCTTCCAGATGAGAAGATATTCACTCGTTTTTAGAGCATTTTTTAAGCTTTGTAGAATTTCAGTAAGATACGTTAAGATTTTAATTTTCATTTTAAATTAAATTCCAAAAATCTCTTCCGACATCAGCTCTTGTCCAGTGATCCCAGACTTTGGAAGCAGGTTATCCCACAGTTATACCAAAAAAATCCCTTTTATCCCTCGCCAACATTTAAAAAATCCCACATTTATCCCATGAAATAATAGATTAAAAAAACATGTATTTTATTAAATTCAGTCTATTTTACTATTAACAAATACAAGTTACATTAACATTAACTATGGAAGTTAACAAAAATAAGCATATTAAGATAGGTACGTTTGTATATAATACAAAAATAGAAATGTGGGTACATCTTATGTACACATTGTTAAAACGTTAAAAAAGGGAACATAAAACTGCATTCAGCATTAAAATGAAAATAATATTCAACATAAGCTAGGCTAGTATCTAACCATTTCAGCGATGGCAGTCTTATAAAAACTGAGACAGTTTTTCTTAACCTCCAATTTACCATCAGCATCTAACTCTGTCAAGGAGTCTTGACATTCTTGACCCAAAAATATACTATCTAAATTATTGATAAAATGTGTGTTGGGAGTTCAAAAAAGTCAGCTTGAACAAACAAGCGACACATTTTCAAAACCAATATCTTGCTCTCCCGCACAATGCAGTGAACTAAAACCTTTCTGTTTTGAAAAAGTGAGTTGAACTGTTCAAATAAAGCAAGTACATGTTTTAAGAAATAGAAATAAGTTCTATAATTTTATTGTTCTTAATGAAACTAGCAAATTAAGAGCAAAAATTGACCAAAGAGTAAAATCCCTTTTTTTTTTGTACTATGAGGTGAAAAATCCCTTTGACCCTTTTAGCTTATTTTAAGTGAGAAAATCCCTCAAAAAGGTATAAATCCCCCGATCTGGTATCACTGCTCTTGTTATCCTTAATATTTTCTGTTGAAAATACCAATTTCATGTTTTTTGTGATTTATTTTATTGCTCAGAGAGCTTAGTGCAAGTTCAATTTTATTTAGGGATCGAAAATACCGGGTATTTTGATATTTTTATGCAAAAAAGGCCAGTACATACTAGTTAAGGTTATAAATTAAAAAGAAGTACATCTGTTTGATGCTGATGAAGCTGACTGACGATTCCTGTTATGCATTTAAGAACTTAACCCCTTTTAAAAAAAGGGCCAAATAAAATTAGTATTTTTGGCCACACAACATAAGTGGGCAAATGAACCAGTTATTTCAACCATTTATTTTTTCTAGCCGAAACAAAAAAGTTGATTTGACTCAATATTATTTCTAGTGAAAATAAATCGATTTGTTAAACCCAATATTATTTTGGGGCATAGAAAATGGGTACAATTTTGTATGATTGTACACAACATATTTGATGCTAAGTACATTATATGTACCTAAATATTTTAGGTTGCAAAAAGGGTATTTTACACTTCACTGAATGGTAGAGGAAACAAGGAAAGAGTTTAAGTTTTGAAAATTATTGGGTCAAACAAACCCATTTGTTCCGCAAAAATGTACATTATATTTTATGTACCAGGTTTCATTGGCCCAAAAAAAATGGGTGGAATAAACCCATCAGAAAAAAAGCACTATGCACCACTTATTAAATTGGGCTCAAATCAGCCTTTTTTTTTAAATAGGTCAATTGGGTTCGGTCCCTAATTTAATTTGTGTAGTGTAGGTTCCTACATAGTCTTAGCGCTCAAAATTGCTTGAAAAAGTATTCTCTAAAATCGGCGTTTCTGAACTGATGTTTAACGTCTGCAGAGTCCGATTGGAATAAGCAGTGATAAGTTTAGGATTCGTAGAGTAGGTACAATTCAATATTTTGTTACAATATAATGTATATTAGTCAGTTTCTTTGTAAAATTCTTTAATTACAATTGCAGAGTCGAAAACAGTTTGTCAGTTTGCTGAATAAATTTAAAGTGGCAGGCTTGGGCTTTTAATCTAGCACGGTAGAGCTTACGAAGCTTAGAGTCTGCACAAGTTATCAATGGTATCGATCCAAAAATAAGTTCAAAGCGGAAAATTTTACTTTTCAAAAAATTATCTTTTATCCCGACTTTTAAACATTTTTAATGCCTACCTATTACTGGGACTGCTTTTTTGACTTCGAAATATTAAAACTTACATAACACTCATATCAGCTAAACAAAAGCTGATTCAATGTCGAAGAAACGATGTTTACAAAAATTGGAATTGTTTCTATATAGTATTTTTCATATTTCGGAAATAAACTGTAATTTGACTAGAGAACTACCTACCTAATTTGGGTCTTTTCAAAATATGTTTATATTTTATTATTTCGTTCAAAGTTCCAATTTTCTAACCTGAAGATATTATGTGTAAGTACTCGTACTACATTTAGAACCTTATGAAACACTCTACTTTTAAACATATTTTCAAAAAAAATCAACCTGACTTTATTGTACCTGGTTACTTGGTTAGTTAGTAGGTATTTTTTGATGCATTTATGCCATATATTTTATAGCCGCTTGGTGGTCATTAAAAAAAACAGTCTTCGCGCTGGTTAGCTAGATATTATTTTAAAAAAAATACGACGGAACTCTATATCTATATATATAAAAATTGAGCCTTAAAATGTTTGTCGCCGATTCACGCTTTACCGCATTTACCGTTCTTAACCAAACTTTCGCACATCTTTGGTATTGGTCCATACATGAATCCTGTGAAGTTTGGTCAAAAATGGACAAAGGGGCGTGGCACCCCCCATACAAAAATAACATTCAAAATCGTATATATCGTAAACCACCAATTCTATTGAGCTCAAACTTACAGATAATCTTAGTTATTGGCCCTGGAGTTGTCCTGTGAAGTTTGGGCAAAATTGGACAAAGGGGCGACCAACAAGCCTGCCTAAACCAAAATTAAAACACTATATACATTGTTCATGTGAAAGCACATCACTGATATTGTACTAGATCATAAGTTGAAATCTATAGAATATTTTATGTAAGAGGGCGCTTTAGTCCCTCCCGGATTGCTAACGTTAACCTTTTCAATGTCAACCAACTATTTGTTTCCTCCTTCTTATATTAACTCTCGTCGAGGTAAGAACTATTTTTGGAAAAGGAATAAATCGACCCTGAAAATTAACTCCACTATTTTTTTTGATTTCCAATTCTTTTTCCTCCCATATCAACCATCGGCGAGACCCACTTCAAAACCAGCGACTAGGAGCTACCCGAACGCATCCTAACATTTGGTCCATCAAGCCGCATATATTTTTTTGAAAAATCAACAAATTTCTTAAAGATCCCTATATCTTTCAAGAATTTGGCCGCATTCATCATTATCCGAACTCACTATTATCCACACTCAATATTATCCGCATTCATCATATCACATCATTCACATCGAAGAAAAAAAAAAAGAGATTAAAATCATATAAATCTCGATCATCCGCTCATCCGCTCATCAAAATCCTCCCCACACACACATCATCTCACTTCCCGTCCACCGCTCTGGAGAAACTCTGATAAATCAACGATCCCACTCATCATCATCAGCGCCATCGATTAGCCTCACCCTCATCCGTTATCGTTATCAGCGCTGCTGAGCTGACAAAAGAGAGACCACGCTTTGCCCAAAAGTCAAGCTACGATCATCAGTCATAATTTCTTAACAGGTACGTGAACTTCTTTTTTAATCAGTGCAGTAGTGTCATTTGCATAATATTAATTTTTAGTTAAAATTAAAGTCGCAATTATATGCTTATGTAGCGTTCCGCGAAAATGTGTACGCAACGCAAGATACGGTAAAATGAGGCCATAAATATTATATATAAAACAAAAAAAAAAAATTTAAAATTAAAATTAAATTCCTTTGTGCGAAACATCGGTATTTCGGTAACTACAGTTTGGTGTAAAAGTGGTATTTTTCCCTTCCAAAGAATATTATTTCTTCAAGAAAAATAGCGGGGTGTCGAAATAGCGGGAATTACCGTTTGTGATGTAGTGTACCTAAACCAAGCGGTACAGAATCAATTTCCTTTTGAGGAAAAATTACGTTTTAATAGCGGTGATTACCATTTTGTGTCGCAAATTGTGCCATTCAATTGCTGTGGGTGAGTCCTATTTTCTTCCTTTCCTTTACAACTACATTATAAGTTGCAAATTTAAATATGATCGGGTTAGAAGATTTTATCATTGCAACAAATCAGTTAACCGAATTTCATCAAAAGTTGCAAAAAATCCCTCCGTCAGACCAAACTCCCGTTTCATTAAATCAATCGAAAATCGAATTAAAGGAACTATGGGTAGAAGCTAAAAAAGCATATTCCTTTTGTCTGCAATCTAACGAAACTGTGAACTCAGAAGATTTAGAAGCCCTAAAATCTAAATATCATTCTTCATCTAGCATCTATATAACATGCTTGAGTGAAATTATTGATTTAGTTCGGAAACTTGAATTAGTTCAGAGTGAATGCAAATCAACTTCGCTTCCATCAGGTAGTCAAAATGTTTCGTTTCCTAGCATTGATTCAAATTCAGCCTTGTGTATTAAGGTTCCGCCTTGCGACACGGATACGTTTTATGGCGATTATTTGTCGTGGCCATCCTTCCGTGACATGTTCACTGCAATTTATATCAATCACCCAAAGCTATGTGCAGTGCAGAAATTATACCATCTTCGTTCAAAAACAAAAGGCGAAGCCAACAATATTGTTTGTAAATTTTCTCTTACAGCCGACAATTTCAATCTCGCATGGAACGCGCTATCCGATCAGTATGAAAATAAACGGATATTAGTTAACAGTCAATTAAGAATTCTTTTTAATCTATCCGCGATCCGTGTTGAATCTGGCAGTAGTATTAAAAAACTGCAAAGCGAAATAAATGATTGCCTTTCCATACTTAAAGCTTATCAAGTGGATACCAAATCGTGGGATCCGATCTTGGTCTTTTTGTGCTCAAGCCGTCTTCCGCAAAATACATTATCGTTGTGGGAACAATCACTTAAAAAACCTCGGGATCTTCCCGACTGGTCTGAAATGGATTCGTTTCTTACGAATCAATATCAGACTCTAGAGACGGTTTCCGATATTAAGGATCTTAATATAAAGGAACAAAATTCTAAGATTACTCCGATCAAACAAAAACAACAACAACATCGTTCATTCCACACCAAAGCAAACAATTTCAGCTGTCAATTGTGTAAAGCTTCTCATCCGCTCCGCCTATGTCCTATCTTTTTGAAACTAGATATTTCCGATCGAGTCTCTAAGGTTAAAGCTTTAAAATGTTGTTTGAATTGCCTTGCGGCAACGCATTTAATCAAAGATTGTCGCAGCGTCTATACATGCATGATGTGTAAACAAAAGCATCACACACTTTTGCATATTCCTCCTGAAATCGAAGCGAATACTTCATCACCCTCTACCTTGGCAGCAGAATGTTCAGGCTCAACGTATTCATTACAACCATGTCCCCAAATACAGTCCACTGTCCCAACTCAAGTACATCAAGTTAAATCGCATTTCACCCAAAATAACAAACGCATTCTTCTCGCTACTACTTTAATTGATATCCATCAACTTGGTAATAAGTATACTTTGCGCGCGCTTTTGGATCCGGGTTCAGAAGCTAGTTTTATTTCAGAGGAGGCTCAACGAAAATTGAATCTCCCAGTTAAACCAATCCAAGCTGATATTTCTGGCATGAGCGCTGTAGTTACAACGACTTCCTCGAAGCTTTGTTCATTTGTTTTGAGCTCCAAAAGATTGCCGTCATTTTCTATTATAGCTAGTGCAATTGTCTTAAAGCGTTTGACGGGTCATCTACCTTCTTGCATGATAAGTCTGGAGGAACACGGTGGTCAATTAGATTTTGATCTTGCAGATCCTTTCTTTTATGAAAGCTCTAATATCGATTTTGTGATAGGAGCTGATTTATACCCTTTTGTAATTTTGGAGGGTATTAAACATAACATTTATGGATCCCTTGTGGCTCAGAACACTGTTTTTGGTTGGGTTCTTTCCGGTCCCTTGCCACAGGATCATATAGAATCATTTTCAACTATCCTTTCATATTATTCTGAAGTTTCAATCGATCAGCAGTTATCTAAGTTTTGGGAAGTCGAAGAGATCTGTGATTCAGCGCCTCTTTCTATCAGCGATGAGTTCTGCGAAAAATTGTACTCAGAAACCACAACAAAGGACGCAAATGGTCGTTACATAGTACGACTTCCTTTCAAGGACTCCTCAACTTCGCTTGGTCACTCCCGACATATCGCGCTTAAGCAACTCTTTCGTAATAATAGATCTTTACTTAAAACCCCAGACCTGCATTCCAATTATTCTAAAGTAGGTACTAGAAGAATACTCTGCTCTAGGTCATATGAAGGTTGTTCCGCCACTCGAAATTCTTCATGATAACAAGATCGCATCGTATTACCTGCCCCATCATGCAGTCATTAAACCGGACAGCACGACCACAAAACTTCGGGTGGTATTTAATGCGTCGAGCCCCTCGAGCAATGGTGTCAGTCTTAATGATATGTTACATAGTGGCCCCGTTTTACAAACTGACCTTATGTTACTTATCTTAAGGTGGCGATTTCATAGATACGTTTTCAGCGCAGATATTGCGAAAATGTATCGCCAGATATGGGTGCATCCCGACGATACTCCATACCAAAGGATTGTATTTCAAGATTCTCAACAGAAAGAGTGTCATGATTATGAACTGAAGACAGTCACTTTTGGAGTAAACTGTGCACCATTTTTGGCGATACGAACGCTTAAGCAGCTGGCTGAAGACGTACAAGAACAGTATCCTATCGCATCATCCATTCTGAAAAGGGATTTTTATGTTGATGACGTGCTTTCAGGATCGCATGATCTTAACTCAGCTGTTCAAGCTCAACAAGAACTCTTATCGGCCTTGGCTTCCTCAGGTTTTCCATTAAGAAAATGGACTTCCAACAGTTCAGATTTTCTTAAAACCCTTCCTACATCCTTTCTTTATGATGAGAACTTTCTTAAATTCGATAACACAAGTCTTGCTAAAACCCTAGGCTTACAATGGAATGCCAATTCCGATACATTTCAGTTTTTCTTAAAAATTGAAAGCCGAAGCAGTGAATTCACTAAGCGATCTGTATTATCGACTATAGCTCGCCTCTTCGACCCAGTGGGTTGGTTAGCACCGATTTTAGTTGTTGCTAAAATAATTTTACAGCAAATCTGGCAAGATGGGACGTCTTGGGACATGCCTCTCATGCCCCTAACGTGTCATCGCTGGACATCGTTCTTTGCTGCTTTACCTGATATTCAAAAGATTCAGGTCCCTCGTTGGATTCAGTACGCACCCAACTGCCCCGTACAGGTCCATGGGTTTTGTGATGCCTCTGAGAAGGCTTACGCTGCGGCATTATATTTACGCATAGGCACAAGTTCAGACAGTTGGTCCTCACATCTTCTTTGCGCAAAAAGTAAGGTAGCGCCAGTTAAACAAATATCTTTGCCTCGACTGGAACTTTGTGGTGCTGTACTCTTATCCAAATTGCTAAAAAAGGTCCTTAAGGAACTAAATATCCATGAATACGAACTTGTTGTTTGGACGGATAGTTCTATTGTTTTTTCTTGGGTAGATAAGCCCCCCTTTACCTGGAAAACTTTCATAGCAAACCGGGTTTCTATTATTCAAACCATTTTGCCAAATGCCAAATGGCGTCATGTGCGCTCTGCGGATAATCCCGCCGACCTAGCGACTAGGGGATGCAGAACTCAAAACAAATGAATTATGGTGGATGGGCCCCACGTGGCTCCGCCAGAATCAATCTTTTTGGCCCCGTTCTTTATTCCAAAGCCCGGATGAAATGGAATTAGAACGAAAGCCTATTAAGTCTAATCTGACTACAGTACCCAATAATATTGACTCAGTTTTACAACGGTTTTCATCTTGGACTCGATGCCTTCGCGTTGTAAGCTATATTCTGCGTTTCTTTCACCAAACCAACCCGAAATACAAGGGTAGGTTTTCTTATACATCCACAGTCCTTTCCCAAACTGAAGTATCTCACGCCAAAATGTTCCTTCTGCGCGGTACCCAACGCTCATATTTCGAAAAAGAATATTGGTGTTTAGCTCGTGGTGAAAGAACTTCCCACAAAAGTCCTTTATTAAATATGAACCCGATGATAGATACTGATGGAGTTATTCGAGCTAATGGAAGGCTATCATCTTCTACTCTTTCCTACAGCGAAAGATTTCCTATTTTACTGCCATATAACGCACACATGTCGACACTACTCGTAACCTTTCTTCATAGTCTCTCCATGCACGGTGGAAATCAGCTTGTCTTAAGACTTATTCGAACTGAGTTTTGGATTCCCAGGGTTAAAAACCTTGTGAAAAAATGCATTCGATTATGCAAAACATGTAGAATCCTGTAACGGTATACGATGTTGGGGTGTACCTTCCACCCTGGTAGATACAGGAATCCACGATGTTGTGATTGGGTGGAAGGGTGTCCGATGGGCGAAGGCAAGGTAGGCATGCTAGCTGAAAGCACGTGCTTAGCTCGTCGATGGGGTGGGGTCTTTTGCCTGCCTAACGGACTACCGTACGTTTTCATGCCTAGTCAAAAAAAAATAAAAAAAATTATGGGAAAGGGAAAAGGAACAAAAACTGGATGGGAAAGGTATGAAATGGGATACTGAAGAAAAAAAAACTGGAAGAAATGGACAGAACTAAAAACCTTGGTATGCTGAGCTCAGCCAACTACAGGCTCAACAGACACATCAAGCCTCCCCTCACTTCTCTCAAAACTTCGGCACCCGAGATGGTATTGGTGCCGATGAGCTGCCTCCCCTTTACCGTACCTAATTGTTAGGTAGGGTACCATGGCTGCCACTTGCTCAAAATGTGTGGCAACCCCTAACTCAAAAAAAAATAATTGCTTTATTTATGCCACTTGGTTGTCCCGCCTCTCCATGCTTACTCACCTATGATCACCCCTATGGTGTTTGATTTTTTTAATTAGACATCATTGCGTTGACCGTTGACCTTAAGTTTTCAAAACAAAACTGTGCCCTCATGTAGCGAGAGAAATCTTAAATTAACTTCCCAGCAAAATAGTGCCAAACAAACTAACTGAAAAGACACCATCAAAATTCTTTTCGTAAAGATAACTTTCAATGATTTATTCAAAAAAAAAAACAAAAAAAAAATAATTACAACTCAATACTTAATGGAAAAAGAAAAAAAACAAAATTATTAACAGCAAGAAAAAAAATTAGTACGTATCCATTGACTAACATTGGCAAAGAGAGAAAAATAAAGGTATAACTATGTACACATACATAAAAATTAGGAATGTAATGAGAAGGAAACTAAAATATATAGGTATATAAAATTAAAAAAAAAAAATTCAAACCAACAAAAGTGCTTTCAATAAAAGCTTTTTAGAACCTATGAAACCAACACTCAGAAGCATGTGGATTTTTTTTAATAAGACAAAATTATTTTATAGAAATGCTAACCTTAAACCCAAATGACATAAGAAATTATTTTGAACCAAAAAAAAAGAAGAAGATAAAAACAATGTAGCAAACAAATTACCTGTTGAATTGCTGGTCCGGTGGTGTGCACAACACAGGATCGCTAAAAGTAAAACACACAGGAGATGGCAGGGATATTCTTATGGACGCGAGGGATACAATTTGGCTCAACATAAATTTCTCTTTTATTCTATTTTTATTATTTATATCTGTTTAATTATTATATTTACTTAAAACGAAAGAAAAGGTAACAAAATAAAATTAATATTAAAAATATAACAAACAAAAACTAGAAATTTCAAATTAAATATGCCGGGATCGAAGCAATGATGGAGGATCGTCACAAGGTTGCCTACTTTTTGGCGGAATGTATCAGGAAGTAGCGCTGTTTTTAACACCTTCCCAAACTGCTCCGGACCGTTTTTTTTTTTGCTTTTATGTTTTGTTTTATGTATGGGTTTCGTGCCGTGTTCTTTTAATTCTGTTCTTTTTCTTTTTTGTTGTTCTCTTTTGTATTTGCTTGTGGGCACATTTTTTTGATTTTTTTTTTTTTTGTTTTCGGCCTAAAACCGTATACTGAGATAAGAAGAGGAACTATGTGAAAAGGGTATATGGAGGCTTTTGATGTTCTTTTTTTTTTCTATTCACTCTTTTATATATATCATTTTATAGAGGTTTTTTTTTTTTTTTTTTATGATTGGGTATGGGGATCAGCAACATAAATTTGGAGCACCATAAGAACCGCACTATCACCAATTTTTTTTTTGTTTATTGAAGTTAGGAAAGCGGGGAAGCAAAAAAAACCACGAGCTTTAAGACAATTTTTGCTTGTCGATGACGTTATTATAACCTTTTTTTTATACATATAATATATATATGGGGTTAATTCTGTCGCTCTTACAATGTCAATTTAACCGACAAAATGAATTTGGGCACCAACAATTTTATAATCGCGATACGATTACCCGGATTTTAGCGAATTCGTTATGGCGACTTTTCACCCAATCGGTATTGATAGGTCTGTCTCCCGCGGTTACCAATCTAAAAAAGAAAGAGCCACTCACTCAGGCGGAAAAGGCCGCCTACCATTTTTCTTTTCGTTCAGTTCGGCCAAATTTTCCAGCAGTTGGGAAAAATATGAACGAAGATTATTATCACCAAGGTTTCCTAGGACAATGTTACATCACCCTTTTCTAGCGCTCATTAAATGAAACAAGTAGTATTCGACTGATTTATTTTCTTTTAATAAGGTCATTGCAAATGGAAAGTCTCAGGAACATCACCGGTACCCAGGCTAAAAAAAAATAATAGTAGTAGGAAACTAAGCCCTACAAAACTTGTTAATTTTGGGTCAGTTATGTGACCAACAAAATAAACAAGAAAGCGGCTGATGGATAAATGCACGTTTGTTTAGGCCTATTTATAGAGTCGCATTACCGCCGCATATCTTTAGCATGGAATACCCCCAGATTCTGACCGCATTCGTCCTCAAGTTCGTAAAGGTTATTACTATGAATAGCCTTAATTTTTGCCTTGACGAACTTGGGACATAACTTGGCGTTAATGCGTTTGCTCGCGTCGCTCAGAACGAAGTTGCGTTTGAAAACAAAATCCCCAACCTTGAACTTTAAATCCTTGCTGCGGGTGTTGTAGGATTGCTCATACACCTGATGCGCTCTTTCCAGGGAATCTTTTAAGTGTGCGTGGATCATATTCATCTTGGAGGCCTTTGGCAATACTTGAAATTCTGGGTTGTTGACGTTCCCAAGAGATTTCAGCAATTGGTAGTCGGAGCCGTGCTCAACCTTGCATTGTCCAAACAATGCCTCATACGGGGACATACCAATAGCAGTGTGTATAGTCGTTCTTAGAGCACTGGCGATGGAAGATAGGTGCTTGTCCCAATGCCGTTGATCTTTTTCCAGGTACGATCTAATTGCACCCAGAACCGATCGATTCACCCTCTCGCTGGCATTCGCCTGTGGAGAGTAGGCTGCTGTCCTTACATGGGTCACACCGTATGAGTTCAAGAATTTGCTGAACTCTTTGCTCACGAACTGCTTCCCGTTGTCCGACATCAAGGACTCCGGTACTCCAAAAACTGAAAAGATCTCTTCTTCCAGAATTCGAATCGCGGCTTCGCTGGTGGCTTTTCGCAGGGGATGAATATGTACGAATTTCGTAAGTTGATCCAGGCACACTATGATGTACGTGTTACCACGTAGAGACCGCGGGTATGGTCCCAAAAAGTCTACGAAGAGGTGCTGGTACGGCCTTTCAACCACAAAAGCTTTTCCCATTCGTGGTCGTAAAGTGACATTAGGGGCCTTCGAACCCTTGCATACGTCGCAATTCGCTATGATCGATCTTACTTGAGCCGCCATATTAGGCCAGTAAAATCTATCGCGAAGACGATACAACGTTTTTGCAATTCCCCCATGCCCCGCTTTCGGTGGTTCATGGGCCAGTAGGATCAAGGATTCGGTCAGCGCCGATGGGACCCAAAGCTTCCACACCCTGTCGTCTTCGACGGGGTGCCCTGTGCAAAATTTTACCTTCTTATACACATAGTTATTGGAGACTTGAAGGTCAGGAAGCTGGTCGTTGTTGCTTTTGATGGTTTCGATTAACCGCACATATTCATCCGATTTAAAACTCGGATCCGCGAGGTTAATGTGAAGTACCTCATGGGAGCTACTCAGAAATGGGACATCGTTTAAAGAATCGACGGCGTATACTCGCGATAACGCGTCTGGAACAACATGCTGCGATCCTTTACGATGTTCGATATCAAAAGTAAACCCTTGAAGCTTTAAGCTCCATCGCGCTAATCTACCATTCAGATCCTTCTGACCCATAAGCCACTTTAGGCTTGCATGGTCAGTCACTATTTTGAAGGTTTGTCCCTCCACATATGGTCTAAACTTTTGTACTCCTAATACTGCAGCGAGGCATTCCAATTCTGTTACAGAATAGTTGCGCTGCGCTGAGTTCAGTTTGTGGGAATAATAGTATATGGGCCGATCCAGACCTTCTTCATCTTCCTGACAAAGAACGCAACCCACGCCAGAGGATGATGCATCGCACAAGATAGTAAAAGATTTTGTAAAATCCGGGTTTATTAATATGGGGGCTGAGGTGAGTGCCTCCTTTAACTCCATAAAGGCTTTTACTGCCTCAGGACCAAACTCAAATTTATTACCCTTTTTTAAGGTGTTAGTTATAGGCGCAGCAAGTGCAGAATAGTTCTGAACGAACCGTCGGTACCAACCAGATAGTCCCATGAATCTCCTGACTTGTCGAGCTGTTTTGGGGATAGGAAACTCTACTATGGAAGCTACCTTATCTGGGTTAGTTTTCAGGCAGCCCTCACCCACAATGAACCCAAGATACTCTAGCTCTTTAAAACAGAAGTTGGACTTATCTACGTTAATAGTAAGACCCGCTTCTGTCAACCTTGTAGCCACGATCTTAAGCATCATTAAATGCTCATCAAAATTCCGAGAGGTAATCAGTAGGTCGTCCAAGTAAACGAATATGTTTTGCTTCAATTCGTGAGGTATTACCTTATCCATGAGCCTGCACATGCGCTGTGGCGCATTGCAAAGGCCGAAGGGCATAACCTTAAACTGATAAAGTGGTCTGCCCGGAATGGTAAACGCAGTCTTTTCCCGTGAAGTTTTTTCCAATGGAATCTGCCAAAAGGCATCCTTCAGATCCACACTCGAAATGAAATGTGAATCTGAAAGACGCCCTAGCAAACCTTCAATATGGGGTAGGGGGTACGCATCCTTCTTGGTGACGGAGTTGACTTTCCGAAAGTCTAGGCAGAGCCGGTTTTTCCCGGCCTTCTTCCGTACCAAAACTACGGGAGAACTCCAAGCACTAGTACTTTCTTCAATCACATCCATCTGAAGCATACGATCCACCTCCTCATAGAGCAAGTTTTGGATTGCTGGCGACACGGGATAGTGTCTTTGTTTTATCGGGGCAGCGTCACCAGTATCTATGGTATGTACTTCGACCTTTGTTTGCCCCAGGCCATGAACGGCAAAGGATGGAAACAAGGATTTTACTTTTTCGAGCGCCACTGATTGGCCAGACGACAATACATGAGCATTTGGGTCAAGGGTTTCGGTTTGGGGCACCTGAACCAACGAAGAAATTATGTGGGGAGCAAGGTTGAACAACTTCCAGAAGTTCACTCCCAAATAGAGTTTCTGCTCGAGCGAGGGGACTATGAAAAGGCATATTTTCTTCTCCAAGCCATTGTATTTAATTGGGACATCTACAGTACCAACAATTGCCTGAACTTGTCCACTAGCCGTGCTAACGCCTGACGAAAACGGTTTATACGGTATCTGATTTTCCCTAAGGAAAGCAATTGCTCCAGAGCCTAAGCAACTAATGGTAGCTCCCGAGTCAAGGAGACCGAACATGAGGGTATTGCTTATCAGGACGTTCGCGTATGGTCTAGGGTCATCATCGTTTAACAAAGTAGTAGAGGAGATGGCTCTGTAGGCGTTTTTTTTTTCTTGGAAACGTCGTCGTAGCTTGACTACTTTTGCAGACATTTTTGGCTCAGAGCTGAAGATTCGAGAGCGTACTTTTTCGTAGTTCTGAAGCCTTTCATGGAGAGTAAGCACAGGATGGTACGTTGGTTGGTCAGAATTAAGTGCAAAGTTTTGAGGTCTTGTAAGAATTTTTATTTCTATGTTTTTGGGTGGTAAGTCTGGGGTATGGTTCTCCTTAGGGGAGTTTACTGGTTCGAGTCCGGGGTTGTCGTTTGTGAGCAATGTGCCCCAGAAACTTGATTGCTCCTCTGCCAGTTTTCCGAACATTTCGGACAATGGGGAGTTGTGGTATTGGCAAGTCCGCACCTGTAACAAAACAGGTTACGAATAGGACTAGCACAGTGGTGGTAGATATGTCCATTTGCCTTACAGTTCCAGCATACAACATTACTCGATCCTCTAGGGTTAACTGAGTACCCGACAGCGTCTACGCTCTGAGGGCAAGGAACGTCAGGATTCTCAGCGTCTAATTCGTTCACTCTTCTGGGAAAATGTGACTGAAACTGTTGAGGCTGCCTCACACGAGGAGTATGATCGGCACCATATTTTTCAATGGTCCGACATATGTAAACCATCTCTGGCAAACTGTTCGTTTTAAACGTCAACAGTCGCCCTCCAATTTCAGGTCGAACATTTTGCCGAATCAAAAATATGATCCGTTCCGGACCTCTAGGTGATCGCAATCTCGAGTTTAATTTCAGAAGGTCAGAGTAGAACTGGTCGAAGGACTCGTTTGGACTTTGACGACGATCGTCCATTTTCCGGGCCAACTCTTCGTCACTCTCAAGACTCCTGAAGTGCTCCACTAGAGCTAACCTCAAATCAGGCCAGCTAAGGGATGGATGGGTTTTCAGGTGTATCCAGAACCATGCGCTCACTTCACCATCAACGAAATGGTGAAAGTTCCGGACGATGTCTTCCCATTCCACGTAGTATGAACAACGAAGATGTTCGAGACGGAATAGGAAGTCATCAACGGTCATATTCTGGTTGTCGTACTTCAACCCCCACTTGTGAAAGTCGGTGTACCGACTAGTGGTGGGAGCAACCTGCCCATAGCCTGGGTTAGCAGGTCTAGAATGTTGGCCACTGACATCGTTTATCTGCATATCGCGCAACTGTTCCACGAAATCGTTGCTATATGCGGCACCGAGATGAGACTGGTTAGGTGGTGCGTAGTTCTGATGATGATGCTGAGTTTCGAAACCTGGCTGTTGTTCCAGAATAGGGTTTTGTGCCTGATTGGAGGTTGGTGCATTGCCTGAATTGTTAGGGGTTGAAAAATGGAGAGTTTCACGGATTACGTCGGCGACAACCTGACGAAGCCTCTCCGATTCCTCTTGCAGTTCCCTCCGAATAGTGCCCATATCCCCTGCCCTATTTAACCCAACAGTTGCAGTCATTAACTCCCTGACATACCGCTGGGTTGCTGCATCATTAGGTTCTTCCTGTATGCTATTATCCAAGTTAGGAACAGACATATGATTAACCGAATTTCGCTGTCCTGCAAATCTAGTGTATAGAGGGGCCTGGTTAGCTGAAATACCCTGCGCTGGTGATATGGGATCCGCTGGCCTAGAAGTGTCGCTTACCATAGCAGAGGTTGAACCGTGGACCAAGTTAGTAGCTTGGGTAAAATCACTATGGCCGGTCAAGGGATTTGGTAAGCTCTGACTACTCCTTTTTCGATTAGTTGTCTCAAGTGACTGTTGGGCTGAAGTATGCGGCGACGATTGGTGACTAACCGGAGCACTGTGAGATGGGGGAGAGTGCTGAACATTATAATTTGGGGGGTGTAAGTAAAATGATTGAGGGGATTGATCTGTCCAACCCCGCCTACTTCTCAAATAGTACGGTGGTCTACCTCTCCCTGACATACCTCCCCTTTGATCAGACATACCTAATACCTATGCCTTTTTAACGATTATACGAGTATGATGTTTTAGGGTTGCAAATAAAATTCGTAAGAGTTTTACGATAAAAATAAATGAAATTGAAATAACCTTGAGAGAAAAAAAAAAGAAAAACAAAAGCAAAGAAAATTTGGTCAAACTGAATAAGACTATGCGAATAAGTGCGCTATAATAAAACGAGTAATTTGATATTCTAACTTTTCACGGAATTATTTTGGTTGGGATTTTAATATTATTATAATTATATGTAGATATGTTATCGGGGTGATACTTGGCGGCAGACATAATTGAGTATGGGGACAACACAAGCAAAGCATTTGTTTCGAGAGAAGCGGGATCCTCGGGAGTATACAAGCTTTTGGCGGACAGACCTAGTACAACGAACTAGTACAATAAAACCTTTGCACCAGCGGATACCAGTACTTCGCGAAACCCTAAGGTGTATGAGGTTGGAAGTGTTACGAGAAAAAAAAAAAACTACTGCAACTGACGAATGAGGTCTATAAAGAGATTCCCTATCCCGGTCAACAGTTCATTCGCTATTCGCAACTTCCAGCCTAAACGAGAGGAGTATCCATGGGAAGCAATTCGAAGATTGCTCTGAATGTAATTCCCGAAGACTCTCAGAACTCCTCTGCCGTCATCAAGGACTTCCAATCCTGAGCAAAAACATATAATGCCAACGCGTTTGCCATTATGAGACTCAGGATCTGGTTGTCTTTGGAATCAAGAATGGGTACCTAGTATATTAAAGCTCATCTAATGGAAGCCATTTAGTTCTGTACATAGTTGAAAATACTTGGACATCAATGAAAAGAAATTGGAAAAATTTTGGAAAAAAAAGAAAATTATATATAAAGATCTTGTGCCCCACAAGGATTTGGGAAGCACGGAAATAGTGCCCCACGTTGGGCGCCACCTGTAACGGTATACGATGTTGGGGTGTACCTTCCACCCTGGTAGATACAGGAATCCACGATGTTGTGATTGGGTGGAAGGGTGTCCGATGGGCGAAGGCAAGGTAGGCATGCTAGCTGAAAGCACGTGCTTAGCTCGTCGATGGGGTGGGGTCTTTTGCCTGCCTAACGGACTACCGTACGTTTTCATGCCTAGTCAAAAAAAAAATAAAAAAAATTATGGGAAAGGGAAAAGGAACAAAAACTGGATGGGAAAGGTATGAAATGGGATACTGAAGAAAAAAAAACTGGAAGAAATGGACAGAACTAAAAACCTTGGTATGCTGAGCTCAGCCAACTACAGGCTCAACAGACACATCAAGCCTCCCCTCACTTCTCTCAAAACTTCGGCACCCGAGATGGTATTGGTGCCGATGAGCTGCCTCCCCTTTACCGTACCTAATTGTTAGGTAGGGTACCATGGCTGCCACTTGCTCAAAATGTGTGGCAACCCCTAACTCAAAAAAAAATAATTGCTTTATTTATGCCACTTGGTTGTCCCGCCTCTCCATGCTTACTCACCTATGATCACCCCTATGGTGTTTGATTTTTTTAATTAGACATCATTGCGTTGACCGTTGACCTTAAGTTTTCAAAACAAAACTGTGCCCTCATGTAGCGAGAGAAATCTTAAATTAACTTCCCAGCAAAATAGTGCCAAACAAACTAACTGAAAAGACACCATCAAAATTCTTTTCGTAAAGATAACTTTCAATGATTTATTCAAAAAAAAAAACAAAAAAAAAATAATTACAACTCAATACTTAATGGAAAAAGAAAAAAAACAAAATTATTAACAGCAAGAAAAAAAATTAGTACGTATCCATTGACTAACATTGGCAAAGAGAGAAAAATAAAGGTATAACTATGTACACATACATAAAAATTAGGAATGTAATGAGAAGGAAACTAAAATATATAGGTATATAAAATTAAAAAAAAAAAATTCAAACCAACAAAAGTGCTTTCAATAAAAGCTTTTTAGAACCTATGAAACCAACACTCAGAAGCATGTGGATTTTTTTTAATAAGACAAAATTATTTTATAGAAATGCTAACCTTAAACCCAAATGACATAAGAAATTATTTTGAACCAAAAAAAAAGAAGAAGATAAAAACAATGTAGCAAACAAATTACCTGTTGAATTGCTGGTCCGGTGGTGTGCACAACACAGGATCGCTAAAAGTAAAACACACAGGAGATGGCAGGGATATTCTTATGGACGCGAGGGATACAATTTGGCTCAACATAAATTTCTCTTTTATTCTATTTTTATTATTTATATCTGTTTAATTATTATATTTACTTAAAACGAAAGAAAAGGTAACAAAATAAAATTAATATTAAAAATATAACAAACAAAAACTAGAAATTTCAAATTAAATATGCCGGGATCGAAGCAATGATGGAGGATCGTCACAAGGTTGCCTACTTTTTGGCGGAATGTATCAGGAAGTAGCGCTGTTTTTAACACCTTCCCAAACTGCTCCGGACCGTTTTTTTTTTTGCTTTTATGTTTTGTTTTATGTATGGGTTTCGTGCCGTGTTCTTTTAATTCTGTTCTTTTTCTTTTTTGTTGTTCTCTTTTGTATTTGCTTGTGGGCACATTTTTTTGATTTTTTTTTTTTTTGTTTTCGGCCTAAAACCGTATACTGAGATAAGAAGAGGAACTATGTGAAAAGGGTATATGGAGGCTTTTGATGTTCTTTTTTTTTTCTATTCACTCTTTTATATATATCATTTTATAGAGGTTTTTTTTTTTTTTTTTATGATTGGGTATGGGGATCAGCAACATAAATTTGGAGCACCATAAGAACCGCACTATCACCAATTTTTTTTTTGTTTATTGAAGTTAGGAAAGCGGGGAAGCAAAAAAAACCACGAGCTTTAAGACAATTTTTGCTTGTCGATGACGTTATTATAACCTTTTTTTTATACATATAATATATATATGGGGTTAATTCTGTCGCTCTTACAATGTCAATTTAACCGACAAAATGAATTTGGGCACCAACAATTTTATAATCGCGATACGATTACCCGGATTTTAGCGAATTCGTTATGGCGACTTTTCACCCAATCGGTATTGATAGGTCTGTCTCCCGCGGTTACCAATCTAAAAAAGAAAGAGCCACTCACTCAGGCGGAAAAGGCCGCCTACCATTTTTCTTTTCGTTCAGTTCGGCCAAATTTTCCAGCAGTTGGGAAAAATATGAACGAAGATTATTATCACCAAGGTTTCCTAGGACAATGTTACATCACCCTTTTCTAGCGCTCATTAAATGAAACAAGTAGTATTCGACTGATTTATTTTCTTTTAATAAGGTCATTGCAAATGGAAAGTCTCAGGAACATCACCGGTACCCAGGCTAAAAAAAAATAATAGTAGTAGGAAACTAAGCTATGGCCGCGTTACCGATTGAGAGAACCATTATTTCGTTGCCCTTTACACACACAGGCCTCGACTTTGCTGGACATTTTACGATAAGGAGTTTTTCGGGGCGAAGTTCTCGGGTCTCAAAGGGATATGTTTGCGTTTTCGTGTGTTTTGCCACTAAAGCCATACATCTGGAAGCGGCAAGTGACTTAACCACGGATGCATTTCTCGGCGCTCTGAGCAGATTCATCTCGAGACGCGGATTGCCAAAAGTCATCTACTCTGATAACGGAACGAATTTTGTAGGTGCTAGCAAAATACTCGTAAAAGAGTTCGATCGATTTCTTCAAACCTTCTCTTCAGATGTGACAGAGAAATATAAAGATTGTGGACTGCAGTGGAAGTTTATCCCCCCTGGCGCTCCGCATATGGGAGGTCTCTGGGAAGCGGGAGTGAAGAGCTTCAAATCCCACTTTAAAAAAGTCACTGGAGATCACAGGTTCACCTTTGAGGAGTTTTCAACTCTTCTAGCCCGAATAGAGTCTTGCCTTAACTCAAGACCTATTTCACCAATATCCGAGAGCCCCAATGATATTCCTCCTTTAACACCTGGGCATTTTTTACGAGGTGGCCCCCTTTTGGCTTTCCCAGAACAGGAGCATGGCGATCAATCCCTCAGCTGTGTTAAACGGTGGGAATGATTGAAGATACTACATCATCAATTTTGTATTCGTTGGAAGGAAGAGTATCTCAAAGAGCTCCATAAGAGATACAAATGGAAGCATCCCCAGAGGGATGTAACAGTAGATGACTTGGTAGTTATTAGGGACGAACGGCTTCCTCCAAACGAATGGCGATTAGGTCGTGTCACCAAACTGTATACCGGTTCCGATGGAAGAGTGCGCGTGGCAGACATAAAAACCCAATCTGGTGTGCTAACAAGGCCTATTGTAAAACTTTGCGTTTTAACTTCAACTTGAAAAAAAAAAAAAAAATAAATAAATCTCACAACGTATGGGTGCGTATACGTAACATTTTGTTTTTTTTTGTATTTAACTTTCTTTTAACTGCTTTGAATTTTTTATTTGAATTATTATTATCTGCACTGATTAGGAAGGAATGTCACGTATTTGTTCTGTACAGCCTGTAATAATAATTCTAGCTCTTAAATATTTTATATAATTCTGTTTACTATCCTCTACTAACATTTCCTTCCCAAACGGAGTGAGTGGAACCCCTCCGATAACAAAAGGATCCCCTATATGATATACAGATTGAATTGAATTCTATTTAATTACTTTCTTTGTAAACCTAATAATGTATTGTTTTATAACATTTAATTGCTCTTTTTTTTTGCTTTTGCACCGGTTGCTGCAAGGCGGCCGGCAATGTTCATGTGAAAGCACATCACTGATATTGTACTAGATCATAAGTTAAAATCTATAGAATATTTTATGTAAGAGGGCGCTTTAGTCCCTCCCGGATTGCTAACGTTAACCTTTTCAATGTCAACCAACTATTTGTTTCCTCCTTCTTATATTAACTCTCGTCGAGGTAAGAACTATTTTTGGAAAAGGAATAAATCGACCCTGAAAATTAACTCCACTATTTTTTTTGATTTCCAATTCTTTTTCCTCCCATATCAACCATCGGCGAGACCCACTTCAAAACCAGCGACTATGAGCTACCCGAACGCATCCTAACATACATAATTTGCTTACTATATCATCAACTCAATCAAGGAATATTTTGTATGTTTAATACTTTTTTTCTGTATTAATATTTTTATTAGCATTCTATAGCTCCACCAGCTCTCGAAACAGATTGATTAATTTGTGTTTTTGCTGGAATTGCAAGCCACCGAAAAAAGATCCGTTTCGTTGCTTTTAGTGTGAATCGTAAGTGTTTCATGTTTTGTTCATAGAAAGAAACTGATTTTTTTGTTCTATTTTGTTGTGGTATTGCTTTATTTAATTCATTCCATTTCAATTATTTTAAGGTTTCTTATTTGAAATCAACTTATTATGCGGCCAAAAAAAGATAAATTTATTTTCAAGATTGAAGATTTCATTGTTTTATTTTAGATTGTGTCAAAAATGCCACGTCAGCGAAGAAGTGATATTGGTCATCGGTCGCGTAGGACTCAAAATAGATCAAATGAAAGGCAAAATCAATCACAAGAAGAGCGAGAAAATCAAAATCAAATTCAAAGAGAACGTATGGCCAGATCAGGTTCAAGTCAGGTAGCGTAGCCCGTGCATACTTCGTAGTGCAAAATAGTTAAAAAGATAAACTGTTTTTATTGTAATCCTCTGTGGTACACAACATTTTTTTGTTTTTTTCAGAAATCGTATTGCGTAGACAATATTATTGACTTTCATTATTTATATCAATGTTACAAATTTTAAAAACTTTGGCTTCCAATTCCAAGACTGTCGAAGAAGCTGTACCCGTTCGGCTTTGCCAGTGCACAGGAATTGTATTGCTTAGGTCTTAGGTAATAATGTTCTTTCGTAAAATGCGAGAAATGATAATAAATCGACTTGGTGAAATTTTCTTTCTGCCTGAACCTGAAATAAGGCGATACGAACAAAGCAAATGAAGAATAATGAAAATCGGCCCAGCGGTTATCGAGATATAACGTCATCGAGTTTCACCCCATAGAAGATGATTTTTGTACCTATAGGAGGTATAAGATTTTGAATTTTTTTTTTTGTATGTGAAGTGCCTCTCCCCTTTGACCAAATTTGACAATTATTCACAGGAGCACTCCAGAGCCAATAACTAAGATCATCTGTAAGTTTGAGCTCAATCGATTCGGTGGTTTTCAAGATAGGTATACGATTTTAAATGTTTTTTTGTTTGGGCGGTACCACGCCCCTTTGTCCAATTTTGACCAATATTCACAGGAGCACTCTAAGGCCAATAACTAATTCTACGTCTTGCGTTCGCTATGACAATATATAAGGCGCAAGGACAATCGTTGGAATTGTGCGGAATTGACTTAGAATATCCATGCTTTTCCCACGGACAATTATATGTATCATGTTCACGTGTAGGAAAGCCATCAGTTCTGTTTATTTATACCACAACTCCGGGCAAAACAAAAAATGTAGTTTACGAAAAGGCTCTGCGATAGTTAAAGTAAAAACATAGCATACGATAAAAAGAAGAAGAAATAACATAAAAAAACCGAGTGTATTTAAAAGGAATGTGTTTTTCATTCTTATATTAATGTGATTTGCATATCGAAGCAGGCACAGGGTCCGCTAGTTACTGATAAAAAATAAAATAGTTGTACAATTTTATGCCGAGTCCGAACGGCTGAATTGAGAAGCTTTTTCAGGACAGTCATAGAGAGAGAATCATTATATTAATGTAGCCCCGTCTTTTGTGCGTCCGATTACGGTGCTATGCCAAAACCGAGTTATTAAAATATGGACCAAATAAAAGGTAAATATAAAATCTTTGGGCACAAAGAATAAAAATTAGAATTGTTGATTTACCAAATAATGTGTGTATCTCATCTACTATAGAAAATGAGTTATAAATTTATTGCAAATTGTAATAGGCTACACGAACACCTACATACAATGTCATGAAAGTAAAGAAAGTGTTGCATATATATAGACTATGTCACTTCGTACGGCTCTTCGGATAAAGATAAACAGCCTTATTCATAACACTTAAGTAAATCTGAATTAGGGCTAACTTTGGTTTAATTGCAGAAAACTTTTCGCTAAGTTAATTTCCACTTAATCAAGTGTCAAAAACTGGGCATTCATAAGCAAATTAACTCTGAATTAAATTGTTCATTCACTCAAATCATGGCATATAAATACTATTAGGTTATCATTTCATTACCAAATATCGTATATATAATTGATTTGTGCATTAGATACCACAACAAAAATCAGTATTTTCCAAATTTAAATAACAAAATTCCATAAAAAAAATCTCATGACAACTGCGTTATACAATTTAATTAAATCATATCTAATGGCGTTTTTTTTCTCATGCACAGAACATTCCAGAGAAAAATGTCAGAATTTATCAAATATTTCTACCAAATGCACAATTTTATACGAAATGCTGGTACATATACTTTTACGCTTATTGCCTTAATTCATTGATTGGCGTCGCAAGTTTTATTTTTTTACTGCTTTAAGACTCCGAACAAAGGAAAAGCATTACGTTTCTATTTGCGAATACTAAGAGCAAGGTTGAAACGAAATCTAATAGTCGAATATTAAGCGCGTTTGTGTTTCCCGTAATTCCAGTCAGACTTGCTTCGTGGCTATCACTCGTATTTACCTGGCATTTAAAATTAAATAAGGGGTTTTCAATTGGTATGGGTCGTTGCCAGCCAGATTCGTCTGGACTGGAGCTTTGCCGTGGTCCATGAGAGTGTACAGGAGAACTCGAGGCAGTCAATTCGACGTGCATAAGAAATCGGCCTTTCGCAGATTCCAACTTGGCGAATTTTGCATCGGGACTTGGGCTTACGCCACTACAAGATCCAACTAATTCAGGAGCTCAAAGTTAATGAACATATAGGCCCCTATTGTGAGTGTCGATAGTTAATCTTTGATCGATTGAGAACTGTAATTGTCAATTGCGATCGATATTTGTCGATTTGACAGTCGCTTGTAGTCGATTACATATGTCTGATGCTGATCTATGCTTTCTCTTGGAAGTGAAAACATTTTGTGCGTACGAATAGCTAAAATCAATCGACGCAGTCGACAATTTTCGTGACGATCGCTAATCGACAATCACATTAAGGGCCATAGACAAAGCCGTTTGTTCCCTGACTTGGCTTCGGGGCGTTTGGAAGAGTACCTACCTCAATTTTGGCCGAAAAATCATCTTTATCGACGAGGCGCATTTTTGGATGAATATACGGGTATGTCAACAAGCAAAATTGCCATAAATATGGGACGACGATATTTCAACGTCGACACGTCCCTATTGAAAAACCCTTTAGTGAATCTTTAGTAAGATCAACTTCACATATCTCTGATTTTAGAAGGGCGTCGAAAAAATATTTCAACCTCTCTAGGGAGTCGCAATATAAAAAAGATTGGGAATTCCTGGCACTAGATGGTATATGAGCAAAAATTCTTTATGAATGAACATTTTTGAAGTCGTAATTAAAATAACAGTTTCGAGTTTGACGTGAGTTAGCTGAGACACTGATAAATTAACAGATTAAATGAATAAGGCTGAAAGTAATTTCTTACAACAAACGAAAAAGACTATTCGAACAGGGTCTGTACAGATTTTGACCAAACTTATTAGTCATTATAATGTAAAATTGCATTTACCTTTAAAATGATTGTATACATGTTTAGTAATCAATTCCTGTCCTGTTCCTGTTATTAGTAAAAGGGAAAGATCTATAGCCCTTTAATTGTATTTTCCATAATAGAGAAGTTAAACAGAAAAAAAAAACCCCAGCCTGGGAAGTGCTGAAGGACTTTTTCTACCTATGCTGTATGCTTAGTTATCAACTCAGACAATGACACCAGCGCTAAGATTAAACGAGGACTAACTCTTGCCAATCGCTGTTTCTTTGCGCTAAGAAAGCAACTGAGTAGAAAAAATAGACATGGACACTATCAAAAGCGAATGAGGTTAATCTTGATTGTTTCGAGAGGAAAACTCTTCGAGTAATCTTCGGTCCCCTCTTCATAGAGGAGGAGATACAATTACGCACTGTACGGGCTGTACAGCGACATCGACCTAGTCAGAAGAGTGAAGGTCCAACGACTGAGGTGGCTGGGTTATGTAGAGCGAATTTACACGAATACTCCCGGTACGGAATATCTTATATCTTCAAATCCACACCCGAGTGACGGCGCAGTAGAGGAAGACCACGACTTAGGTGGCGCACGCAAGTGGAACTTAGTCCACACCGGACTGTTGCGCCACCTTAAGTAGCCTGGGATACCCGTTCTATTATAATAAAATGATTGTAAGCAGCTAGACCTAGAGTACCTAAACGTTGCGCCAGCTATTTACTTACTTACCTATTCATATCTACTACTAAACTTTCAAATCACACGTGGACGCATTGGTCTAATTTTGGGAGGTCCCAGAACTACCCAATCGATATAGCTACCAACCTGACGACGATAAAAATAAGTTCCCTCACAAAATTTAATTCGCCTAGGTCAGTTCGGACGCTATTTGTGTTTATAACAGACAGACATTGCTAAATCGATTCAGGACTTGACTCTGATTCAGAATATACTATATACATTATACATACTTCATGAGGTCTCCGGTGACTCCTTCTTGTCATTACAATAATGTACATAATTGCAAAGAGAATATTATGTATATACCTTCCTGATGTTGAGTCCCTTGTCATGTTATCGGTCTTTTATCAATGCAAGGTATAATAGACAAGCTACAAAAATGTGTCCATCATACCATGTCCATCGTGGAAAATTTGTTGGACGAAATGGCAACTCTGTTCTGAAAATTGACATAATATGTCAGTAAATTCATACCCAAAATAACGTAATATTTTAGGATACACTAGGTATATCTTTAAAATATACGTTGTAACATTTTTATTATATAAGATCTTAAGCACATGCGATTCTCATCAGAACACAAACAACATTATGGTTGCGTTACCCTAGCTGCAGTAATCTAGTGTTCGTTTTCATTTTTATATTACTTTGAAGATGAGGCTGGTGCTCCACCGTTACAAATACACCACCCTCTGCTAAATGATCAAGAATACACACTTAGCTCTGGAACTGGAATCAGAGCTCCTTACCGAGAACGAGATATTATAAATTACTTTGGTTCCTTATCTTTGTTGCGTTCGGAAGCATAAGACGAGAATTTATTATCATTAGTTTTGAATGTCACATTCCACAGAGGAAGGAGTAAGCAAGCAAGCATCCAGATAAAATGAGAGATGAAAAGAACCCACTACCAGTGTGGTGTGTGTGTGTTTATAAGTGTGGAACGAATGTACCAAACCACCTAAAGCAAATTTCGTCCTTGTGTCGATTCTAGATTGCTTTTCTGGGGTTGTTGTTGTTTGTAATGCGTGGATTTAGTTTCTGAATGAAGTTAAATTCCATTTTATTGAGAACATATTTTGTGTAGGCGAAATCTAGCAAAAGCTTTTGAGGGGATATGGTAAACCGATAAGATGTTTTTACAAGGTGGGCTAATGATTATTCGGAAATTTTGCTCTTTTTGGAGGTTTATTCAAGATTACATAAGTTTAAACACGTATGTATGTGTGTCTGTAGGATAAATAGCTAAGTACATAATCACATCAACGATTTATAGTTACAAATTAAATATACCCAACTACATTTATACCTACCTATTGGAAGTAATACAGGGTGGCGCACCAATTGTGCTACAATAAGAAATTTAAATAACTTTTTTTTTATCAATGGATTTCATTTTTTTTTTTCTTATTGTATAGAAAATTCAATTTAATTTTATATAACTATTTGTTTTTTGAAGATGATAGACCTCCATGCACGCATATATGCGACACCTTTTGATCAAAAAATTATTCATTGCGGCCTGAAGGGTTGAAGTCGGGATCGCCTCAATTATTGTTGGATTGGACTGCTTCAATTCAGTAAAATTGCTTGGTTTCGTTTTGTACACCTCTTGCTTGACATAACCCTATATAAAAAAAGTTTGGTGCAGTCAGGTCAGGTGATTATGGGGGGCAGCGGAAAGTGGAGTTTTTGGATATTAACTTGCAATAATTTTTTGGCAAAATTCCAGGCGATTCTGGATTCTGGTTTCACCAACGGTCATCACTCATGAAGCTCATAACAAGTCAATACAATCTCTAAGGCATCAACGATCAACCACTGATTTTCCAAACGGATGAAGAAGATTTGATGAAAACTAAAAAAAGAAAATAAAAGTTAATTTGCCCTTTACCTTAATTACGCCCCTAATTTTACCCATTAAATCAATTTCTCCAGACTAAAGGAATTGAAATGTGGTAAAACAAAAGCCACAGAAACAACAAACCATTTATTTTTAAAAGCTTAGGATACTTAGATCTCAAAAATTGTCTATCATAATAGATGGAACGACTGATCACAAACCACACAGAACTAGACCGCCGACTTCTGTGCATCTACGCGATTCTCCCCGGAATGAATTTCCCTGTCTGTGAATACGTGTGAAATGTCAAAATCAATGGCGGCAATGATTTTCCATGCTTTACCATGGGCCTAGAATTTTTCAAGTATGCGTGCATTTATGGCGCTCATTTGATTTTGTACAGCACCAATACATGAAAAATCCTGGGCCCGCAGGCAGCTTGTATAGGCAAAGTCCGTTATGTGGGAAGAGTCGACGGTCTAGTTCTATGATCACTCAGGATGTCGTGCAGATCGGACGAGTTTTTTGCGCATGTATTTTTAATTATGAAAAGTGTTTATTTAACTTCTTAGAATGCGCAACGAAATATTGGGAAACAAACTACTTACAACTTAGTTTCACAAATGCGAATTCCATGTACATAATATTATTACAGCATAATTTCCTAATTTATTTGAATTTCACAATGGATTATGATTTGTGATCGCCAAATGATGCCTTTAGTGAAAATGACGTCAAACTACACCACTAAACAATTCGTTATTATTCAAAATCACTTTCAAAATCTTAATCTGAATCCATATTTACAAATCTCTATCAGCCTTATTTATTAGAATTCGCTAAAATGCTTCTAAACAACCGTTTAGTTACGCAGTGTATAAGTATTTATGCAGCCTCTATACAGCGTCGTAATATTTCTTATTTATAAAACGTTTTCGGATCCATATTAGTTATACAAGGTTTGTGTCAGATTGAGTACTAAAAAGGGAAAATCTTAGAATTATCTGTCAAAAAACATAAAAAAAAACTTAACGGCTAATGTCAATTGCAAACTTTAAATTCCAATGAATGGTTGTCGGTTGCAAAAAGGACGATATGGAAAAAGTCAAAAGAAAACGTGCGGAGAATTGGGATTGTGAAAAGGTATATACAAGAATGCATAATGTAGTCAGTGGTAGTGGTGTATATAACCAACACTTTATAATATTTGCAGATACTTCTGAGGCAACTAATCGAAGATAAAATCTTGGTAATCGAGAATAAAAATGTAGATACCAACACATCAAAGTTGAAGAGGGAAGCTTGGAAAGAAATAACAAATGAGTGCTTAGATTATATTAGTTATTCATATTATTGCATCACTAAACCCAAGTCTCCCGATCCGTCCGATGCGAAATTTATGGCGCTAATCCCTCATGAATTCGAGGTGGATTATAATGAATTTGATTGTGATATTTCCGATTCATTGGTTTGTATATCAAGTTACATAATATTGAATCAAAAGAAAATAATATTCTGTTTAAATAGATTCCAAAGGACAAGATTTTTGGTAAAGAGGACATTCAAATCTCCAACTCAAACAAACGGCAGGAAAACCATGCTTAAATCCCATTGGCAAGGCATCGTTTCAAATATCCCCTCCATCTACACAACGAAAGCATTAGCCATACTTGAAGCTGCTAAGATCAGTTCCTTAAGAAAAGGGAAATGGGCCATTTGCTCTGATAGCTTATCAGTACTACAAGCCATTGTTAATCCAAGGAACGACACAGACATTGTAGTCAAGATTTGTGACATCCTAGCAAAAGCGAAAACAAAAATAAAGTTAATCTGGACTCCAGGCCATGTAGGAATCAAGGGCAACGAATTTGCAGACGCTGCTGCGAACGCGGCACTAAATGCTCCTACCTACGCCATCAACACCTTTTCCCGACTTGATTTGCAACGACATATAAATCAAAAGTGCCACAAAGAAAGATTAATTGACTGGGAACACTACAAACACCACTACAGCTTAATTAACCCGACAAGAACGCAGCCTAAATTCCCAACAGATGTAACGAAATCCGAGCTAAAAACATTCATCCGCCTACGGCTTGGTCATACCGCCTACACCCACCAACACCTACCTGCCCCAACTGTTTCAACTTCATAACCATGACGCACATACTAACCTCCTGTTTTTTATCGAGTCACCACCACCAAATCATCCACAACCCTAACCTCATCGAACTCTTGAGAGAACCTAAAAGAACCAATATCTTAAAAGTAAACGAAATATTCAAACTTCCTATTTTTTTTATATATTTGCTGCTAATTGCTCTTATTTATATTAGTAACAATTTATAATTGTATATTGATATTTATTAAATAAATAAATAAATTGTTTTCAAATTAAGAGCGAATAATATTGAATAGCAAATTTATCTTTAGATTGAATTCAACTTTATTGAAATTGGTGAAGATTCTTTTGAAAAGGTGGATTCCTAGAGAATGAGTGCCGAGAAGATTTTACATCGCTTTTGACTTCTTCGTTCAAAAAATCTTCTAAGCAAAATGTAATTTTATGATTTTTTTAATTTGTTGCTTGCAAACTGCAATTCTTTTACTTTATTAATTTTTAGATGAATTGGAAAGATGAGGCGCGAAAAGCGGAAGTAATTGAATTGGCTATAGAGACTCGCGCAGAAGTTAGAATGGGTGTATGGAACTTGAGCACGAAGAAAAAATGAAAACCCTAATAATGGAGCGCACCGAAAAGTTAAAGACGCTAGAGATGGAGCGCGATGAAAAGTTGAAGACGCTAGAGATGGAGCGCACCGAGAAGATAAAAACGTTGCAGATGCTGTGAACCGAACAGCTAAAAGACGGCAAGTGGCAGTAGAGCAGAACCAAAGTCTGCCGATTAAAAGAGTTCGCAAACGCAAAGAGGATTGATAAATTGAAAAAAAAAAAAAAAAAAAACAATTAAATTACACTATTTAAATCAGTTATAGGGAGGTAGGTACCTAGAAATGGAAGCTGGTCTTCAAAATCTATTGCTAAATTGTGCAAAACTACCAATGCGATGAATGTTATTTTGGCGTTTTTTAAAGAACATCTCATTCATGACAGAAGAATTCGAAATCTTTGTTTCCAAACGCCAAAGCATCTTTCCACCGTATTGCGAGTTGATAATATGAGCCACATTGTACTGACGTTCTCCATCCGTTTGAGGATTTAAAAGCGGGGTAAATAGAATGTTAGTAAAAGCGTAGCCACCATCTCCAAGCAGACGACCCTTGAACTCACCGCTCTCAAAGCGTTTTTTTAAATAACTTTCTCTAAAAATTCGAGTGTCATGGGTACTACCTCTCCAGCGGCAAACAACATCATTTATTTTAAGAGATGCGTCGCATACAACTTGAGTATTTAGCGACTAATACCCCTTTCTATTTATATAATACTGTCCGAAAGGACCACTAACTTTCGGAATCTTAATATGGGTGCAATCAATTGCAATCTTAATTGAAATCCACGTATATCGAAGAACTTGCTTATAGTACTTATCTGTTGAGATATTGTTGTTGGCTTTTTCACGAAACTAGCCCTTTTGGAAGCAAATGCTATTGCCACACGTTTACATATTTGACAGAGACTGGGTTGGCTGAACCCGTGAATATCTGCGCCGTCGTCTTGAATCTATAAAACAATACGAAAGGTTGAATTAAGTTCAGAGTAAGTGAATCAAAGAAGGTGGGCTCCATTACCCTAATTCGATGACTGTCCATGCACTATAAAGAAATCCACAACCAACGGTGTCCTGTCCATGTCATTACCAATAAAAAAAAAAAAAAACAAAGTAGGTACATACCTCGTTTCGTCCCCAATATCAAATAACAGCCATAACTTGCAGATCTATAGGAATTTTACCACCTCTGTTATCTCCGCTTAGATCTGAACGCACAATTGCAATTAGTTTTTTCATATTTGCTTTCGAAAATCTGTACTTCGAACGAAAATCCTCATTTTTAAGTGTCATAGGATCAAATCCTGATTTATATTGCTTTGATCTTCTTAATCTTGTAGATCCAATAAAAGCGGCAATTGCATTTAAAGCCTCAACAAAAGGTATTGTCAATTTTTTTTATTCAAACTAAAATATGTCAGATTTTGTTCAATAATATGAAGCCAAGATTCTATTTCGATTCGACCCTTATATAGGCACTAAACAATCTTCAAACCCGTTTAGCTTATGCTGCCTCTATACAACTGAGTATAATTTTTATAAATAAGGTTTTTGCGTTTAGAGTTATTATAAAGAGTGTATAAGTTTATACACTCCGTATAACAAGTTTATAAATAAGGTTGTATATATATAAAAATAAGTTCTAAAATGTGTTCGGATACGTATAACTTGAAAACCACTGACTCTGTTCTGCCCATATTAACCGATAATCTTAGGTATTATCCCAGGAGTGCACTAAAGGAGATTGGTCAAAATTGGACAAAGGGGCGTGGCACCTCCCATAAAAAAAAAAAAAAAAAAAAAAAAACACTCAAAATCGTATATCTCGAAAACTGCCAAATCGATGAAGCTCAAATTTACAGATAATCTTAGGTATTGGCTCGTGAGTGCTCCACTGAAGATTGGTCAAAATTGGACAAAGGGCGTGGCACCGTCTACACAATAAAAAAAACATTCAAAATCTTATATCTCAAAAACCACTGAATCGATTGAGTTGAAACTTACAGACAATCCTAGGTATTGGCAAAGGAGTGTTGCTGTGAAGATTGGTTAAAATTGGACAAAGGGCGTTGGAATCAAATTGATTTCCAAATTTAATTTTTCAATTTTCGTTCGTTAACTTTCTTCACTGGCTATTTCAAATATTGTATAAAAACGATGGCGCGTATGAAAACAAATACAGTGGAAGCTCGGAAAAGTTGATCGAAATGTCCCAGAGCTTGTCAACTTTTCTGAAAAGTCAACTTTTCTGGACACTTCAAGATCTGTAGAAAATTAGTAGTTTGTTCATAAAAAGTCTTATTTTATCGGGATTAATCAGTTTTATTTTATTTAAAAGCAAAAACTTAACAAATTTTAGCGATGTTCAACTGGTTTGAAGTAGCTGGAAAGAGTGGTTTGCTTCGTATTTTTTGTAAAATGAGTTTTTACAATGTTTGTACGTAAAACCACCAGATTTGGCATATGGTGAGTTTCGTTATTTTCGGCGCACCATTTGATCAAGGCATTCACGCTTCCAATGGCTTCTGGATAAGAAATTTTTGTCGTTTCCACAGTCTCGATATCTGATTCGTCGTTAAGAGTATCAACATCCTCTATCTCGTCCTCTTCTTCAATTGAGTCCGCATTCCACTCTTCAATCTCCTCCAAAGTCAAATTGGAACTCAATCCTATTTCCGACAACAATGTATTGACTTCCTGAATTTGGTCATCATAGGAATGATCCGAAGCAAACAACTCGGACAGAGGAATGTTATCATCATCATCAAATTCATTGTCATCCCAATATTTAATCTTTTTCCATGCGTTTTGCAGAACACGTTGCGGAAGTTCATCCCAAGCAGATTTTAGCAACAAAATGCTATCGCGAATGTTATGTTATTTAACAAAGCTTCTATTGGCATATTCTCTTGGGCCACAACATTGCACAATAGCTTGTAACGATAGCTTAATTTGACCAACTTAATGGGATTCTGGTCCATCGGCTGCAAAACTGCTGTAACAATTGGGGGTAGAAGAAGCGCTGAAATGTTACCATCATTAGTTTTAAGCAATTCGATAGGTTTGTGCGCTGTGCAATTGTCAATCAATAAAATTGCTTTCGACGGTAAATTATTTTCAGTTGAAAATCGACGAACCTAAATAAGAAACTACATATGTATTGATATCGAATTTGTAAAACTGACACAAGTCCTGTTTACCTCTTTTACGAACGAACCATGAAACCAGTCATAAAACAGTTTTGATGTCATCCAAGCTGATGGCGAATTAGAGTAAATTAACGGATTTTTGAAGCCTTTAAAACAGCGCGGATTTGCAGATTTGCCAATGACCATTGGGCTCAGTTTGTGTGAACCATCAGCGTTTGCGCACAACATAAATGTGATTCGCTCTTTTGGGGTTTTTCGGCCAGGTGCTGTTTTTTCAGTTGCAGCAACGTAGGTTTTCTGAGGCAACAAGCGATAATATAAACCTGATTCATCCGCATTGTACACTTGAGCATCGCTAAGTCCAAGTTCACTAATCATTCCTCTCAATTTTCTTATAAACGGTGCGATTTGCGATGTGTCACTCGAAAGAATTTCACCACACACTGTAAGATAACGAATTCCATGCCTCTTTTTAAATTTCGTCAACCATCCATCGCTCGCATTAAATGAATTGACACCTTTTTCCGGATAAATTTTTTCGAATACAAACTTAGCTCTGGCTTTAAATACTGGACCGGTAACAGTACAATTTCGAGCACGCTGATTTAAGAACCATTCGTATAATTTGCTTTCTACCTCAGGATATTCAGCCTTATGAAGCGTTTTTGTTTGTGCTTTGTGACACCATATTCGATTGCCAAACGACTGCCGCGAACACCATTGTCAAGTTTCTTCAACATTTCTATTTTTTGTTTTAAATTTAATCGAACTTGTTTACCATTTTTGTTTGCCATTTGTTTGCCAAAATTTGGACAGCGAATAAAATTAAATGTGCCAATGGACAATGGCAGCTGCCATGGAAACATAAATTTCTTCGGAATGCGTAGCTACTGTGTTAAGTATTTTACATCGTGTATTTAAATTTGATATATAACAAAAAACGAATGCAAGTAAAAAAAAAAGTCACGCTCTAAAAAGTTGACCAAAAGTCAAAGTCAAAGTCAAAGTTGACCAAAAGTCAACTTTTTAAGGTAACGTATGGTAGCTAAAATTTGGTCAACTTTTCTGTATAGTAAACTGAGTCATCTGAGACATCTGAGAGTCAACTTTTCCGAACTTCTACTGTATAATCAAAATAAATCTTAAAATATTTAAAATAATTATTTTATAGGCTGAACAACGTGTGCCGGTCAGCTAGTTGTTATCATCATATATTTTAGGAATTATATCAACAAACACAAAATGGATATATTTTTTTTCACAAAATTCAATATAAACGTCAACTCGTTGACAGCCACCCCTGTGAGAGTTACAAAAGGTAAAACTTAAGTGTCCATGTCCAATGTTGTTTTGTACAACAAACAAATTTACCTATTTAATAAATGCTTTGTGTTTTCTCATTACCAAAAACAATTATTTTATTTGTTTCATATCAAATTCGATTTGTTTTTTGTTTGTCGTATGTGTTAAAATTGTGTCGTAGGTATGTGTTTGGGTGACAAATAGATTTGGTGAAAACGTTACATACGACAACGGCATTTTGGGAAACATTGTCTCTAATTTATTTCTTAATTAGAATATTGGTCTGATTTTAACGTTATTCAGTTGACAAATGTTTTCTGCATAAGTCATTTAATTTTTAGGAAAATCTACCGTAGGGTTTTTAAGAAAAAAAAGTTTGAACTTTAATTGCGTTGTCGCAAAAGTAGTACCGTCAACTACCCTAACATTGACCGCGTCCGTAACATTGACCGAAATCAGGAAAGTTATTTCACACCCCCCAGTCATCAAATCAATCGAACAAACCCATTTTTCTCTTCAGAAAATTGTTTCCCTATTAATCTCCAGAGGGCATTTTGAGCTCTAAGCTGATTTTCGGGCGGAAATGTATCTTTTGGCGGCAAATAGTAAACGTTGTTAAAAAGTAGCGAATTCGAGTGCGGGAAACTTTTAATCGTAAAGTATTATTAGTATTGTTGGTGCAGCAAAAAAACTTATCAGGTATGCTATTTAAAATGTTTTCTCTTAGAAAAATGTAAATTTCATGTAATAAAAGGAGTTAATTCAGCTTTAAAATTAAAATTAAAAATGTCGCCTTAGTTTTCATTTGTTATTCCCAACATTGACCGAGTGGTGTCTAACATTGACCGCCGGTCAATTTTAGGACACATACATATTGTAAACGGTTCCAATCATTGACCAGTTCTTTTTTCAAATATTTTTGATTCAGGATGTCAAAAAAAACCGAAAAGCGACGTTACAATAGCACTTCAGCTAGAGATATGGAGCTAGCATTGAAAGAAATAAAAAATGGAACATCCAGCATCAATGCATGTGCTAAAAAGTACCAAATAGCAAAGGGAACATTGATGAACCGAATTAAGGGAATTAGAGGGAAAAAAATCGGGTGTCCAACGATACTCTCAGATTTGGAGGAAAAGGAGATAGTTGCATCATTAATAAGAGTAAGTGAGTGGGGCTTTCCTTTTACTGGGGATAATTTGAGGTGCCTCACAAAAAACTATCTCGATTCCTGCAATCGTGAGGTTCCTTTGTTTAAAAAAAATAATATGCCGGGCAGAAAATGGTTAAAAGGGTTCCTTTCAAGAAACAAGCGTGATCTTTGTGTTCGAGCATCACAAAATTTAAAGCCATCCAAAGCCAAGGTCAGTCGTCAGCATGTAAGCGACTTTTTCAATAATTTAAAAACTACACTGACCCTGGAAAATGAGTTCATAGCCCCTCAAAATATATTCAATTACGATGAGACAAACCTTTCGGATGATCCTGGCTCCAAAAAATGCGTTTTTAAAAGAGGCGTAAGGTATCCCGAAAACATTAAGGATTCAACAAAGTCGAATATATCGATAATGTTTTGTGGATCTGCGGCAGGGGAGCTCATTCCACCATATGTGGTTTATAAGGCGGAGAATTTATGGGCGTCATGGTTATTGGGAGGTCCTCCGAAAACCAAATACAACCGGAGCAAGTCGGGGTGGTTTGACGGAACCATATTTAAAGATTGGTTCTTAAACCATTTCCTTCCTTACACGAGGAGGTTAAGCGGTCCTATCGTTCTTCTAGGAGACAATTTGGCAAGCCACTTTTCCCCAGCCGTCGTTTCAGCTGCTCAGGAAAACAATATACGGTTTGCCTGTTTGTTACCAAATTCCACCCATATTTGTCAACCGCTAGATGTCGCCTTTTTTGGACCGCTTAAAAAAGTTTGGCGTCGAATTTTGGACGAGTGGAAAGACAAACGCGCTCACAAGGCGCAAACGCTCTCTAAAGACGCATTTCCAGCACTATTGAAAAAATTAATAGAAGAAAGCCTGAACAAACAAAATCGATCGCCAAACCTTATATCAGGTTTTAAGAAATGTGGTATAGTGCCTTTTAATCCCAATGAAGTGATTTCACGTTTACCGGATCCAACAATTGGCGAAATTAATAGTGATGAAGTACGGTCCAATGTAGCTGATTCGGTTGTAGCAGTTTTGAAAGAACTGCGTTTTGGTTCTGGAGAATCACCAGCCCGAAAACGGCGTACAAAAGTGAAAACACAGCCAGGACTTGGAATTATGCTTGAGGATATAGAGGGTTACGAGGCACCTGTAACCTCTGAAACTGTGGCTTTGGATCACGATGTTGCTATCATCGACCAGGATCTCATTGTTGCAAATACGGAAGATGTTTCTTATGAACCGACTGAGACTGATAAACTCCAAGAACTCCAAATTGAATTCGTGGGTTCCAACTATGACGATGACTCGTCAGTCGAAGACCTTTTTCAGCAAGTCTTGCTTAGCTCCAAAGATTCTCATTAGCTTAAAAATACAATTTTCTTTTTATCTTGTTTTTACTTAATAACTATTTAATGTGATAATGTAATATAAACTAGACTGGATTTAGTTAGATGTATAGTATTGAATTAACTACCTATGTACCTAATCTACCTATTACTAATACTTTAAATTTTATTTATTTATTATTTTTTTAAGATACGGTTTTGGAATGAAGTTAAATAAAGGGCTGCCGTCTGTATTTATTATTTAATTTAACTGAATTATTATTTTTTTGTTATAATAACAATACTAAAATAAAAATAAATTTGATTTAGATATATGCAATAAATTAACGACCTATGTACCTAATCAACCTATTACTAATACTTTAAATTTTCTTTATTTATTAATTTTTTAAGATACGGTTTTGAAATGAAGTTAAATAAAGAGCTGTCGTCTGTATTTATTATTTAATTTAACTGAATTATTTTTTTATATTAACAATACTAAATTTAAAAAAAAAAAAACAGATAAATTATTATGTTTTTATTATTTAGCCGGCGGTCAATGTTAGAAACATTGGGCGGTCAATGTTAGGCACAAATGGAATCTAACATTGACCACTATACTTTTCTTAATAACTTTTTTAAAAAAAATAACATCTTCGTACATTTTTGAGAAATGGTGAAGAACGATTGTCCCCCTAGCCTGCAATTGTATTTACGCCGATAATACTTCACAAAGCTGTTATATCTGCATTTAAAGTTCAAAATCGGTCAATGTTAGGGTAGTTGACGGTACAATGTAACATATGACATTAATTTAATCGACGATTTGTAGTAACACACAACAAGCACCGACAACTGAGTACTTATAGGTAATAATGGTATCATGAGTTAATGTCATTCACAATTAATTTCTTGTTTATTAATAAGGTGAAAGACCTTACTACTCTCACAACAACTAAAATCACTAGAGAGGTGTGTTGTGTATACACTGTGTCGTTGTGTCGTACATATTATACATATACCAGAGAACATATTCACGTAGTACAAAAATTATTCTTAATATCTGTAAATAATGCCTACTGTCTTGTTCATGACATACAGATCGATAACCTCTGCGTGTGCATCTCATCCCATCTGTCGACACCTTTATTTAATTTTTTTTTTGGCTCGTTCGTGCAGAGTGTAGCTCCTTGGGGGTAGATATCCTGATAATTAATTAGTAGTAGATCCATTAGAGAGACATGATCTGCATTTTCATGTCCCGAATATAAGACTACGGATTGTTCCCTAATTAATGTTTGTATGCTGGGCACGTTGCGGATACACTCACAGTAATATTTTACACCGTACATGCAGCGATGCCAGATTACAAGATATATCTTTTTTTTTCAAGATTTTTAAGCTTCAAAATATGTGCAAGACTTTTTACCTTAAATTCATCAAATTTCAAGATTTTTTATATTGAACTATAATTTCTATGTCTAACAATTTAAAATAGCATTTCCTATGAAAGAAAGTGGTTTTCTATTCCTTAGTATTGTCAGTGAAAAAAAAAACTAATGCACGACTTCTGTTATGCACAGGAAACTATTTGTGGCATATGATAAATTGGCTCAAGGAAGTTACGAATAAGAATGATTCTAAATAGCTATGTGGCTTATTGTATCATCTAATTGCAGACTTAAAGGTATACACAAAAATTGTGGAGGAAGTCACTTGTATAGCAGGACCAAGGCAATTGCGATTGTTAAAAATATGCACCATGTGCACCTCCGTTGGTAAAAAGACCTAAGTGCCCAAATATTGATACCTTAGCAGGCTCTCATATACTGATGCAATAATCAATAAGCAACTGACATGGCAATAGGAAACACGCAATATTATCGCTCACAATTATTTTACTTTCAATGAAATTAGAGGTCTTACATCAAAGGAACTCAATTTCTGTCGAACGAAAAATTTTGCTGACTGCAGCATCTTGTAATTTGTAATGCAAAATATTTTTTCATAGTAGCAATATTTGTCATTAGTGACTAATGATTAATGATTGAAAAATATGTGTATGGGGTGGTAGGTACCAAAACTAGTCGACCGATATAGTCCATTTTCAATACCAACGACACGACGACGGTAAAAAAAAGTCATCTCACAAAATTTCTTGCTTTGACTATTTTTGAGGATATTCAGTTTGATGTTTCCTATTATGTATTTGGAAAACTACCATAACAAAGTCTTATGTCAACGGAAAATTTAATAAAATTAAAAAACGTTAAAAACTTAATATGTAAACAGTTCTTCCGAAACTTGTAAACGAAGTGCCTTTTGAAACTTGTACTTAACTAAAAAAAATTTTTCCGTTCTAGATAGTTTTTTCTATAGTTTGGGAAAATCTTGAAAAAAAGATATTTTATTTTGGAAAACAAGATTTTCAACTTTTTCATCTGGGAACACTGCGTACATGATGTTTTATTTCCTTTTTTACTTTTGATTTTTTTTAGGAACACGCATCCATGCAGCAATAGCATCGCCGAATGAATTTTAAATTCGAATAAATTTGCAAGCAAAAATAAGAAGCAATAGCAGATGTGTTTCCAGATTAAAATGTGAGGTAGGTATACATATTGCGTACAGAAAACTGCGACAACCTAATGAGGCAATGTTATCACCGGCAATAATCCCATAAAGAGTTTTTATTCTTTTCCTTATAAATAGTTTACAAGACGACAAACAGAAACAAGCACAAGGACAAAATTAGAACATATCAGAAGCAAACTTGCAATACATTTCTGCAAACTTTCGCTGACGAAGTCAAGATCAATTGCATACACCGAGAAGGTACAAGCCTCAAGCGTAAGTTCAATTTTATTTGCAGTTAAATTTATAAGGTAAATAATGGTTTTATTTTAGATATGCCTCTCAGATTGAGACAACAAGCAATAAGCTACAAAGCAACAACTAGCAACTATCAATAACCAATACGCAACTTTATTTTAACCTATTCTCACATCAAATCCATAGTATCTATTATATATTGCCTAAAATTTCTAGCTATCATCATGACATCCGGTGAATCGATTTTTTCAATGTGGAGACATCTAAGTAAATATAAGATAGTTTATTACAACTTACCTGGAAGTTTCGATCCCTTCTGATATATTCTTTTGTTTTAAAATCGTAGTCACCCCTATCGCGAATAATATTTCCCCCGGAATGTTTCCCATTCAGCAATTTTATTTACATTGCTGACAAGGGAAAAAATTCCATCGGATATCCCTAAGTATCTACCTACGCGCAAACGTGTCAATAATCACAAATATGGCTAGATAGCTAGGTACTAAGAATTATTTGTTGCTTTTCAGCATGCGCTGTTTACCGCCAGCAATAAATATTACCGTAATCAGCATCATTTTACGTTCAAGCGATATTGAGTTGCTTTGATGTGAAAGCTCTAATTAAATTCAAAGTAAAATATCTAATTGTGAGCGTTGAGCGATAATATTGCCTGTTGGAGGTTAGTCTTCGGGGAGAGCAAAGGGGTGACCGAAACAGTCTAACCCCCCGCCTATCTCCCCTAACGGAGTTTGAAAGTTCTACTACATTGACTAACGGGTTCAGCCCTTCCCGTTGGCGGTTAGTCTTCAGAAAAAAAGACAGAGAGTGGCCGAAACAGTCTAAACCCCCCGCTGGTAGCTTCTGACAGTCTGTTAGTAAGTCTGTAATAAGTCTGATTTAATCGTTTTTAAACAAAAGGTACTATTTGAATAAAGTGCACGACTGGGTCTCACGCAACTTTCTCGTTTATTGCGAATCTCCTTTAATGTCAGAGTCTTAAAACTAATTTTAAACTAAAGCTTAAGGATCAGGGGAATGGTGAAGGAGATCGATTTTAAGGCGGGTAGAGCTGCGGTTGAAATCGAAAACGGAAATGTTTGAGTTAACCTTTGGTAGCATACGGGAGATTGGTTCGTTGGACCCATATGAGGTTCGGTGGGTCGGAAGGTAAAAGAGACGAGGGCAGCGTAAATTACGGGGATTTGTGTTAAAGACAATAGAGTTGTTAAGAGGAGCGCAATCGACGGAACCTGAGAGAAGACGATAAATAAAAAGAATGTCTGCGGCGTCCCTTCGTTCCTTAAAGGAGTTCATGTTAATGAAATTTAGGCGATCTGAGTATGGAGGCAACATAAATGGATCATTCCAAGGCAGACCTCGAAAAGCAAATCGAAGGAAACGACGTTGGATGTTCTCGATTCTGAGCACATAAACTCAATGAAAGGGAGACCACGATTGACTGGCGTACTCAAGGAGGGGGCGAACAAAAGTGGTGTAGAGTGATTTAGTCACGTAGGGGTTGCAGAATTCTTTAGACCAACATTTAGTAAAGCCGAGTGATGAGTTGGCTTTTCGAATTATTTCATCAATATTGTAAACGAAAATTGAACTCCCTGTCGTACAATATGCCAAGGTCGCGGAGAGATTGAACAGGAGAGATTGGTTAACCATGGAGAAGGTAGAGCCGGGAAGGGGATTTGTTGCGCGTTTGCACGAAAGGGCAATAGTTTGGCATTTGGGAATGTTCAGCTCTAAGCAGTTTTTAAGGCACCAGGTTGAAAACCGATAAAGGTCTTGTTGAACGAGAGAGGAGTATTGAGGTGAAGAAACGAGTTTGAAGAATTTGGTATCGTCGGCGTATAGAGAGAGGCAGGAATGTTTAATGACATTTTCAAGATCGTTTATAGTAAGGATGAAGAGAAGGGGACCCAAATGACTGCCTTGCGGAACACCAGAGGTTGCCAAGAAAGGGGCCGATAGGACGGACCTGAAGCGAACGCTATAAAACCAGTTTTCAAGGTAAGAAGATATCCATTTTAACAATATGGGTTCAAACCCAAGAATAGATAATTTAAAGTGAATTAATTGATGAGATATCTTGTCAAAGGCCTAACTAAAGTCAGTTGCAATAACGTCAACTTTGTTGCCGTTCTCTAATGCTGACAGGGCAAATGACACGAATTCGACAAGATTTGTAGTGGTTGATCTACATTTCAGAAAGCCATGTTGGTTAGGGGAAATAAGAGACTTGCTTCAAAAGCTTAATGCTTCGTATAGGTATTAAACTTTCGAAGATTTTGGCTATATGTGAGAGTTTGGCAATAGGACGATAATTAGTGACTTCACTTTTTAATCCTTTTTTGTGAATCGGGGTTATGAAATTAATGTACTAAGGCCGCGTTTCCATTTGCAAGTAAACTCGCGGAAGTCTTGCAGAAGTGTCTTGCAGTGGCGTTTACATTGTTACATGAATTCTTGCAATTTCTTCTGCAATAAATATCTGGCAAGAAATATCTGTCGCGATTTATTGCAGAGGTGTTTACACAGGAGAGCCATTAATGTCGCAAGATATGTATTTAGTAATTTACTGAAAATTGTGAAATCATGGCGATAAGACGTCAACGTCTTACGTCTAACGAACTTGGGTTCGCGATTGAATTTTAAGAAGACAGGTCCTATTTTAAAAAAGTTAGATACTTCATTCCGTGATTCCACTGACTCTGCCTACCCATCGCATTCATCGACAATCCTTTTCATCTCTCTTCCGTATTTCTTGACAGTGTTGCCACACTATTGCACATTTAACCGCCTCTGGTTGTGGCACGACCCGTTGATATCTACATCGTTTAATAAAACTTGAACCTCATGTTAACGGAAACTGTTAGATTGAGGTCACTGTAAGGCATTTTCAATGTTTGTTAGACTATTCAGATCCTTGGTACATTTGAAAAATCAATGCCAAAGTAATTTGTGGCATTAAATGAGATTAAACCAGAAAAACCAAGACAATTGACTACATCAATCGTCCTACCATATGCCAATATGATATCCTCAATTTGTATACAATCAAATCACTCACTGTTCAACCAGTTGCATTTAGTTATTCAATCTCGTTTATCTATACCTATTTAGGGTGTCTTGGTGCGCATTATAGACTATCGTTTCGTTCACTACCAGCACCATAAAACTGCCTTAATCCTTATACCACATGAACGCAATCTTACCACTAAGATATCAGCCGCAATTTCCACGGCTATTATGTTACATTCCATGCCACAGCACTCTACGTATGCTTCGCAATAGCACCGAGAATGCCATAGTCATTATACGATTCTTATCAAAATCATGAAAACTTATTAAATTGTAGCAAAGCCCTGACAATAAAGCTGTAATGACGCAATATTACAAAATAAACCAAACAGATATGACAATGACATTTTGATTACCAAAAAGAAATACGACAACAGCAAAATGAAAACATTCTAGCATAAGTGCGTTTGGATGTGACACTCGCATTTTACTCTACAGCCCTTAATAAAGCGCCAAACCCTCGACTTACTTGACAACTGTTTGAATTGAAAATGAAAAGTTGTTCACCAACACTCTTAAATAAAATAACTTTTCGAATCTAAGTACGGTACGAATGTGGCGGGGTATACAGTGTACCTAGTCTTCAAGAATGAGAAACCCTACGCCCAGGTAAACAACCATTGTAGATAGTAAAAAGTAAAAGGAAGATATTTCTATGTCGGATGTCAACTGGGGTTGATAGCTGTCTCTTACTACGGATGTACAGATGATGTTGCAGCTCCGCTATACCTACAATATTGCTACCAGACCAGAAACTTTTTACAAATTGGAAGCATTCATATACTAAATACATGGATTCTCAAATATGGTTTCGTTTTGTCTTACTTTCGTATTTTAAGCTAAAAATTCCGTTCGAACTTTTTGTGATGAGTAGCTCCATTGGTTAATGTGCTAAAGTATTACGTTTGTGGATTTCATTTGAAGAATACCGGAGTTAACGATTTCTTTACAATTGAGTAGGTAATTTATAACAAAATTAAAAAAAAAAGAAATACATACAATCTTAGAAAAGTAACTCGCAAAAAAGTTAATCGAATGTCCTTCTTTGTAAAGTTAAGTTTGTGCTAACATTTGTAGCGTCTATAATTTGTTATGTTTTATTTTAAACAACCCCAACTTAATTATTAGAATACATATATTAAATCCGGAAATCTGTATTTTTTTTATTTTATTTCTTTGCATTTGTTTCGATTTTAAAAACCGCTCAGAAAAGTTGATAATTTAAGAAAGTTTGCCACCTTTGGGACATTTTTAGATCAGATCGCATTCTATATGATCACAGAATAATTTGACTGGATTACATAGATTGAGTTCGTAGTTTAAATGGGACGTCAACCAACATAGAGTGCGGAACTGAAGTAGTTAGCGATAGATCGAGCTGCCTTAAGAGGCATGTTGGTTGACTGTACTGTTGGTTGCCCTGGACTGTAACGCGATCAAAAGTAGCCTCAATTGCGTTGTCACTGTAGTGCGTTGTCACACTGACGAAGACTGTTTAAGCCAAAGCGCTAGTATCCATACTAGTCTGTTACAAAATAATTAACGCGATCAAACTACTTTAATTACTTTAATTTGGCTTAACAAACGAAAAAAAAAAAACAAAAATTGCAGTCGCCACTGCCAAGAAAAAAAAGTCGAATGAAGAACTGTCACTGACCACAGACTATTTCACGAAGATCGCGAACTTTTGCAACCGCAACACTTGGAATGGTGCTACGTTCAGCTTCGCTCAGCGGGTGGGTCGGGTTCGAAGTTATATATATGAATGATCTTTATCTATTCACCTGAGTCAAAACGCGATTAAGTACCTTACCTATTCCTGTGTATTGTCTCTTAACAATTAGTGGGCGCCACGTAATTTTATGGTGAATTACGAAACCTTCGCCTGTACCTAGATTCCAAAAAAAGGGGTTCCAAATGAAACAATGATTTTTCAACACGTTATAATTGCACGTCGACTACATTGGCTCGGCCACATCGAGCGAATGGACAATAATGCTCCAGCCAAGAGGGTCTTCGAATCCCAGCCCCCAGGTTCGAGAAGACAAGGAAGACCGAACCTCCGTTTCAAAGACCAAGCCATCGCGGATGCCAGAGCGCTTGGTCTGGACAATTGGAAGCAGCGTGCCCGGGATCGTAGAGGATGGAAGGCTGCAGTGTCTCAGGCAGAGACTCTTCACGGGTCGGGAGCCCGATAAGTAAGTAAAGTAAGTAAGTTATAATTGCTCCGTTGGAGCGCGGTCTTTATTGAGGTGGGTATAAAAAGCCAAAGAAGAAAATTTGCCAAATTTTGGCGACACGAAATTGGATTTGGTGATGGCGTTCGGACCATCCATCGTCGGGGCATGAACTTAGGGATCGTCTTCCCTACGCCCATCGAACCAAACTCCCTACCGTGGTAGTGGTAGTTCTCACGTAGTGTTTGTTTGTGTCGAAGAGTGTCTATTTACTCGGCCGCCCGCTTACACTCCTCTGCTGCTCCTCCGTTGCTCCAGCGGCGGGGTGATTTGCAAAAAGGGATCGTCGTCCCTCCACCCATCGAACATTGCTTAACGTCACTTGGATAAGTGTGTGTGACGTTCGTTGGGGTGTTTTGTGTTGGCTGTCCGCCACACCCTTTGTGTAGACACGGTTTTGTTGTGTCTTTCCGTCCCCCGTTGGAGGGGATCGTCCTCCCCCCACTCTTCGTCTATATCGACCGCCTGTCTATGTGGACATTTCGTTTATTGCTCGCTGTTTATCGACGGTTACGAGTCTCCCTTCCGTCCGAAGGGCTACGTAACCGGATTCCCATTACAGTGCCACTCAGACCGTCCGTCTGGTGGCTTGTGACCGACCTGTCACATCGTAGACCTGTATGGTGGCACCCTTAAGGCTCCAAGGAGGTGGTCCGGGGGCTGATGGAAGCCTCGGATGCCCGTCCACTTCCCAGGACCTTGGATCCCCAACCCAAAAAAAAGAGGGACTATGGGTGGGAATAAGAATGGATATAGAGCAGACCTTGTTGCGCTAAATTTTAACACAACAAGTCTTACTTTTCCGACCAGGTCAATGTCGCTATACATCTATAGTAGGTAGAGTTTACTGTTATGGTCATTAAATTCTTTCTCTTCATTCCGTTTGCGCAACGCAAATCACTCGAATAATTTTGCACACTCAACACGACCAATGATATCTCAATCCGCCTTCACTAATATTCATATTTCTGTGCCATATATGTAGTAGAAATGGTAGGTATATGTTGAAGATTTTATATACCTAGCCTGCTTAGTGTTGCTCGGCAAGTCCTTAACTCAAACCAATCTTTGGCCAAAAAACTGCGGTTGGCGTAGTTTTCCGCTAGAATTCTACTACCAATGATATAATTTTAAGAGCTAATAGCCGAGCTTGAAAGAACATTGGAAAGAATTGATTAACCTACCTCAAGCAACCTACCATTTCTTTCCTATAGGACCGACGATACACTCTACTTTCCCCAATAAAATCTCTATTCTGTGAAATGTATTGCGTTGCAACCGTTTTTGCAAATGACACTACATTGCAGCAGGCGATGAATTTCGCTACCAGCAAGTACCATTTTATAATTGGTTGTCCCTGTGTGCCCAATATTCAGCATCGATAGAAGCCATTCCATATATACAGATCCACCCACCATATGCACACGATTCGATAGCAGTGTGTCCTGTCAACACTGTGGAAATTGCTGTACCCACCGCTACCACCAGGGTATCGAATGAAAAATAAAACTAATTACATATTGCCACTCAGGTGTGTACACTGATTGAAAGGCATCGGAAATAATTTTGTACAACATAGGTACCAACATGATGTACCACTGCTGCACTCAGTCCTTTTCAATGTCTATAAGAAAATGAAAATGTCCATGTTCCAGCTTTAGTCTACCATATGTTAGTACACACAATATTTTGACCAAGGCAGTCCACCTACACTTCCATTGCGACGTCCCCTGTCTTCTGTCTGACATGGACGACAAACTCAATATGTACATTTGAGCACTGGCAGTGCATCATAGTCGCTTCGTAGTCATCACCATAGCTGGTACAGCAGTGGCAGCAAGTAGATTTGGACAGACAACGCAGCAGCTGCCATCAGATTGAAATTCAAACCAACATTTCTCATCATTCGAATCTTTTATTTCGCTGGAAAACACATGCGGAAAAACAGGGCATGTTAACGGTGGGTGTGGGTGGGTGCAGAAAATACGAGAAAATGCATTCCTTCCATTCCACATCCACATCAGATTATGGCAGTCCTCTGCTTCTCATGAAAGAAGGACGACATTCAATCCTATTGTCCTTCGTGTAACGCTGAACGTCGGATGAATGACATTTGTTTAAGAAATATCCTGACGCACAGTGTAACCGATAAAACCAGAGTGTCAATGAATGATGACTTTGGATGGATGCTGGATCTTACGTATATAATATAAAATAATGAATTCTAAGATTTTCTTGTTCACTTTTTTGTATATGTATTTGTATGATGCTTTCGTTTACCTTGCCTTACTTTGTATATGGGGATTCGTGTGTGTGTGTCGGATTCGGACATCTACAGGGTCCAGTTTCAATTCCACACGTAATCGCACTTTGGGCTAGGGTATGATTTCAGTGTTGACATTTTTACATTAATCTACATTTAAAGGTTTCCACACACCGCCGATAACGATAGCGATGGCGATAAACAACTAAACACACCAGCGCCAGCGCGATAGATACCGATGGAAGCTTTTTGCTCAGTGTTTTGATACTGTTCATTTATGTTCTTGTATAGCAGCTGTGATGAAGAAGAAATGCTATTTCTGCTTCCTTTATCGGACGAAGAAGGTAATCAGTAAGTTTAATGCTATGCTTGTATTTAATTGCATTTTGTTTCTAATTATGTTACAGAAAAAATTGTAAATGTATTAAATCAATTTAAATCGAAATAGTCAAATTTAAATTTTTTATCGATTCATTCATTCATTCATTTTTAATGGCCCGCTTATCCATTAAGTGGGTCGCAAGTGTAGGTTGCTTAAGTGGACCCTCAATAACTCACGATTCTTCGCCATCGACTCTATATCATCAAAGGCAAAGGCAATGGACTTGATTCAACTTGACAGGCTTTAAAGGTATGCATATATACGGTATGCATATATACATATGCTATGCTATGCTAAATTGCCGATTAGCCGAACGACTAGGTGCAATCAATTCGGGATGACGAAAGTCAGTCCCCTTGGGAGTTTTTTTTAGATCGGGTGAAAGTCTCTCACTATTGCAGAAGTATCCCTCGCATAATAGCTCTGCAATGTCTTTCGATGATTTTTCCTTCCAGCGAATTTCCATTACAAAAAAAAATGTTCACTACTGGGTCGCACGAAACTTTCTCGTTTATTGCGAACCTCGCAGAATCTCAGAGTAATTTCAACAAATTTTATGTTTAAATTTATTTCCACTCGTACATCTTACGTAGGTTTAGTAACTGAACACTTGTTAACGTAATACATACTACATAGACATTATGTACGTATTAACTACAACACTTTATTACTTACTTTCAAATCCCAACTTACATTTGAAGAGAGCAATGAGGCGATGAATTTCGAATTCTCATTTTTGATTAGTATTTAAAAAAATGTGCACGACTGGGTCGCACGAAACTTTCTCGTTTATTGCGAATCTCGCACAATCATTTCAGCAAATTTTGCGTATAAAATCATATCCACTTAAGATGTACGCAGGTTTAGTAATAAAACCCTTGTTAATTAAAAAAGTAATACATACTACATAGACATACGTAGTACGTAGATATTAACTACAACACAACACTTAAAGGAATTCCCATTTTTGATGATTGAGAAAAAGTTGTTTTAATGGTCGGGATTTGGGTAGTAATTTTTGAGAAATATTCATAAAACGGCAATATTAGAGTTTTCTGAGAAAAACTAAGTACGTGATCATGTTAAGAATGCTTATGTTGTCTTAAATATGTATTTTGATCAAAGAGCGGTTTTTTGTAAAATTATGCTGACAAATGTTGCAATTTGGATTCAAAAAGCACTGTTATTAAACTGTTTAGCTAAAAACTGAGTACGACGTATTCTTCAGGATATAAACATTACCTAGCAGTTACATTTTTAACCAAATCGAAAATGGCGTTTTTGAGATATGTGTAGTACCGCTTTTCCGATTGGGGTGGAAATCGAAGGACGCATTCATGGTTCAAAAAACACTGTTTTTCAACTGTTTAGCTGAAAACTGAGCAAATGGTATTACAATGGATTTAAGCATTACCTAACAGTAACATTTTTATCATAATCGAAAATGGCGTTTTTGAGATATGAGCAGTTTTTTAAAGTACTATTATTATGGATTTGGGTGGATATTAAACGACGCAGTCTTTTTAGAAAAAAACTGAGTTTGCTATCAAGTTAAGAATGACAATAGCACCTTAAAAATCGTTTTTACCGTTTTCAAGAAAAACCCAATTTTTAAAACTGCCGTTGCTGGACTTTTAAGGGAAAAACTGTCTTGTTAATCGACTATCAATTTTGGTTCAAATCGTTAGAGCCGTTTTTGAAAAAATCTAAATTGTTCAACATTTCGTAAAATTTGTATATGGAAAGTACCGTTAATATTAGGGCTATCATAAAAAAAACGTCTCTAGCGGGAAGCCCAAAAACTCTAAATACGAAGCTTGAAGCAAATCCGTCCAAGCGTTTAGATTCCCCAGGGGTGGGACAGACAGACATACGGACGGAGAGAATTGCGAGACCCACTTTTTTGAGTTCCCCTATCATCGTAATATCAGAATTGATCAAAATCTCGAGTTCGAAATTTTGTACGAAAACAATATCTTTCTCTTACTACGTATACGAGAAAGTTAAATATATATGTACTTTGATATTATGTATATATTTATATTTATTATACCCTCCACAGGAAGATTTATTCACTTTGTCATTACGTTTGTAACGCCAAGAAGGATTCACCGGAGACCCTATAAAGTATACCTATATATTCTGAATCAGGATCACATTCTGAATCGATTTAGCCATGTCCGTCTGTCTGTCTGTCCGTCTGCCTGTCTGTTCGTCTCTCTGTCTGTTGAAATCACGATAACGTCCAAACGAATCGACTTAGGCAAATGAATTTTTGTGAGAGAACTTCTTTTTACAGTTGTTAGGTTGGTATTGAAAATTGTCTATGTCGGTAAAGTAGTTCTGGTACCTCCCATACAAAACCATTATTAGACCCACGTCTCTCTGTCTGTTGAAATCACGATAACGTCCGAACGAATCGACTTAGGCAAATGAAATTTTATGGTAGGTCTTATATTTATGGCCTTCAGGTTTCTATTAAAAACGGTCTATGTCGGTCAAGTAGTTCTGGTACCTTCCATACAAAACCAATATTAGACACATGCGTGTACCTATACAGTACATACAGTGGAGGGCATCAAAGCATCGGCCCGGCCAGGCCGATGATATCACTTTTACTTGTGATAAAAAAAAAAAAATTTTGCAAAGAAAATTTTTTTCTTCGGTCGGAATGAAGTAGGCTAAAAAAAATTTTTTTTTATCTCTTGCCAAGATATATGCCAGCAATGGAAAATTTTTTAGAATTAAAAAAAAAAGTTGCCGAATTTTGCAAATGTAGATGTTGGTATGTGGGTAATTTTGGATAATGTTTGTTGGTGAAATGTGTGTGTATTAAGGGATGGTTATTAGCGCCCCCACTCCCCACAACAAGGCACAGTGACACATTTTCAATGACGGTTCGCACACGACACATGCATTCAGCATGACTATGACATGTTCCCGGAATAGTCCAAAAATAATTTATGGTATAATCCAATACAAGAGTTTTTTTTCTATTTGTTGCTTGCTATAATTTTCATATTTCATATTTCAATTTGTCCCGGATTTGGCTCTTAAAAATATGGTCACCGTACCTATAGAAGACCATGCGGTCAGATTAGGCATCTCGCATAATACCAATGGGTCTGTCCGACAGCATTTTCTTCGACCCCCCTCAGGAGCTCTTGAAGAGTAGCATTCAAGACTTGATAACCTTTTTGAATGTCATACAGACTGGATTTAAACCCCTCTCTTAAATGTATTCTACAGATTTTCGGTATGTACATATGGCCGATAGTGTTCCTGTAAAGTTTAGTCAAAATTGGATATAGAGGTTTATCCAAAATAAACTTGTGGGCGGGAATGTAAAATGTGACATGGCATCTTCTACAGAAAAAAAATCTTTTTTAAAACACTCTATCTTGACTTTCCTTAGCATTTAAAGAATACCACACTAATCTGAAGCAATGTCTGATTTAGGAACTGTAATATGGTCTAAATATTTCCAGCTTACTTCAAAGAGATTCTTCCACTATAATATCGACCGCTGTCACACCCACCAACAGCCTTCCATTTAATGCATGGAAATATAATTTGCAATTGAATTACTGGCCATACAGAAATATTCAATTTGAGCCTGGGGTAGGTAGGTACGATTCTGAAGCTAAAAAGCTAAGCTAAAAATGCTAAATTGACCTCAATACACCATTTTGGTTATATATAGATACCACACGACCAATTGATAACCATGAAACAGATATCTGATGGGTATAAATCTTCTTTACCTCCGGGCTATGGCCAGCCGCCGCTGGACTGCGGGCGCGGCGGTCAGCAAATCCACATACAAATTAATCAATTTATGCAACTACCCTCTAGGAAATAAATGCCCAAATTGCCCCATCAACTGCTGTTTTGCCAATAAAAATCCCATTGCCAGTTTATTGCGGCCTACTTAACACAATGTTTATCACCACCCCAGACACATTTCAATTAGGAAACCATATGATTTATGCATAAAGCAATGCACTTTACGACAATCTATAGCCAAATGAAATTGAAGTTGAAGCCGCGTATAGGTACGTAGCAGTTATAGGTTGAAACAATGGGTACATTTTATTGACTATCGCTATACTGGCATTTAAAGTGATTTTTATTTGCACTTCTCGGCCAAGATCCATGTAACCAGAAGCAATAACAATAACATTCATTCACGACTCAGTTTGAAACTATTGCACTTCACTTACATGTACATGTACATATTATACGAATACGAAAGCTACACAATAGAAACGCAAACGCAATCCTGAGTTTGTCGGAAATTGTGTTATGTCCGTGGGCGGAGTTGCATCGCTTCTAGAAGCATGCATTCCGTGCAGTGCCAGGACGAAACATAAGAAAAAGTTCACCTTACGACAAATGTGTATCCGGGGCCACACCACTTCACCAGTCGCGTCCCCTGTTCTTGTTGGCTGACGTGCATTTCTTTACAACATGGAATTGGCATGGGTCGCCACTTGAAGTTTATGGATGTGTCGCAACAAGCCATATAAAATTTCTTTGTGGTTATTACATTGGCAACAATGAAAATGAAAAGGTGTTGAAACGGCCGGCGTCAGTTGGAAACGAAATTCGCGCGAAACTATATAGGAGCAGAAGGATAAACGGTCACAATTAATAGTAGAGCGTGTTTCAAATCGCAATCAAGCGTGGAGGACGTAAATGCCATTACGAGAGGGTCAGACTCCAATACTCCATAGTGGTTTGGAACGCGCTATTGGAATAATAGTCGCAGTTTAAATAGTTTACACTGTTTAGTTTTAACGAGTAGATAGTACAATTTAATTAACGCATGCCGATTGGGGGTTTCGATTTAAGAAAAAACCCTTCACAATTGTGGCTACCGCTAAACAGGATATACAATTATCATTATTAATAATAACATTACTACTACTCGAGGGAATGTTGAACGCATTTTAAATGAAATTCAACACATTTGTATGCACTCAGGAAGTGAGCAATTAAATATTAACTGAACTGAAAAATTAATTTGGGTCAATTAAAATGTGAAGTGCGCGCTGACGCAATTTAGGTGTAAATTGGCGTAAGGACTTGATAATGTTATTGCAATTGCAAAATTATGAACAATATTAACTTCAATATGTAATAATGTCTGCATTGTGGTATTTTTGTTATGCGGTTGTGCGCATTTATTTATTACATTATTTGTAATAATGTACAATAAAGTACACGACAGGATCGCATGAAACTTACTTGTTCAATGCATTTTTTTTTTTCAGTTCTCAAAATTGAAGTACCCGTTGAAATAAACCATTCTTAAAATTAAGGAATAGCGATAAATAAAGTTGAACTCTTGCGCCTTACAATATTTTTGGGTAAAAGTTTTGTAGGGGTTGTTGATCTTCCTGGGGATGTTTTTTAATTAAGACGAATTGATTGATGTTGTTGTTATTATGATGGCTGAAAGAACGGTTCGTGTTATGCTGACCTTTTCACAGTGTTTATACGAATATATAATGAGTCTAGAATAATGACTTTTTAAGTTTGCAGGATTTAGTTATTTTTAAAATTTACTTTGTTGGTATTTGTGTATAACTTGAAAGTCTGTGAGTTCTTAAGCAAACTGTAGAATAACAAATTTGATTGAATATGGATGTACTAAGTAAGTAAATTCTTCTGAATTAAGAGGTTGCTTTGAATTGCATTTTTGGGTGTACTGTTTCCATTGATAAAATGTTCAGTTGTAAACTGTAATGAGAAACATAGGGATGATAATGTGTGTGAGCTTATATGAATTTGAACATGAAAAGGGATGAACGTTATGTAGGTAAATGTGTACATAAAATAGTATAGTTGAATTTGGGCAAATTATACAAAGTTTGCCTGGCAAATTGAGCTCAATCGAATATGTATTTGGTTTTCCAATTTTGCGAGCACAAAGTATGCAGGCCTAATTTTTGTATATATGTGGTATAGGTGATAACATTTTCATGTACATCAATTGTGCTTATTTTACCTCCCAGTGGTAACCACGGGGTACTGGTCTGCCCATCCGGGCGTGACTTGCTGAACTTATAAGGCGGGTGTGGAACACGAAGAAAATAGCAACACTATAATGCTCTGTCGGAAAGACTGACTGAACGAGTCTCAAAAGTCTGACATGAACCCCTTTCGTCCAAGGGGTCCAACAAAGGGCCTGTTCCTCTAGGTTGGGGTTTGTACGCCGGGGTAATTGCCCGACTGCGGAAAACCAACCCAGTTCCGAAACGGCAACTTCCGGAAGATCTTCGAATCCACACCCGAGGAACGGCGCAGTAAAGAAAGACCGCGACTCAGGTGGCGCACGCAAGTGGAAGGGGACTTTAACCAACTTAGCGTGCGAAACTGGAGACAGCTGGCCAAAGATCGTGCTGGCTGGAGACGCTTGTTAGTTGAGGCCCAGGTCCACCCCGGACTGTAGCGCCTAGCGCCACCTTAATAATAAATAATCTAATTATATAAAAATGGTGGCAAAAATGTATAGTAATTCATCAAATGAGAACGGCTTTATGGATTTGGCTCAAAATTTTTTTCAGTTGTTCGTAACTGCCTGGAGAAGGTTCTTCTGAAAGAAAATTTTGAAAAAACTCTCCGGAAAAGTCGCGAAATTGGAAAAATAGAAATTTGTGAACCCGAACATATTTGGCTCAAATTTTTTTTCATTTAAATAGAAAATTCTTAGTGGAAAACTCGGAAAAACGCGAAAAATTTGTGGCGGCATGTCAAGGGGTTGAAATTGACTACGAACATGAAAGTCGCATTGCAGAATGACCCATCTGCTCCTCAATTCTCGGGAAAACTGCTCTACCTTGGCAATGGCCAAATTCCCGTGTTTCGACTGGAATGATATCGTTCCCGGCAAATATTTCAGAGTTCACATCGTCGAAGGAGGAACTCATCGCCAAAGTGTTCCCTGTCATTGCACAAAAGAACTGCATTCGTAAAAACCATAAATCCGTTGAAAGCGTGACAGACGAGGCTGAAGCGACCAACTATCCAAGGGAATTTTTGAACTCGCTTGATGTGCCAGGAACTCCACCGCGTAATTTACAGCTGAATTTTGTCAGAGGACTGAAGGTGGGATCGATCATAATCATGTTGCGGAATCTGAATCATCCAAAATTGTGCAACGGTACGCGGTTGTCCGTCAAGAAACTGATGAGCAATGTGATTCAAGCGACGATCATTAAGGGCAAATTCAAAGGAGAGGAAGTCCTTATCCCACGAATTCCGATTATTCCAACTGATCTTCCATTCCATTTCAAGCGGATTCAGCTTCCCGTTCGATTAGCTTTAGCGATGACAATCAATAAATCTCAAGGCCAATCGTTGGAAGTATATGGGATTAGTCAGTCTTGAATCTCACTGTTTTTCGCACGGTCAGCTGTACGTTTCCCGTTCGCGTGTTGGCAAACCGTCTTCGTTGTTCGTTTTTGCGCCCGAAAACAAATCGATTTCGATTCCATTCAAATACCTAAATCACATTGAAATTTGAGTAGTTGGAGAAAGACGGGATATAGCTTACAATTTTACTAAATGTATACTAATTTTTTTTATTTAAAAATATGTATTTGAAACAAAAACATCTCTCTTGGTGTAGTGGCGATACAGATAATTCGTACCTCATTTATAGTCGGTGACAGAGTAGGTATTGCTATCTCAAATTTGCACCGCTTCATTGCCACCGTTGAAATAATGAGTTGGTGAGTTATAAAAATTAGGTACACAGTATACCTTGAATAATATTTTTATCGAAGTTGGTCTCGGTGCAGCTATTTCACAAAACAGGTGTTTCTTTTGTTTTAATACTAACTCATTATAATATTCTTTGCTGTAGCTAAACGCAATAGAAAACATAGCAACTATTAAATGTCCCATTGCTGATGATGACAGATTAAAATGTTGCTCTTGTACAGGTGGTTTACCCATGATCATTGGATTGGGCAATTATTATAATTAGTTAAAATTGTTTCCCTTAATCTATGGTACTTGTGATATACCAAAAATACCATTTGAATACTCCAGAGTGGCAACACTCCGATAGGGATAAATAAATTATCAGTTTTGTTCGAGTGTTCTGAATATTGATTTTATTTCAATACTCCAATTAAAAGACGACATTGCATTAATTAAGGATTCAACTTTTTATCAATAATTCAGCATCGGTTCGATAACTATGCCTATACACATTATGTACTTCGCATTGTATGTAGGAGACAGCGCTGGTAGGTAGGTTGTAGGTATGTATATTGTTTACCAATTTAAAATATGTATACTTCTACCACCAGTTTGTTCACCAAGGACCAAGTTATATATTTATTAGTTATTACCTACTTTTGTAACTTTTTCACTTTTGTCACTTTTTCTTAACTAGTTTGTTCATAACAATCACCGCGTTATGGAATCGGACACCCGAATTTTAATCTAGACCAGTTACAGCCATCTTCCTCCCCAAACTAGCGACAGTGGTAGATTATAAAAAGGTAAAGTGACCACGAATCTATCGAAATAAAAATACCTATAGTGACGGCAAAAATATTCCGGATTTTTTCTTGATATATGTAATATTTTTCTTAACATCAAGGAGAAATCCTTTAACTTAATACAATTAATAATTTAAAGAATTCCATTAGAAACCTTTATAGTTACCTTTTAAATATAAGACCTTTACAATATACCTAATATAAGAAAAATATTATAGAAAAAATCCGGAATGTTTTTGCCGTCACAGCATTCATATCTTGAAAGTAAGTATTACAAAGAAATGTTGTGAAGCAACTAAAAGACTGGGGAAAGATCCAATGGGATGTGCCGGACAACAAAAAGATAAATTACTTAAAAAAGCGCTGAATTCGCGAACATCAGTCTTATATACAGCTATGCCTCCACTGAGGAATAAAAAGGCTCTACCAAAGACAGTTTTTACGATCTCGTCGAAAAGATCTGCGAGCAACGCCCGAAACACGACTTTAAGTCGGCTCTCACATTGAGGCAACATTCAATAAGCAACTGGCAATAGGAAACACGCAATATTATCGCTGGCAATTATTTTACTTTCAATTAAATTAGAGGTCTCACAATAATGCAACTAAATATCGCTCGAACGAAAAATGTTGCTGATTGCTTATTGGCAGTTGCTAGTTGCTTATTGCTTGTTGCCTCAATCTGAGAGCCGCCTTAGTACTACGTATAACATCTATGGTACTTCGTAAGCAGTTTTAACGTTATGCTCCGAGAATAGCCTATATAGCCTATACGACACCACACCTGGTATCCATAACAAGCAGTATAGGTTTAGGTTCCACATCTCAATATTTTTAAGGAGTCATGGCTGTCATATGGGCTTTGCAGCCAATCTAGACCGGATGGACAGTGGAGAACCTCTTCTTAAATATAAAGGAAACTCAACCGACTCAGTGTGTTTCAAGCGAAAATTCCTGCATAACCCTAGCGGCAAAGGGCCACATAAAGAGACGACACATTGCCGACAAACAAATCACTATAGGTTAGGTATACTCTGTCAGCCAAGCGGCCATAAAAGCGATGGAGTCAGTCGTGTTGAAGTCGAGGGTAGTACATCATTGCAAGAAATACCTGGACGAACAATCACACGCCAACACTGTGACCCTATGCTGGGTACAAGGGCATATGGATATTCCGAGGAATGAGCAGTCGGATGAGATTGCAAGAAACGTGTCAAAGATGCACGCATCAATGGCCGTAAAATCTGTAAGAATCCCGCTAAGCACGATTGCTAGGAAGATTGCCATTGAATCCTTGAGTAGATCAAATCTACGCTGGACCAGTCTCAACACCTGCAGGCATGCAAAAGAATTATGACCAGAAGTGAGCAAAAAGAGATCCAAATTCATTATCGGACTTAGCCGCAAGGATATCCGCATACTCACGGGGGTCATTACTGCGGACACTATGCGATAGGGATACACGCGGAAAGGCTTGGGCATACTACATAATGACTTTTGCAGAAGCTGCAGTGTAGAGAAGTTGATGAAATAGTATTTATTCGGCATCTGCTTTGCGAATACTCAGCCCTTAAAAACAGTAGACAGAGGATTCTCAACAGCTTCTTCTTCTTCGATGAACTAGAATAAGATCTGGAGAATGTTGATCTTAAGGAACTCCTGGGATTCATACTTAAATCGGGGTAGTTGCAGTAGTTTAACAAACTCTACACCCCTTCGGTTACTTATAGGACAAGCTGGAAAGCTGGATACAAGAGCTTGTGATGGCCTTTGATTAATACTAAATATAGGTGACTCAAATAAAAGCGGTTAATTCTTTGTCTTTAACAGCTATAAAGTGGAAGGTTCCCGTGACTCGGCACAATTGACCCAACTGATGGTCTATGTGAAGCTGTGGCAACCGCCACAAGAGCACCCAATAAGCTACCTACCTACCAACTGACTCAAAACTTTTTAGTTCAGGTCTAGGTTCACCGCGAACTGTCGAGCCGCCTAAGTTGGTAAGTAAGTTTTCCCCTGGGTCGGAACCAGTGACTGGACGATAGTTTTGTTGATCATTAATGCGGCAGGCTTCTCTACTTTTCTTTCTATTCAATTCAACTATGTACTTAAATTAATTTAGATTGCAACTTCGAAAGGATATCTAACAATAATTATAATGTCAAACACGCTTAATAACTTCCATTCATTAAAACCCTCTAATAGTCGTATAATTATCACTCACTGCCATCATTACCATCAAATTAAATTCCAAACTACTGAATTATAGGTACTTTACTGTCTTTCCACCCGTTCCACTATATTATAATCATTGCAACTCAAACCAGTCATCTATAAATAATTAAATTATATAAGTCCTTGTTAACACATCCTCGTTGCAGCAGTTTTCCACGCGTCATGCACCCATGACTTATAATACGCGGTAGCAGCGCATGCCACATTTTAAAAAGCACTCAAAAACAATGACTCCTACTAAAACCTACGACTCACTAAAACAAATATTATGGCTAATAAGGGTGAAATGCAACGCTACATACACAACACATTCTACTTACCCCATTTGAAGCGTTAAGAAGTAAAAGTGAAAAATATCCTTGCCATGTTCTTCTGTCCTACCTACATACTCTCAAGTAGATATGTACTGTAGATAAAATGTACACATCTAACCGAACCGTATACGTATAAGGAGCAAATTTAACTTGGGCATAAATACGAAAGCTGCCATAATTAAAGCCGTAATCCACTCCTTTAACAGATCAAACATAGATAGATACACTACACAAGCATACTGCAAAGCAGTTGTATTTATCCATTATGTCGTCAATGTACACTGCAGAGTCATAAACGCGACGCTTGGATTGCCATTCAATTATTTCTCGGAACAGGAAGATGTGCCCTCGACACAGGAGGAGAATTGATCCAGTCTCTAGTTCCAATGTACTTATGTTGGCACATTCGCATAAATGTTTGCTTTCAACATAGCCAACGGAAAGGGGCGCGTTTATATTATCCACCTAGTTTGGCATTTGGAAACTGTCTTTGATCAGCGAAGGCCGGGGAGTGGGCATGATAATCCATCCGAATTATAGTAATTTATCGCATTCACATGCCCGAGATGTGATTATTGCTTTTTAATAGTTTGTTTGTTTAAGTCGTCCGCTAACAAGTGGATTCGAAAATGAATGTACATAGCTATCATGATAAAAAAAAAGTGCAATTTCGAAATAACGATTGAAAGAAATCTATTTGTAGAAATGCCATGTTCTATTGGAAGTTTCAGAACCTAATCTAATCTTGATCATAGGGAGAGCTAGTTTCAGTAAGGCAGCTTCCACGCCGAATGGAACAAAACGCCTTAGTCGGCTTTCACACTGAGGCAACATTCAATAAGCAACTGGCAATAGGAAACACGCAAAATTATCGCTCACAATTATTTTACTTTAAATTAAATTAGAGCCTAAGGCGGCTCTCAGATTGAGGCAACAAGCAATAAGCAACTATAATTGCTATAGCAACTGCCAATAAGCAATAAGCAACATTTTTCGTTCGAGCGATATTTAGTTGCTTTGATGTGAGACCTCTAATTTAATTCAAAGTAAAATAATTGTGCGCGATAATTTCTTGTATTTCCTATTGCCAGTTGCTTATTGATTGTTGCCTCAATGTGAGAGCCGACTTAAACAAACAAACATGATTTTCTGCGTGCTTTTTTTTTTTAATTTAATTTAACACACGTTTAAATACGAGTGCCCACACTGAATAAGGCAAAATAAAGCAAGAAATCAAAAACGTTTTGTTCTATTGCCTAACGTCAAACATTACACGTGTGCTTATGGATTAACGTACACCAAAATAAGCAACAAATCATTTTAAGCAAACCAATCGAGTTAGGCAAAAACACTGTCAAACAATTAAGGCAGGAGTTCCCTAACTGTGCGTCGTGGGGCGTCTTGGGGCTATCCTAGGGGCGTCGCAAGACGATACGCACAGGTCGCCTGCACACGACGTTCCATCAGCTTAAGCTCGATTTGAAAAAAAAAAAATGTCGGGTCGGGTTCGATCGATGTTGGCCATTGTGTTTTGCCATGCACAGGAAGTATAAGAATTTTGCAGACTTCAACTTGGCGAATTTTGCATTGAGACTTGGGCCTATACCCGTTTAAGATCCAACTGAACCAGGACCCAAAGTTAATTATAATGTAATGACCATAGAAAAATCATCTATGTGTCACTCAGCTGCAGGGTATGATTATCTTATCTCTATCAGAGGTGGCGTGAATTGGCCACCAAGATCGTGCGATTTAACCTCGCTAAATTGTTCTTGTGGCGTTGCCTGAAGTCGCAGCTCAATGCGAATAAACCGCAATCGACCGATGTCCTTAAACCCAACATAACCAATGCCATCGCTCAAATTAAGCCGGATCTATGCGGCAGATTGGACCACTCGGATCCGTGACAAAGTGAGAAGCTGCGGCGGACATTTGGGCCTGGTGTTATGTATATTCCATTCAATTATGGCATACCTACATGGAATTCGTTAATACCTTGCACACAGCTTATTTTATTCCATTTCAATGTTGACCAATCCTCATTGAAAACGCCTTTAGTGAATCTTCAGTAAGCTTAGCTTATATTCACATATCTGTGCTTTGTTCCGTTGTGTGCTTTTAGAAGGGCGTCGCGAAATTATTATAACCTGTATAGGGAGTCGCAGTATGGAAAAGTTTGGGAACCCCTGAATTAAGTCATGTTTACGCGAAAAGCACGTGTGATCAAATGAGAGCGCCCACACTAAACTAGTCAAACAGACAAAACCAAATAAAACACATGAAGCATCCGAGCGACGACTATCGGTATTTATGTTTCATTCAATCATTTTCTGTGAAGTGCAGCATTTTAATATGTGTGACGTCGAAAAATTAGTATTGTTGATTAAAAATCGGCCGGCAATCGCAATATATTTATCAAATGCATCGAAACTCATTCTTATGTAATTTTAAAATTTTTCTTCATCCTGTCGAAGTTCATTTATAAATGTAATGATTAAATTTATCCAATCCAATCCAGGGCATTGAGGATGACACATCCATCGCCTTAAGCAGGGCGGAAAATAGTCCCACGGTAGAGGAAGTCACTTTTGCGATCAAATCGCTAAAAGCTGGCAAATCTGCCGGAGTGGATGAAATCCGGCCAGAATTGCTCAAGGCCTTAGGTGAAGAGGGAGTCAAATGGCTCTCTCGTGTCATTAAAGTGGCCTGGGAATGCGGCGAAACTCCCAGCGATTGGCAGATTGGGGTGATTGTGCCTCTTTTCAAGAAAGGGGATAAAAGGGATTGCTCCAATTACAGGGGTATATCACTTTTAAGTCTCCCCGGAAAAGTCTTTGCCAAGGTGCTGGAAACGCGTTGCAGAGCTGTGGTCGAGGCACGATTAGGAGAAGAGCAGTGCGGCTTTCGTCCCGGCAGAAGCACAACCGACCAGTTATTCACTCTCAGAATGGTACTTGAGAAGGCTTGGGAGTATGCTACACCTGTTTACGCTTGCTTCGTAGATTTGGAGAAAGCATACGACCGAGTCCCTCGATGGAAACTCTGGAGTGTATTACAGGAGTATGGAATTGATGGTTCTCTCTTGAGAGCCATTCAATCTCTTTACAAAAACTGTAAAAGTTGTGTTGGGGTAAACGGCGTTAAAACATTACCTTTCACCGTGGGCGTTGGACTTCGCCAGGGGTGCGTCTTGTCCCCTCTCCTTTTCAGCCAGCGCCAGCGCAGTCTTGGCGAAGAATGTTTCGAATTGGGAGATCTGAGGATAAGTCATTTGCTCTTCGCTGATGACTTGGTCATCCTTGGGTCCTCTCAGACTGAGAGGTTTGTAGCCGTTTGTGTTGAAGCTGAGATGAAAGTAAATGTGAACAAATCTGAAGTGATGGTCGTCTCCAGAACGCTTGTTCA